>BJBW01002938.1:0-17153 GCA_004320125.1 Scolopax mira | reverse complement strand
GGGACACCTCCCCTCAGACCAGGTTGCTCAAATCCCCATCCAACCTGGCCTCGAACCCCTCCAGGGATGGGCAAGGAGACTGGGCACACACCAGTGAGGATGTCAGTTCAGGACACAGCAGGTTCTCAGCACTGGAAGGCAGTCCAGTCTGTACTCCCTTCATCACGTCACTTTTCCTAAGCACCAAGATTTTTTTCTGCTTCATATTTCTGGCAAGAAACCTTTGCATTTAGATAAGGAATAAAGCCTGGGATCAGATCTGAGCTCTGCAGCAGAGAAGATCAACGCTTTAATGAATTAAATATATTCTAAACTAAATGCAACCTCTTAGCACTCAAAAATTTGAGCGAGAATAACTTAAAGAAAAAGCCAACAATCCAACTCATTTCAGCTCTCTGGCTGTGAACTGGCCACGGGCCAATCAATTATCTTGAATTTATTCGTTATTCAACTTCCCTTCAACAGCCAATTTCCAGGCTGTGAATTGTAGGTGAGCAGTTCCTCCCGTGCTGGCCACGCTCTCATTTCAGACCAGTTTGCAGGGAAGTGGCTTTTCCAGGCTGCCCCGGGGGCAAGGCCTGGCTCAGGGCCACGCAGAGCGTTAGAGGGGCTGGAGCGAGGCAGGATGCTTTAGCTGGCACGTCCAGTGTTAGACAGTGCCGGGGGGATTTGGAGGGACATCAGTTGTTTGACATCCAGCAGCAACATTTACAGACATGAATACAGCCCAAACTACAAGAAGCATCCCCCAAAGGCCGCCTGGTCCTGCCAGGCCTGGGAAAATACATTATAATTCCTCCCCATTAATTAGTTATTGTGCGGGGAGGATATATAGCGTGAGCTACGTAGCCCTGCATCAACAAAGCTCGTTTTGTCACGGAGACCAGATGCCTGGGATTGAACCACGAAGACCCAGTGTGCATACAGATGTTTGCTGGGCTTGGCAGGGAGAGGGGGGCTGCAAGGATGAGACCTCGGCTGTTCTGCTCCAGGCTAAACCCGTCCTGGGCTGCCCCAGAGCCTGCAGGTTGGGGTACAGATGGAAAAGAGCTGCCCCCCCACCTTTCCCAGGGCACGGGAAGGAGCCCGATGGTGAAGAGCACAAGCAAGGCAGCAGAGGAAGCAGAGCTGGTACTTCATGGAGCCCACAGACACACCAGGGTTACGCTGCAGCTAAACCACATGGAGCACGTCAGGGCTTGTGGACACTCCAAACTCTCACACCTCCACTTGAAACACTGCATTTTGCTATTACCTACTTAAACAGAAGAAGCCCTTCCTCCATCCCTAATCTAACCAGCATCCTGGAAAGATTTCCTAAGCCTTCAAGCTGGAAGAAACCCCCCTTGCCCATCCAAAGCTTTCTCCTCCCCTAACATTGTTTTCATTTTCCCCTCCCCCCCTTTTTTATTCTCAATAAAAACATAATTACAGGCTTTTAAAAAAAGCAAATTATAGTGACAAACTTTAATTATCTCCAAGCAATGGAGGACTAAATTACACAGTCAGGGAATCGGAGGTTACCTAAAAATAAAAGCAAGAAGCTTCATTAAATGCTAATTGCAGCTTTCCCTGCTGAAGTGAGATTTCAACACAATCTGCCATTGACTCGGCCATAGAAGAGAAGGTTGGTGTTGGGGAGAGACCCTGGGATACACACTCCATCCGTGGCAGTGGGCTCCAGCCACAGGACTCTGCTCTGCCTCTGGTCCTTCTCCAGCCACAAGGCTGAGGGCTTCCACCTCCCTCTGAAGCACCCACTGTCCCCCCCAGGACCACTCAGAGACATCATCTGTCTTCTCAGCAGCACCCATGTGCTCATCATAGCTCTTCAGCCTCCTTGCTGACTTCCCACAGCACAGGAAAATTGAATTTGAGGACTCCATTGGCATCTTCAAAGGTCCCAGCAGCCCAACAGGAGCCTGGTGCTCCAGGCCAAAGGTTTCAGCCGGCAGCAGGTCTCGGTGGGAGAAATGCTTCCTAGCACAGAAATTAGCTCAACTTGCTCATTGCAGAGCTGGTCCCCCACCGCTTAATGAACCGCAACATCTGTCACAGGCTTTGCTGCCTTCTGCTCTAAATGCACATCCCACCTTGCTCGGAGCAGCACTCGGATCTCCTGGGGCTAAACCAGGACTCTGTGGGAGAGGAGCTGGATGGAGACCTGTCTGGGATCAAGGAACAAGCCACTTTATACCCCAGCCCTGCTCTTCCCATCCCTCTTCCTCCAGATTTCCTGACTAAGGAGCTTTGCCGTGGTTTCAACAGGAGGTCTCTAGACCCAGGTGAGGGGGAACAATTCTTCCCAAGCCAGGAGCAAGGGACAAGGTGGGCAGACAGAGAAATGGTTTTGTTTTTCCATTTCCTATCAAGTTGGCCTAATTGTGCCAGTAAAGTCTGTAATTTGCCTCTCACAGAAGAGAGCTAATGACAGGTTCCACGCTGCTGCCGTTCTGCACAGGGCTGGGGAGATGAGCATGCACACAGCCTCCAGCTGGGCCACGGAAAGGACAGCAGAACCCCTGCTTGTCCCTGGAGAAGGGAGCTCAGGAGAAGAACTCAGGACTGTGAACAACAGCCAAGGCCAACAAAAAGTATGAGGGGAGGGAGATATGAGCAGGGGATGGAGGGAGGTGGCACCAGTCCGAGTTTCTCCCCCCACTTCTCAGATTCCCAGAAAAAGTGAAAAACATGGAGGTCAACCATTCAGGGAACTCAGGCAATTATTGCTATTTAAATTCAACAACCCTTCACAGAAATAAAGAGAAAATCAGACAAGTGCTTTTAGGTTGTAAGGGAAGCAAGGAGGAAAAACAACAGCACAGATTTCAGGAGGAAGTACAAAAAAACCTAGAAATTCCCTCAATAGATCACACAGCACCTACTCCGCTCTTCTGCTTATCCAGAGCGGCAGAATTACCCTCAAAAATATGAGGGAAAGTAGAAACCTGATCCTAACAGACACCAGGTACCTCCCAAAACTGCCCCAGCAGCAGCTCTCACCTCTCCACAGAGATCAGCGCCAGAGCCTCCCTAGAGCCGCAGCGCTCTCCATCCATCTCAATTGCTTATAGACTGCTCCCTTTTAATTAGCTTTCATAATCAAATAAGTGTCTCGAATTAAACAGCACTGCATCATGAAATGCCGTATAAAATTAACCAGCCATGTGGGGAGGTCACTCTGTCTGCTGCTGAAACACAGCCGGCACTGGGAGGGATACAGGTCTGGTTAGCGGCGTGCAGGAACAGTGCCAGGAAGCAGAGATTTTAGCTGATGTGAAAAAAAAAAATAAAATAAAAAATTGGGGCCAATTAAAATTCCGTTTCGAGACCAGTGAGGTTGGATTTGTGCAAATATTTTGCCTATCTGCTTAAGAGCATCTTTATATCATTTAAGCTAAAGCCTGTAAGGAATAAGACTGAATCGCTGTAAAGCACACTTACACCAAAGTAAGTGCCCACACGAGGACTCTCTTGATTTAACACTCCACCAGATCCATCCAGAAATTGGGGGAGCTCTTGTGCTTAAATAGGACCTGGTGCAGGAGGGGAACATGAATTTATTTGGAAACCACGTTCGAAATTTAGTCAAGTGACTTCTTCCCCAGCACCAGGCACCAGCACCCATTTGGGATGCGCCATCCCAGCCCTTGGAGCCCAGACCTTCCAGTTCCTCCTGCCAGGCAGCAGCACTGGGAACCACTGGGCACAGCTCTCCCTTCTGCACATCTTTGGCCACACTCTGGGGCCAGGTGCATATCGAGGGAAGCAGTTTGAAGGCAGAAGTGTTTAAGAACAAGAGAGACACACAGACCAACACCTTCACACCTTCAAGAAGTATTTCCACATGACGAGCTCATCCAGCTCCTGAAGCAGAGCAGCGAGATCAGCCCAGCTCTCTGCATCCTGCCTGGTAGGAGGCATCAACCCAGGTAGAACACTTCGGTACCACAGGTCTCCCCTGTCCTGCATCCCATCCAGCTCCAGTGTCCCCACCATGCCCTACAGAACTCCCCAGACCATCAGGACTGGAAGCCTGGAAGATCTGCTCGGTGACAGCACAGTCAGTCTCCAGCCACCACCTCTCCAGAGACTCAGAGCCTCCCTCCTCACAGGCACTGCAAGGGGAGGGAGGGGGATGCTGTAATTAAGGTAGAACCAGCCTTGCCAGTCATTATCAGGCTGAGTTGGGAGTAGAAAGCCACTTGTAAAAACAGCAGAGCTATATCTCAGAGCTAGAAACAACAGCAGAGACATCAGCTCAGGTTTTCTGGGAGCCCTCTGAACCAGGCGGCATTTCACATCCCATCCGACAGTGATGGATGCGGTGGGAACAGAGCAGGTTTTTTTCCCTCCCGAGAAGCTCTTTTGACAAGTATGATCTTATCAAAGTTTCAAGCTTTTCATTATGTTCCTTTTTTCATTTTTTTTTTAAGTCCTGCCTTCAAGCTGTGCTCTGTCCTCTCCATGCCAGCAGGGAACAGTCACGTTCCCTAATCAATGGCTGGAGCTCCCTGTGGTGCTCAGAGCAGCACTGAGACCTCCCCTCCCCAGGGCATGCAGCCTGGGCCACCCACCAGAGCGAGAGCAGAGCTCAATTAATACACAAGTACAACTAGAAATGTGCAAAACACAGGGGTAGCATCACTCATCCTCAGAGAAGAGACTGCATGGGCACCTTTGGGTTGGGAAGAACATAAGTAAAAGGAGACAGAATCGTGGAACAGTTTGGGTTGGAAGGGACCTTAAAGCCTATCCAGTCCCATGCCCTGCCCCGGGCAGGGACACCTCCCACCACACCAGGTTGCTCCAAGCCCCCTCCAACCTGCCCTTGAACCCCTCCAGGGATGGGGCAGCCACAGCTTCTCAGGGCAACCTGGGCCAGGCTCTCACCACCCTCACACCAAACAAGTCTTTCCCCACATCTCAGCTCAATCTTCCCTCTTTCAGGGTCAAACCTTTCCCCTCATCCTATGGCTCCCCTTCCTGATCCAGAGTCCCTCCCCAGCTTTCCTGGAGCCCCTTGAGGGACTGAAAGGGGCTTTAAGTTCTCCCTGGAGCCTTCTCTTCTCCAGGCTCTTCTAAGACCCTTGCCTCTGTGAGGTCAGGATACCTTCACCAGCTCCAGTGCTTTTGCCAAGGACCTAAAGCAACAACTTGCCCAAAACCTGGAGGTAGCTCAGCACTCAGGGGCAGACAGCAGATATTCCTCCTTCCCCTGCCATCTTCTCTCCAGAAGAAAGACAAGCTTGGACAATCCCAAACACACCAACCTCCCCCAAAACAGGCCAAAAAAAATCCAGACTCTCTGAAGAGCCCCATACCTTGCACAGCCGGCTGTGCTATCCCAAGGGATGTGCTGGAACCAGGAAGAACCCTCCCCCAAGGCGGGAACAGCTGCTTTTATTAGCTCCCTAATTAGCCCAGGTTGGTCCTGATGAGAAGGGTGGAGCTGGCCCTGTCTCTGAATGGGGGAAAAATAAAGCCCTGGAAAAACCCTTCCTCTCTGCTCCATCTCTCCTGCCTCAGCTCACATCTTGGGGAATAGCAAAGGAGGAGAAATAAGCTCTTTCTACCCCAGATCTTGCCCCAACCCCTGAGCCCTGGGGCAAAACAGGCTACAGCATGTGCCCAGGGGATGCTGAGCTCTCCTCCCCCTGTCCCGTCCCCTCCTGAGGACCCTGTTTGCAGCAGGATGGCCTGGAAAGGGAGGACACCAAGCTCCATGGTGGCCTGGAGGGCTTGGCCACCCACAACCTGCCCCATCAGCCAAAACCAAGGCACCTCCTGGAACCTGGAACGAACAGTCACCAAGAGACAGCAAACGCTGAGTGCAAAACCATGGTCTTTTATTAGAAATCTCCTCGTATAAAAATGATCATGCTCTACACAGTCATTGAATAATTCATAAACATCCAGGCACTGAACTTCGTTGTTTGTTTTTTTTGAGTGTTTTTGTTTTTTGACTGGTCAGTACATAAAGCAGACATATTTCAATCCATATGGTCATCACATACATTAATTAACCACCTATAGAAATCAGCACTTTGAACACAGTCTAGGTTTTATTTTATTTTATTTTGTCATCTGTTTTTTTATTTAGATTTTATGTATTTTTATTTATTTTTCCTTTTTGCAACATATAGAATTTGGTAGGATATGGGAGAGAGAGTGAAGAGGGACGGAGGAAGACAGGAACAAAAGAAAAAAGAGGAGTTAAAAAAAAAAAAGAAGAAAAGAGAAAACAGAAGGGTCTGCACAACCACAAACAATCTCACAAATTCCAGAAAAGGGAAAACGTTGGGTCTCTTTTTTTTTTTTTTTAATTTGCCAAGATACAGGAAAAAAACCCCAAAGACTTGCCGAAGTCCGTCACCTCTTCCCCAAACTACGTCCCCCCTGCTCAGCTGTTCCTCTTCCTCCGTGGGGAGGCATGCACTGTCGCGGTGGTTGCTTGGTTGGTGGTTTATTTTTATTCTTTCTATATTTTTATTTTATTTATTTTTTTGCTGCTGTTGATCACCATCTTCCCTGGGAGCTCTGCCCAGCAGCCCAGCCAGGAGCGTGTGTCCCCCCCCCTCCTTGCTGTCACCTCCCTGTCCCATCCGGGTCCCCCTCCAGCGTCCTGTGACGAGCGATGAGACTCGGCTCCCTCCCGCCTCGTGGCATCCACAGCCTCCCTCTGTGCCAGGCGGTTGCGATGGCTGGAGCTAAATCGCGTGGTTGCTATAGCTGACGTAGGTCTGTTTGGTAGCCAGTGCTGGAAAGAGGGACAAAACCCAGATGTGTCATTAATGAAGTCCACCCTCCCCTTCTGGCTCCCATCCCGTCCCCCTGCCCTGAGCCTCGTGCCAAGAGAAGCTGGCGGGGACGTGACATGGGGTTTGCTCATGGATTCAGGCAGTGCCAGCACTCTGGATCGTTCCCCGGGAGGGCACTGAGCCATGGCAGAGGGGCTGAGCCCCACGGAAGCTGAGGGGACTCCCTAAAGACAGCTCATCCTGAGGAGAGACCCTGGGATGTGACACGAGTCACAGGGAATGTCCTTTCAGGCTCCCATTCACTTCCCTCGGCAACTTCTTACAGACAACCAGCAGGTACTCCATGTTCCCAAAAGCTCAGCTTGTCCCAGCTCTGCAGGAGCATGATTTGGGGTCCAAGATGGGCACCCTGCACCCCTGGACACCACTCCATGGCTGCTGGGAGCAGAGCAGCAGGACACGGGCAGCACAAAGCCGTCCAGCCTGGCTGTGTCCCTCACCAAGGATCCCTGTGCCCACGCTCGGGTGCTGGAGGAGAACACGGACGCAAACCTGCTGCCACCTTCCATCTTCCCCAGGCACAGCGGCCCCGGGGATGAAGGAGACAAGGGGAGGAGGCAGCCATGGCTACAAAGCCACCGCGCGTCCCAGAGTGACACCAGGGGAGCCGCAGCAAGGCCTGGAGCCAGGAAAATGCCAGATAGCAATAAATCCTCCCGCTCCCCGCAGGGCTGCACCGCTGCCTTCAGGCTCACAGGCTGCAGCTCGGCGCTTGCTTGCCCACGGCTTGGGCAGAGGTGGCAGCAGGAGTTTGCAACACCTTGGCTTGGCACAGCACTTCGGCCAGACACGATGCTCTGCAGAGATGCCACCAGGAGGTCCCCAGGTACCACGGGGCTCAGGAGACACACGGACACCCTCCAGCCAAGGGCACGGAGCAGCGCTGGGACAGACAGCAAATCCCAAGACACCACAAGCAGCACAACGTGTCCTCTCTGGAGACCATCCCTACGGCACCGGCAGAGCGGCAGCTCTCCCTCCGTCTCGGTGCCTCGCTGACAAATGAACCTTCCTGCAGATTTTCAGACTGGTATTCCCAGATAACAATTAGATAGGCCATAAGAAATTAGAGCTGACAGAGCTATTTGTTAGCCGCAATGTTTTCCTAGCCAATCTGCCCGTATCAAAGCCCTGTGAATTATTTATTCTGTTGTTTATTTAAGGCTACGTGACCCGGCAGCGACAGTGTGAAAAACGGTCCCTCAGTCCTCTGCTGACAACCCCACGGTGCCTCCTGCCCCCAGCAGCAATGCCGTGCCTGGCTCCTTGCCTTGGCACACCTCGGGACTGCCAGCCCCCTTCACACCGAGCTCCCCTATTCCCCGTGCCAGACGCATCAGAGCCGGAGATGCTGCAGACGGGAGGCTCTGCTCTCCCTGCTCCCGGCATTTAGGATCCTCAGAGGCTCCTGCTGCGAGTCCCGCGGGGGGAGAAGGATGCTCAGCGCAGCAGAGAGCACATGGGAATGTTTGGGTTCAGGTCCCGGGCGAGGGGACGCGAGTGCTCGCTGCATCTGGGCCTCCGAGCCCCGTGGCAAAGAGTGTTTTAGCCCTTTGAGCCCTGGCCAGGAGCTGCCTGTGGCTGGAGGGAGAGGTGCTCACACATGGCAATGCTCCTGCAGCATCACAGCTTGTGACACCGATGCCACGGGGGGTCAGGCACCAGGTGGCTCCTCAGAACAAGGTTGGCATGATCCTGGGCAACCCTTTGTCATGGGGAACCCCCAGCCTTGCACGGAGCATCCCTCACAGACAAAAGGGGGGTGACATCCGTGTCGGGATAGAAGCACAGACCACACAGATCTGTGACAGTGGCTGACAAAAGCCACCTCCAGGATGGGTGGTGAGGGGGACTCTGAGCTGCTCTTCACAACACAGAGAGGCAGATGAAAGAGTGGATGGTGCAGAGGGCTTTGGGCTTCCAGACATCACATCTGTTCTCAGCAAGACCAGCTCCCCAACCCTGCATGGAGCCACGTTACCTTGTGTTTCCAGATTTTCGCAGAGCTCTGATTTGGCCTCTCCATTGGGGCGGAAACCTCCTTTCTGAGAGAACTTGTTGGTCATGGTGGCCGCTGTCACCACTGCCTTGAGGCTCCGCTTGCGCTTGGGGACGTTCTGCTCCGGGTGGAAGAGGATGATGTACACCTTGGGCATGTAGAGCATGCCCAGGGACACCGAGGCACTCAGACTCACTGAGATGGTGAGCGTCGTGGTCTGGATGTACATCTGCAAGACACAAGGGCATGAGCTGAGCCCCACCAAGGCTCTGCAGGATCCGGAAAGGGTCATCAGGGAAAGGAGGAGAGGAAACAGGAGAAGGTGGAAACTCTGGCATTAAATAAATGAAGGGGCAGGGAGCCAGGGCTGAAAACGATGGTAGTATTGGATCTTAAACGTCAAATTCGACCTGTTGCATGGACCAAGGTGGTCTTGGAGAAGCTTCTGGCTCATTTTTACTGTTTCCCCACCTGCAAACATGGGGAGGCTCTGCTGGTGCCCTGAACTGTATTGTGGGGCCCTGGAGCAGTCTCCCTGTGTGCTGAGCCCTCCCAGCACCCATCCATGCTCCAGCAGCAACCTGTCGGTATCCTGACCCAACAACATCACCAGAAAGAGAGCCCCCCACCCTCTTCACCCTCCCTCCCTCCTCCCCACCACCCCACCAGTCACAGGGCAGGAGTTTTGATGCCACAGTGATGGGCACCCACACAGAGGACCCAGCCTGGGCACCCCCAGTTCCTCCATCTCCCTTCAACAGGTAATTCCCATTCCCCAGCTGGCTCCCTGGGCCGTTGTCATGTAAGTCACATATTACACACCGACGTTGCCTTTCTGCAGTCAAAACTAATTTCACGCTCACTGTCCAGGACTAACAGTGACAGATGTTTTGCAAAATGAAAGCCCATTAATCTGACTGTAGAATAATCCATTTTTCTATGGAAAGCGTTTGGCAGGCTCCTCGCAAGCCGGGGGCATCTGAAGCAGGTGGCAACGGGAGGCAAAGAGACCCTCTCCTCCTTCCACCTGTCCCCACCTCTTGTCCCTGAGCAACTCCGTGAGCATCCCTGCTCCATCAGCATCTCTTCTCCCAGCGCAGAGCTCTGTCCTCTCCAGAATCCTCCCCTCTGCTGTGGATGTCACTTGTTGGGCCTCTCCAGGCTGAGCAGGGAGAGGGCTCTGGGTGGCTCACGAGCCCTCTTTTCTACTGTTTTGCAGGTTGATAACAAGGGTTTAGAAGGAGGCTTAAGGCAGTTTCTGAATTTTCCCCCATGGCTCAGTCACAGCGTGGTGTCCAGGGTTTCTCCTGCAGTTGTTTCCAGCATGGGATTTAGTGTGGGGCAAAGCGGCAGGACCTGGGGGAGCCAGGGGAAGTCTGGGGGCTGCAGCATCAGGGGGCCAGCAGCTCCCCACCTCCCCACTCTTAACAGGATGCTCACTTTCTGGCATCAGATCAGATCAGATGTCCAGTTCTGGGCTCACCAGTTCAAGAAGGACAGGGAACTGCTGGAGAGGGGACAGCAGAGGCTACAAAGATGATGAGGAGCCTGGAGCATCCTGAGGGACTTGGGTCTTTTTAGTCTGAAGAAGAGAATGGAGTTGGAGGAGATGATCTCCAGAGGTCCTTTCCAACCACATATCATTCATCAATAGAGCAAAAAGATGCCCAAGGACAGGAGCTGAGCATAGAGGCTTCACATGGCTCCCTGGGGAGAAGGAACATGGAGGCAGTTCCAAGCCATGAGCGAGAGCCAGCAGCTGGCAACAGCCCCCAGCCAGGGATGTCCCTCCACCCCAGGACCCACCGGTCCCACAGGTGACCACATAAAGAAACATTTCACTCTCTTCTCCTGCTTCAGAAACAAGCACACATGCCCAAAAGCATTTCAACTCAACCCAGAAGGGAAAAAAAATAAAAGCAACAAAGCTTGCTCTGAGTCAACAGAAAAGTTTTGTTTGTCCCCAGAATAACACCTATTGCTGTCACATGCGCCGGTTTGTTTGTTCCACCTTCTCTCTATATATGCACGCAGTCAATCTAGGCAGTTTTTGGAAATAAAAATGTCATTTCATCAAGGAAAAGTCAAAACACATCTCTGTGCCAGAATATCTGCTCTTTTTTTATTTTTTCTTCCTTTTTTTTTTTTTTTCTCCTGCTGAAACTCTCCTGACTTTGCCACGAATGTCCTGGACTTGCCAGGAACGAGGGCAGCACCGGGACACCGAGTCCAGGCACCCCAACCCCAGGGACTGGCACAACTCTGCTTGGCACCGGCGTGACACCCCGTGGGACATGGCTGGGGCTCTGCAGCCCCTCATCCCCCCCCGCCCTCCTGGTCCTCAGCAGATGCCTCTTGGAGGAGCCTCACTTTTCAATCCAACCATTTCCATATTTCCTGCCTCTGCAGCGACTCCCACCCGTGTCTCGGGACTCGGAGGCGTTTTGGTGAAGAGGGAGAGAGCAGCTTGAGCTGGAGCTCAGACAAGACGTCTCCGGGCTCTCTTCCTCCTCCACACCCACACTCGGGCTCCAGGCCCCCAGCCCCACCAGGGACTCCCCTCCACTGAGACCTGGGGCACCACCAGCTCCAGGCTCCCCCCATCTCTTTGCTCTCCTCAAACCACTTTTGGGGTCTCAGGGGGCCGCCTTCACGCTACTGATCAATTTGCCAAGAACAGCCCCATTTTCTGCACCCAGCACTAACCTCCACAGCTTCACGTCACACCACAGCAAGCCCCTTTTCAACTCAAAAATTTTTTTAGCCTGGAGTCTAACCAAACCCACAAAGCACAGCACAGTTAGCCTTTGGCCACATAGAAAAAAAAAATAAAATGACCATTTCTCACGATTTTGGTTGCTACTCTTTTAATTGGTTTCCCACTCAGGACCCCGCTTTGCCCCTCCGTTAATGACACTCGAATTCACTCGGATTTCCTCCAGAGCCCTTTGACCTGCACATGGTGGTTATAAAAGAAGTCACAGCAGCACCTGCTGCTTCATGGATGGGATCAAAGAACACAGCCCATCTCTGACTCAGGATGACGACGCCGCATCGAGGGATGGCAGCAACCCTAAATGACCCAGCACAAGTCCCCGAGCCCTGCGCTGGGCTCAGCCTTCACTCCAGGGCTGGATGAGTCCCTCCTGCCCTGGGGGGAGCAGCCCCTGGCTCAAGACACAGCCTAGCTTGTCCAAAAGCAAACCTCTACCACCATTAATTAGCAACCCTCTCCTCTAAATTCAGGCCTGACCCAGATACGAGAGATTTTGCACTGCCATGGGTAGCAGGGAAAGGAAAACCTGCTCAAACCACTGGACAGTCCTTCTCATTTCTTCTCCTCTCCTTCTTTTCCCTCGCTGAAAGCAAATGCGATAAACAGAGAACCAGACAATGACACCACTGTTCAGCTGCCGCCTTATCAGCGCAGGAAATTGTCTCTTTCTTTAGATCCTCTGTTATTGCTATTTCTGTAATCCGCTGGGATCGGCAGGGATAAGAGGTTCTTTTGAGAAAAGGCTTGGGGGACTTGTTATAATAATATGCCACCTCCATGCAAAGTTGTAGGCACGAGGTAAAGGAAAATAAAATTTTTTTAAAAAGGAGATTTTTATCCACCTCCTCCAGACCGTGAGGCAGCCTTGGCCACAGGCTCAGATGGGGTCTGGCTGAGGTATCAGGCGGTGTGTGGAGGTGTGGGTCTGCCCCGTGGCATCCTCAGGACTCCAGGGAAACTCCAGAATGCTCTATGGGGAGAACAAAAGCCCAACTGGGGCTCCTGGCTTTTCTTCTCCAGGCTATGCTGACCCTCCACGGAGCCCAGCAGGACCTCGGTCCCAGCAGCGATGGGGCCAAGGCAAGGAGATCCAGCCCCACGATGGCCTGGGGACGCCCCACCAAGCATCCCAGGCACCACCACAGGGTGATGCCAATGCCAACACCCCCAGTTTTCAGCCCAAAGACATGCTCAGAGCCAGATCCCCTGGGGCAAGCTGCGTAACACCACCTTTTTGACCTTTTTCTCCCCAGAACTGCAAACCAGCAGTTAAAGCATCAAGGCAGCACCGAGCACCCGATTCCTCCAGCAGCTGCCTCGTTGGGCGCATCCATTATCCTTCAGCCACTGCCTGGAGAGGCTCAGAGCTCCCATCCCACGACGTTCCCCAGCTGAAACACCATCCAACCCCCCCCGGGATTGCTCAGCGGATGCCACGGCAGCGGCAGGGCTTTGAGAACGAGAACCGCGTCCAAGGGGAGTTGGGAACATCACTTTTTCCGCCTCTAATCAGCTTGTTAGCAGCCTAATAACAGAGAAGCCCTGCACATTACAAACCCCCGAAGTGAGGCACAGCCTATTGTCGAATTGCTGCTTGACAGCCAGCTTTCGGCAGCCCTAAATTATCCCATGACAAGCTGCAGTGAAGAGGTGAGCAACCTTGCGCATAATCTACAATCATTATCATTTCCATCTTTATTACCCACAGTATGCTGAGCACATTAAGGAGGCTTTAAGGGAGCTTTTGTTTTGCAATAATTTCTTAAAAAACCTGCTTTCTTGTTAGTATCTCCCCTGCCATCTCATCAAAATGGAAATGCTGCAAAAGGCTCCATTTATTTCCCTTAATTCTCCTTCATACTTCCAGCCAGTGTGGGCTGGCTTGGTTGAGGGTTTTTGGCTGAGCCAAGGTTAGAGATGACCCTTCAGACCCGGCCTCCTCGAGCTCCGGGGTTTGATGCTCCGAGCAGGGAGAGCTCTCCAGGACATGCCTGAAACTCCGAGATCCACAGCAAAAGAGCTCTCAGCAAACCACCTTTTGCAATAGGTGTTCCCCAAAGCAGTGCCTTCAGCAGCTCAGCAACACGGTGGACACACTCAGGGAACATTATCCCAGTCCTGATGGGGCCAGAGAGGGAATTGGGGTGGTGGGTCACCCCGGGGATTTCCAGGGAACAGCAACACCGAGGTTTATTTGTCACAGGCAGCTCTGGGCTGGCAGCGTGAGCTGCTCGCATTCAACAGAAACGGGATTCTTGTTTTGGCTGGCAGGCAGAGGGGATTTGGGTCTCATTCATGAGATTATTTTTTTTTCCTTCTTTGTTCTCGCTCCCTCTCACTTGAGCACGGAGTTTCATCTGGGTTGGCCTCGCTCCCACGGGTACCGGCACCGGGACCACTGTCCACGCCAAGCCCGGGGGGGCCGAGGAGGAAGAGGAAGACAGACAGACAGGTTGTTTTACAGCACGAATCCACCTCTGGGATTATTCTGGCCTGGCTTTGTCTACGCTGTGTGCCAAATCGCATTCAGAGTTGCAGGGGGATGCTCGCACCCCGAAGACCCCCAGCTCAGTGCCACCCTGCCCACCATGGCCCAGCCATTTGTCACCAGGGCCACATTTTCATTAACACCTCTGCGTTTGTCAATCGCAGTGAAACAGCAATCAAATGAGAAGCCACAAGCTGCCACCCATCCCAGCATGGGAGGGACACGCCGAGGGGTTGCTCTGCTCCCTCTCCTTTGCCCTTGCCCACGCTGCTGCTGCCAGCTCTCGGGGATTTCGGAGGGCAGGTCTGACTCTCCAGCCTCCAGCACTGACTCAGCACCAGGAAAAGGAGCAGCACTTGGTCCCTTTTCCATCCAGAAACGGTGCTAATAACACCAGGCACCTGGATCTGCCCTGGGCACTTGTCCTCCCCCAGCCCACAGGGCAGCAGCCTCTGCCACCCCACAGCCACTCGGTCTGGAGAGGGGCAATGGGGACAACTGGGCACAGCAAACCAGAGGGAGAGGAGGAAATGAAACAGGAAATCCAGGAAGGAAGGAGTGAAGAAAACCACAAAAAATGGGAAAAGGAAAACAGTGTTGAAGGCAGTGGTTTCTGCTCCCAAGTAAAGCAAGAGGTTTCCAAACCAACACTTCCCACCACAATTCCCAGGATGACAGAGAAGGGCTCTTCCTTCCTTTTAGGATATTTCAGACCCTTTCAGCCCCCTTCATTGCAGCCCAGAGGGCCACCAGCCAGACCTCTCCCCTCCTCCCTTACCTTTTCTGCCGACTGCGACGTCCCAAAAAATATAGGGATGAAGGCTAACCAGACAATGCAAGTAGTGTACATGGTGAACCCGATGGGTTTGGCTTCGTTAAAGGTCTCCGGGACCCCGCGGGTCTTAATAGCATACACAGTGCAGGTGACCATGAGAAGCATGCTGTACCCAAGCAAACAGATGAGGGACAGGTCCGAAATGTCACATTTGAGGATGCCCCGGGCAAAGTGGGGGTTTGTAGTCCGCTGGTCCTCGTAGTCAATGACAGAGTGGGACGGGTCCACGATGAACCAGATGCAGACGCCCACGAGCTGCAGCGAGATGAGGCTGAAGGTGATGACCAGCTGGGAAGCGGGGCTGATGAACCGGGGGGCGCTCACTGACTTCTTGCCCTGCTCGAAGATGCGGTAGATGCGGTTGGTCTTGGTGAGCAGGGCGGCGTAGCTGATGCTCATGCCGAGCCCGAGGAAGATGCGGCGCAAGGAGCACGTGCTCAGGTCGGGCTCGGCGATCATGAGGAAGGTGGTGGCGTAGCAGAGGAAGATGCCCGTCAGCAGGACGTAGCTCAGCTCCCGCCCCGAGGCCTTGACGATGGGCGTATCGTTGTAGCGCACGAAGGTGACCACCACGAAGAGGGTGGCGATGATGCCCACGATGGCGATGAAGACGGGCACCACGGCCCAGGGCGAGCTCCACTCCAGCTTGATGATGGGGATGGGGGTGCAACTGGTGTGGTTCTCGTTGGGCCGCTCGTTGAAGTGGCACCGCTTGCAGTGGAATTCGTCCAGCTGGTACTGGTAGCCATCGCAGCGCTCGCAGTGCCAGCAGCAGGGAATGCCCTTCACCAGCTTCTTCCTCTCGCCCGGCTTGCAGGGCAGGCTGCAGATGGAGCTGGGGAGCTGGCTCCCACCCCCCGGCCACAGCATGTTCTCCACCTGCAGGGCAAGATGGCACCAGCCCCACTGACCCTCGAGCTGGGCGTCTGTCAGGCATCCCTGGGACATGGGGGCCAATGGTCTGCCCCTGCTCACCCCCCGATCCAGCCCCTCACCCCATCAGTATATCCCATGAAGGACCCCAGCCCAACCTAGCATGGGGACAGGGAGGTGGTGAAGCTCTCCATCAACCTTTTGGGAAGATTCAATACCAAAAACCCCAAACAAAGTCCCTCCTTCCTTGGGAAAACCCTCTCTTCTCTGTTCTGGCTTCTCCTTCCCTTACCAGAGCTGCAGTCGGATGCCCAGAGCCCATGGGATACAATCACACATGCTGATGGTGGGTCACCAGGGCTGAACTACAAGTGTGTACTTGGGGGACACCCCTCCCTCTGTCTCTCCACAGATTTGGCTGCCTAACTGCGCCCATGGGCTCCCTAACCTTGCACCCATGGGCCCTCTGGCTCCCAGCCGGGTTTGCTACACCCTACGTGGCCTCAATGGGTGCAGGAGAAACCTGCAGGACCTTCCCCTTGGCACGGCCACGTGGCTGGCACCAGCCAGCCCCCAACCTTACTTTTAGGTGGAGGTGGTCGGTCCATTGCCCAATGACTTTATACTCAGGAGTGGAGTTCCTGATCTGGTATTGGTAGATGTCGTAACGTCCTGGTGCGTCTCCATTCTCATTGAATGTCACGGGAGTCCCAGCGATGCCTGGAAGAGAGGGAGGGCTCAGCACAAGGTGTCAAAGGGGGCTCTGGTTTGATGCTCCCCCCTTGGCGTGGGTTTTCTCACTGCTGGGGGTGCCACAACCTGCCAGGACGATGCCAGCACAGGCACAGGGTGGAGGAAGCAATCGGGGAAAAGAAAACCAACCCCAACCCCAAACTGGTGCAGGGAGTGTGCTGTTACACCAGCCAGTTTACTACTTCTTTTAAGAAAGGAGTGGGGGTAGAGAGAGGAAGCAGCTTTAAAGCTAAATCAAGTGAACTGTGCAGATAAACACTAATGAAAGAAAGGAAGAGAAAAATCAAGCAAGAAGGAAAAATAAATAAGAGAGACACTGCAGGGGAAATCACAGAGTGGAGATAAATAGGAGTAATAAGGAGGACAAGACAGAAAATGTTTATTAAGAAGATAGAGCAGAGCAAAAGATGCATTTCCAGGGGAGACCTGGAGATGGAAGAGGACACAGCGGCGTGATTCAGTGGGACCTCTGCCAGCCCTGAGCCGGAGGTGACGGGGGGAGGACAGCAGGGTGAGGGCAGGATTGCTGCCGGGTTACCCTCCAAAGGCTCCCAGGAGATGTAGAAGCTCAGACCTCCTCCTCTGATGATCTGCTGCAAAACCACCCC
>BJBW01002937.1:0-26069 GCA_004320125.1 Scolopax mira | reverse complement strand
ACCCTCACACCAAAGAACTTCTTCCCCACATCTCAGCTCCATCTCCCCTCTGCCAGTGTCAAACCCTTCCCCCTCGACCTAAGGCTCCCTCCCTGATCCAGAGTCCCTCCCCAGCTTTCCTGGAGCCCCTTTAGGGGCTGGAAGTGGCTCTAAGGTGTCCCTGGAGCCTTCTCTTCTCCAGGCTGAACTCCCCAGCTCTCTCAGCGCCCCCTCCCAGCAGAGGGGCTCCAGCCCAAAAGCAATCACAGTTCATGGCTGAGTGATGCCCAACCTCCAGGGTTTCACAGGGTGCCTCCCTCCTGCCCTGCTCCCCAGAATTGCCATTTGCTTGATGTTAATGTTCTTCTTGCTTAGACCAAAATCCTGGCCTATTGGCCAGGATCAGGGCCTGAAAGCCAGCTGTGCCAGCACCATCCTGTGAGCAGGTCTGGATGTCTCCCAGCACATGGCACCAAGGGCTGCAGGCTGACCCCTTGGGACTGGAGAAAAGAAGGCTCTGGGGAGACCTTCGAGCCCCTTCCAGTCCCTAAGGGGGTCCAGAAAAGCTGGGGAGGGACTCTTGATCAGGGAGGGGAGCCATAGGATGAGGGGGAACAGTTTTAAACTGAAAAAGGGAGATTGAGATGAGATCTAGGGAAGAAGTTCCTTGCCTTGAAGGTGGTGAGAGCCTGGCCCAGGAATCTGTGGCTGCCCCATCCCTGGAAGAGTTCAAGGGCAGGTTGGAGGGGGCTTGGAGCAACGTGGTGTGGTGGGAGGCAGGGGGTGGCACTGGATCATCTTTAAGGTCCCTTCCAACCTAAATCATTCTACGAGCAAAAGAAGTTGTTTGGTGCTGCCCACCCTCAAGTCAGGGACACAGCTCCATAAGTGCCCAGCTCCGTAAGGATGGCTCTCTCCCAATACCAGGAGAAGGATGGGAAGAGTAAGGCAGCTTCTGTCTGATTCTAGATGGGAGAGCATGGGGAAGCAGAGCAGCTTGGGCATCCAGGCAAGGGGAAATCCAAAGTCCTCCTCCCACTTTCCAAAGCTATTTCTACATTTATGTCCCTGGGTAAAAGGTTTCGCCTAAAAGCCCAAGGGCACAGAGCCACCTTGCTCCAGATATAGCAGGGACACCATTCCACAAGGCTGGACCCGCTCTGCCCCACAAGTGGAGCGGGCTGCAGCTCCCCCAGTCCCACACAGCCGGGCGATTTCCATATTCCCCTTCTTCTCCTTCCCCAGGTGAGTCTCCCAGAAGGAACTTCCCACCAAGAACAGACTTGCCTTGCTCCCAGCCAAGGGGAATCTGCACCCTGGCTTTGCTCAAGAATTCGCTCTTACTCAGAAGGCATCAAGGCTCCTTTGTAACCTCCTGGAGGGGGGCTGTCGTGGCTGGCCCCCCTCTTCTTCCCGGCCCACGCAGATGGGTTTTTAGTTCCTTGCAAAGAGCTGCCTGTTCATGCGTTTCCTTAGCAAAGGTGTATTCCTTGGCCACAGGAACAGCAGCGAAGGAGCAGGTGGGCCCCCAAGAATGAAGAACTTTTTCCCTCAGTTTAAGTAGGTCAGCGCAGCCCTGGCCACCTTCTGGAAGCAGAAAGCTGGACCCAGGAGAACATTATCGCCCTCCTCCTTCAGAAACCGCTGGTAGAGAAGGCTCAACAATCAGTCCCCAAAGAGCAGCGTGGCTCCCAGTGTAACTCATGGGACTGTCCTCCCACAAATTCTCCATGGTCCAGGTTTTTCAGCAGAAAATTGTCACTGAAACACCTGAAGATGACCCGAAGCTAAACAATTCCCATATGTTTTCACTCCCCCTTTGCTCTGCTGTCATACACCAAACCCCCTTCATGCCCACCTCTCTCCAGCCCCACATTCCCCCGCAATGAGCTGCCCAAGGCAGGGTCCTCCATACACACCTCCCGGGAATGCTGCGGGATTTACGGGGATCAACTCTAATCTCCGGGCATCACCAAACCCGAAGAAAGTGACTCTTTGTTTCTCAAAAGGCTGCAGAAATACTGAAGTCAGCAAAAGTCTTTGCTGCATCAGTAAGTGGTGGCTAAACCTTATTTTAGATCAAAGGAAGAGAGGGATGGTGGGATCAGACCTAAATCCCATTCAGCCAGGCTCTGCCTCTGGCAGGAACTCATGCCAGATGTTCCAGAGGAAGGTGCAAAAGCTTCCTTGGTGCACCAACGCAAGATCATCTGCCCCCACTGACTTCTCACCATCCCATAGAAGGGCACTGGATCAAGTCCTCTGGTTTTGCTAGTCAAGACCAGTGAGATATAGATGGGGATTCACACCAGCTCATTCAAAGACCGACGTTAGTGGAGAAAGGTCCCTCTGCAGGTAACAGAGAAAGAAAGATAAAAGACTTCCTTTGGAGTGATTCAGAAGAAGAGTCCATCTCTGCTCTGAATCATCCTGGGACAGAGCTGATCTCTCTTCATTGACCAAATACGGAGTTAAGGCTGTTGGCCTTCAGGCTGATCCCTCAAACAGCCCGAATTCAAGTGAATACATCACCTGAAAGGGTTTCAGCTTCTGCGAAACATCTCTTTGCAGGGAATTTTCCTAGAATGCCTCCCTCATGTATAAAATGTCACCAGAACACACTACTGAGGTATAGATGAGATTGCATCCAGCAAAAGAACAAACTTTCATTTCCTAAAGCCCTATTTCACAAGATTCTCTCAAAATATCACAGATTAACAAAGAAAATTCCTAACAGGAGTGTACATGATATCAGAAGCTCCAGATAAGGACCTGGCGACAGCACCTGGAAGAAGTGAGATCTCTGCCACTTCACTCCTGGTGGAGTCATGTGGCCTCACAAGAGTTACATTCAGTTTGAATTTCAGCTTCTCCCTCTTTGTAGCGGGAATAAAGATGTTGAGCCTCCTTTGCAAAGACCCGTGTGATCTGAGGGTGAAGCAAGTACTGATGGATTAATGGAATTACTGTCAGGGAGCAGAGGAAATACCAATTGCAAGACAGAGAAAAGCCCAAGCCTGCCCACAAGCAGCACTTCCTGCCGGGGCGATGTGCGTGGGGGTCGCTGTGACACCAGCAAAGCCCTCGTGACGTAACGAGACCTCGGCACATCGGGGCGAGATCACGGCAAACCCCAACAACAGCCACCACGTCCCGGGCTGGAGAAAGCCAAGTGCCCAGGGGCTGGTGCAGTGACTTCAAAGGCCTCCTGACCTCAGCAAAAGCCACCCCTGGCGTCTCCATGGGCCGGCGCAGGTTCGGGGAGTTTCACACACTCTGCTCCAGGAGCAATTATCAAAGCACTTGAGTCATGAGAAGCCTCATTGACCGTTACTGAGTACTTCCTTTGTCCAATGTGGAAGGATGCCCAGGCAGAAATATCTGACTTTCACATCTCGCTCCCTTTCCTCCTGACACAGCCAGCTCTGTTGCCGGGCTATAGGGAATTTTTGTCCCGGGTTTCTTGACGTGATCCTTTTCAGACAGAAAACCCTGACTCATGAAGCCGTGACGTTGAATATGCTGCTGTGTAAGGCCTGATACACACTTGGCACTGGCTGACACCTGAGCCAGCCAAGGAGAATATATGCATTTTTGAGAACTGAATATTTTTATTTTTTACTTTTAAGCAAGGGAGAGAGGAGGGAAGCTTCGCGATACCGTTGTAATGAGGGTCACCCAAATACAGTCAATGTCTCCCACTGGATAGTTAAATAAGTGAAATGGAAAAATAATGGTTTTCCCTTTTCCTTTGCAATCAGTGGCCAAATATGTTGATTCTTTTCTGGAATGAGCAGCTGCCAATTTCAGAGAAGAAAATCTTTTGTAGCCAAGTAGCTCAGCTCTTACATACTCTCAAGCAGCCTGGGAAAAGGAACGCCGGCCAGCCAATCGGCTCAAATAATTTCTGAAAATAAGTAGGTAATGGCCCTCAGAAACATTACCGACATGGCAAATTTACTTGCAAACTGATGTCTCTTTTAAAGCAGAAAATTGACACATCTGTGTCAAATCCTTGCTCGCGCCTGACCTCCACAGAAACGGTGTGGGGTTGACTGCGGCTCCCATTCCCAACTCACCCGAAGCTTTTAAGCACACAAAAGCTTCCCTAAACTTTTGGCAAGCAGCAAGAATCTTTGGCTGAGCCCATCTGGCCTTTTCCAAAATGTATGGAGATGCTGAGATTGTTTGGGTAGGGGTTTTTTTTTGGATATTCTTGTCCCAAAGACTCAGATTGAGATCTCTTTGCAGTACTTGGAAAATAGACTTCAATGATGTCACGACTGGGATGATTTTTTTTTTACTTTAGTGTAATTCCACCGCATCAGCAGGGAAACCAGGTAAAAGCCAAGCGGCCACAAGCCAAAGGAAATATCTGGTCTTGCACAGGCAACCTCGCTTTGTCTAGATGTTGTGCTTACCAGTGTCTTCCATGTGTCTGAAGTCTGCATTGATTCAGAACCTGTTGGCCATGGAGTGACACCAAGACTGTTTCAGGGAAGTTTTGTCTTGTGCTGTGCCACAGTCCCTGCTCCTCTCCAAGTAGTGGTTCCTCTACTCCTAGAGCAGAGTAGCTTCTCTTCAAGGTAGATGACCTAAGCTTTTAGGAGAACAGAGAGGGGGGATGGAGCAGTTGTGAGGTACCTGTGCTGTCCCTTCTCAGCATTCTGCTTGGGGGACACAGCAAGGAACCACCAAAGCCCTTCTGATGCCTGATCTTATGTCCCAGTAGGAATGATCAATGGCAATTAATTGCCTCCAATGAACAAGATCCAGTCTTCAATAAATGGTGGGAAAGATGGCAGGATTGAAGAGCAATAGCAGAGGGCAAATGGAAATGTGGGGTGTGTCTCAGACGTCAGTGTGGAACAGCAGAGACCAAAAAAATAACCTTTTTTAGTGTGTAAGCCAAGTTCCTTCGCTCTGGAAATACTGGTCATGCATAACACTCCATCCCATTATACGATTTTATTAATGCATCCAGAAATGCAGATCTGACAAGATCAAAGCCCTCTAATGGCATCTCCTGCAAACGCTCATGAGAGGTGGTTCCTGCCCCCAAAGGCCATAGCTCTCTATGGGGGGGAAGAGTGGAAGGGAGGAAGCCCTTCAACAACCCCCCCACCAGGGCAAAGATGTCTCCACATCCCGGTGTTGATCCTCACCCAACAGGGACACCCAGTTTCCATTTGCAGGTTGGATTGAACTTTTAAGAAAAGGTATTGAGGGACAAAATGCAACTGTCCCCCTGGCTCTCCTGACATGTGCCTGCCCCACGGTGGCATCTCCACCACCTGCTCGGGCTGACATTTACAGCTCTGAGGCTGGCAAAGGCCGGGGTAGACTCCAGCCAACTCAAAATGCCACTTTGTTTTCTAGAGACACCATTTTCCTGTCTTTTAGACAGTCTTACCCTCTGTTACTAAAAGAAAAAAAAAAAAAAAAAAGGTCTGTGAGTGATTCAAGGTCAATTTACTGCACAAAGGACTTGGTTTCCTGTTATCAAGCCTAGACTTTCATCGGAATAAACATCCCCTCACTGCACGTCCTGTAAAGAAATACAAGTAATATATGAACAGAATATATCATGAGATGCTTGTGAAAGAAATGATACTGTCTATTTGCCTACCACAACCCCCTTTTCCCACCAGAAAGTTCTCCGGGGCAGGACTTGGGTGCTTTCTTGTAAATGGGCCTTGAACCTTCCCCAACAATGCTTAAGGGTTTGTCTTCTCCACAGCAAAGATCCCCCCTCTAAAAAAGGTGTTGAACTCAGGGTTAAACCATCACTCCTCAGCCAAGGGAACACCAAGAGGCAGCTCTTCCAAAACAAACCAGCAAAGTAAAATGGGGACAGTTGTGCTGTTTCTGTTGCAACCGGCCCAAGTGTCAAGTCCATGATGTTTTAGGCTTTGGGATCTCAGGCTGGGCTTCAAGGAAAGATCTGTGTGCCAACCTGACTTAAATTAGCCCTGGAAACTGCTTATGGAAAATGTGCCAGCTCAGATGCAAATCCCTCTTACTTACCTCGTGATGACAACAAAAGCCTGCTGAAATTTTACTCATCCATTAACAAAAAAGACTTTGCCCAGCACCACACGTGGGTGGGATTCCAGCACGGTGACATTATGCTTTTGGCAGGAGGACCTTGGCCCCCAGGAATGGCAACCCTGTGGCATGACAAATGCGGGCAACTCCACCGCAGCAGGCCGCAACCACATACTTTACCTGCTGACTCAAAAGGAAGAATGCAGAACCTACCAAAAATTAAATGTCCCAGCCAAAATCCCGAGATGGTAATCTCACAGAAGAGCTCTGCAGGGAAAGATTTATGATTAGAGTTATATTTGTGAAAATACCAGCTGATTGCTAATCACATTTACAGCGAGGTACGTCCAAGGTATTTCACTGGTGTCACTTCAGAAATCCACTGGAGTTAAAAAATGACAGTTTGGCTCATTCGGCCAGTGTGACAGTATGACTTTTGGATTACCACCAGGGATCCAAGGTCCCTCCACCCTCCGTTGGACTTAACAACAAAACTTTTAACTCTCCCATTTGAAGCGTGAGAGACTCTTCGCTTCTCCCGCTCCTGCACCGTGTTTCGTTTCTTCTCTCTGCCCTCCCAAAACTCTCTCCTCCTCCCAAAACCGAAAGCAGCAGCAGCCACCAGATCAGATGATTTCCTAGATCGCAGGCGGGCAGTGGAAATCCCGCAAGAATCCTCAGTTTTCAGGTGAAAAACCAATGGTGACACCTGTCCCTAAGATCAGTGTGCAGCCCCGGTGCCGGGGTTATTTTCTTGTTGAGGCCAGTGTATTTAAGGATGTGGTTGAGACAACGCGTTTTCCGTTTGACTTCAGTTTGACTTTCAGTTTGAAACAGAGCAACTCCTCTTCTTGTTAAATGCTATCCCAGAAACAGGGAACGATTTTTAGAAGCCCCACCAACCTGCTGTGGCTGGACAGGTTAAGGATATCCACATTTACAGCGATTAAAGAGCCTGTGGTCAAGATAAACGAGAAAGGGTTCCCCTTCCTTGACTGATTTTCTGAAAAACCCTGTGAAGCATTCACTTTCCCCTTACTTAATGTTTCCAATATTCTGTTTTTTTTAGAGTGGCTTGTAATCTTAATTGCTGTTTGTATCTTTGGGAGATCAAAGGGAGGATGTCTGTGATTCTTTGTATTACTCACTGTTACACTAGCACAAAGATCACATATTCATTTATTTTGGTTTAAGAGGTAACAGTCTCCTTTCACTGCACGCACATAATTACTGTAAGCATTTGGGGGACTTGCCAAGTGATGCATGGGGGGGGGGGGGGGAGGAGGAGGAGAATCTTTGAAGAAAATTGTTCAAACGCAATTTAGTTCACTAATTGGCAAGGGACTGTTACTAACGAATCGCTTCTGTTTTATGTCAGGAGTGAATCAGGTTGATGATGTGTAACATACATTAAGTCAGTTAATGAGTATTAACTAGAAATGCGACTGAAACACAAGAAATAGGGTTTTTTACCTTTAGCCAGCCAAGCAGAATTGCTAATAAATAAAAGGATATGTGTAAGTGGCTTACATGATTCCAATCTGCAGTGGAAAGACTTTTCTTAGAATCTGATGGTAACCACAAGTTTGGGGGAAAGAAAAATCAGACGCTTACTGTGGCAGTTCATCACAAGGTACTTTATTTCTAACCAAGCCTGAAATGAAAACGACTTAAAAGTCATTACCGTAAAGTAGCTGATTAGAAGCCAACGTGAACTGAGACAGTGAGTCTCTGGCCATGGCACAATGGACCAAGACATCCTGTGGCCAACTAAGCCGTGGGTTTACTTGGTGGTGTCTGTGTGCACACTCTTAGGGGTAAGACAAGATCCCCTACTTCACTTTCATCATGGGACAAGACACTTGTCCCACGTGGGACAAGTTGGGACAGCATGCACCAAGTGAGCTGACGTGTCCCCAGGCCTCATGGTATCATGTGTACAGGAGAAAGATGAACTTATTTGAGTAGTCCCACTCACAGACACGATTGCCCTTCTCCTATATGCACAACACACGAGGTTCTGGGCACAGGCAGGAGCCAGTGGGCTGATGGAATAAGAAAGCCAGGCAGTTTAGAAGTGCCAGGGCAGAGCTTTCAGGTCAAGGCAGGTCCTGAGCTGTAGGTGTCCCGTGAAGAACTGCCAGCCTCCCGTGGATGTGCAGGCGTGTGAGCAAGTATCATTACAAAATCTGGGCAGAAGGAAGACTTCTGGTTTGCTCTGGCATGTGAACAAACTGGCTTATTAGGCCACAGGTGCAAAAAAATGAGAACACAAGACTAAAAGTGAGGATAAAATGGAGAACTCTCATGTTCTACAAGTTTTATGAAACAGGCACCAAGCCACAAAAGCTGCCAGATTCTGCTGCAGGCTCAGGGGCAAGCAGTGCTGTGTCTGCCTTGGGCCGAGCAAGGACAAGCTGGGGTATTACACTAGAATGGCAGGGCATTTCCCAGCGAGCTGGAGAAGGAGGTTGATCAAACACCCAGGGCTGTTCCACGGCAGCATCCAGCTCTTTCAGATGGCCAACTGCAGTAGGAGCACGAGAGGTGCATCAACCCACACCTTTCATCCAGGCGCTGTTGCAGCAGTGAGGAAGATCCCCAATGCCAGCCTCAGGCACTGCCACAGCAGAAGACATCACCGCATTCATGGTGACAGCATGGTCTGTTAAGCAATGGCACTGGTGGCCAAGGGCCTTCAATCAGATGCCCTAGATGCTACGGATCAGACACTTGTCAAGTGATCCTCACTGCTTTCTACAGGACTGCCTGACGTGCACCATGAAGAAACACCACCTTACATCCAAACCCACTGCTGCTCTGCAAGTCCTGTCCTGGAACACCTTTGCTGTGTAGCTGAAATGTCAAGGGGTTTACTCTGTTGTGTGTTACTCTGTATGTGTATTACATAAGATCCCAAATGATTCAGGCAATCAGCATTATGTTGGGAAGTGGGTGCACCACATTCCCTTCTTCACTGCTTCATATTTCAGCATCTCTTTTGTGATGTGCATAAAGAAATGCAAAGGCTGTTCCCCAAATACCTTTTTTTTAAATGTCTAAAATCATTTAAGACCATTTTTGCTCTTCGTACTCCAGTAACAGCCATCAGGTCTTGACAGAGAGCTTGCCAGGCAACCTACATGACACAAAGCACAGCACTGTTGCTCCGAGGGGCACCGACTGTTGCTGTTGCTCTCCTTACCTCTATTTGCAGCCACAAGGTACCTGTATTAAAGTTAGGCTTTAAATGTGGTGTATTTCCACACAATTTATCTCGAACCACTGCCTAAGCCACTTGGCACATGGTGGGTTCCTGTTTTAGAAATAAGCTGATAATATAGTCATAGCAACACTACTTGCAGAGTCAGAAAAAAAATTCAGCACCAGCAGAAAATATGTACAGATTACTTTATCTGTGTATTGAATATAGATAAAAACCCTTCTCAAAAAAAAAAAACAATCTATGCTCCGGAAACAGTAGATAGGATGAAGTTAAGCACAATCTAGTGAATCATGAGACTTGTTGCTTGCTGGCGTTGGTACCTCAGAGAGTTCCTCTTGAAACAGGGCCATCAAATATTGATGACATATTGGGGCAGGACAGTCCAGCCATGAAGGAGGAACTTTAGCTTGGGCATGGAGGTGGAGGGGAGGAAAGAAACAGAGAGAAGCACACAGACACCATACACGTGGAATCACAAATCCTCAACTTTAGAACATCCAAACAGTGCTGTTGGTTGACATTGTCATGACAATTATGGCGCCTGCTGTCTCTTTGAATCCACAGTTTGTGCTAAACACATAAACATGCAGAAATACAGGAGGTACGGGGAAGGGTTAAATACTGGAAGACAGTAAAAGGTCTTTACTAGTCAGATGACAATGCAAACTCACACCTTCCAAATGTATTGTGTGTCAGAATGAACATCATTTCCTGCCTTCCAGAAGCAACTTCTCTGGTTCACTGACCTTCCTTTTCTTCTTGGGTCCTATTACCTCTTCCTGGCTAAACGCAAGGTTCAGGCAGCTTATCTGTAAGAACCATCAGAAACAGTGATCATTCTCACGGTGCAGCTCCTGCTAGATGAGTCAAGAAACACAGCTTCCAAAACTACAATGTGTTTGCTTGGATCCTCCTGGGTTTGTCCAGCATGACCCTGTTCTCCAGAAAAGCAATTAGGCAAGGAATCAAAAAATTGGAATACTGGGTGGAATTGGGACTGTAGGATTTGTGAAAGCAACAGGTTCAGCTTCAGTGACAGAGAATGGAGTTGGTGGCACAAGGAACAACATACATCTCCCAGTCGCAGACAGAAAATACCAGGAGCAAGGAGACCTTTGAGAAATATAATAGTTTACAGGGCATAGCCTTTCTCACGAAGCTCAGATAACCATAAAAGTATGCAAAAGATGGGAAGCACATTTCAAATCTGTGGTGACTAGAAATGGCCTTTCAGGAGGAGACATTCAGTACCTCTCTTTTTACATCAGGGAAATTCAACACAAGTCAGTCAATCACAGACTTTGAAGACTACCTGTGAGTCTGTGAAAAATAACAGAGCAAAGCCAGTATTCTTTTCCAAGAGGACTTCTCTCTAGAAAGACATAAACCTTCCTCAAAAATACTCAGGGGCTTATAAATCAAAAGGTTAAAAACCATGGATAAATGTATGTTAGAACAGAAGTGGGTCAACGGTACAGGCAATTCAGACAGAGCACAGAGAGGGATAGCCAGAACAACAGTTGAAGTCTTGGCTGTGCCAAGTGACAAATTCACTTCTTCTTGTTATCATGCAACATGTTTGGATTTTCACAAGAATAATCTGGAGCTGCAGAGAGGAACATGTGTTGTCGCCCACCCAGAAGGGACAAAGCACACAGTCTGGCAATGTAACCTCTCCTGCTCTCACTGGAACCCAGCTGAAGGGACGCACCACAACGGCACACTGCTTCACCATGGTCTCCAAAAGAAAGTTAATTTGGATGAAAATAATATGAATGAAGATGGAAAATAGGGCTAAACGAGATCCTGCTCCAAAACGTGCGTACTTTACTCCAGGTTCACAATAAAACATGAAGATTCCCATAAGTGAAGCAGGATAAACATAAGGAGTTAATAAAGAGCTATTCCAGAATGCATCCTGGAGACAAGCACAAGGTCTCCAGCTTACAAGATGTGGTCATTACAGAATTCCCCGCTCACGTCATCAAGGCTTTCTTTCTGTCTGACCTTGGTATCAGGCTTCGGTAATCTCTGCATAGCAATGGGCTTTCTAATGTGTGAAATAACTCTGATTATGGATTAACAGCAAAATAATTTGAAACAACCACGCTTTGCCTCTCTATCATGTTTTAAATTGGTGTTCCTCCACTCTACCCTCCTCTTCATTATGAGCAACACGATATTGCTTAATGCAGAAAGTACGGTTTCCTCTCCATAAAAACAGAGAAAACAAGAATCTGCCAAAATGGGATGGGCAGGTTCTCCTTCACCCTGCACGCTCAGGCTGACAAAACTCCCAACACTGCCTAAGGCATATTTGCTTGAGGAAGGAGCGATGAGTGGATCTCTGTGTTACAGTTCCTGACCTGATATCCAGCTGCTCAAACTGGCATTTTAGGCAGTTATTTACTTTCCTCTCCCTGGCATCGTTTTAACCTGTCTGCTTCCTTTTTTGAAGTAAAAGGCCCAGAGGGGGAAAACACGCCATCCGAAATCTCTGCAGTGCTGACACAGCTGCAGGGTTTGTGCCCTGTCCCGCTGGCCACACGGCAAAGAAAAGCCATCACCCCCCAGTCTCCTGCCCCCAGTCACCTGAATAAAGCAGCTCCACTTCTGTTTTAGCCTAAACCACACAACAAGAGCCTCGGCTAGAGCTGGGGCTTTGACTTCCTCTGTTGAGGAATGGATCTTCTGCAGCCAGGCAACTACTCAGTAAAGTTTCCTCCTCCCCTCTGCTATTCCCTCCTAAATGTTCAGCAGGGACAGGATACTCCTGAGGCAGGAGAAATAGCCACAACGAGCTCACACAGAGTCCAGTGCAACTCTCCAACAGTTTTCCTCCCTTTGACCCCAGGCATCGTGACCACCTAACAGGAACCTGAAATAAGAAGGACAAAAACATCTGTGGAAGCTATCAAGAGCTCTAGACAAACATTATTCATCTATTGAAGAAATCAGATGTCAAGTGTGTGAGGTATTTTGCCGAAGCCCTCGTGTCCCATCCTGCCCCTGCCAGGCTACAAGTTCACGTAGGAGCTCAGAGCCAGGAACAGACCCCAAGTCCAACTTCCACGTCCCATCCTTAACCAAACACTCAAGCTTCTTCCCCAGAAACATTGCTCTAAATGGGATTAAGTCGGATCCTACGTATGTTTATTTGACTGTAACCAGAAAGTAAACCTCTTAAAAGGTGCGGTGAAAAGCAGGAAGTCCCTCCCATTGACTAAACATACAAGCAAAGCTTACAGAAGTTGATTAATTCTAATTTTTCCCATGTACTGGGATGTCTGACTGAGAATAATTGATGGGAGAGCTTGTGTTGTAGGAACGTTGGGGTTTTAACTTAAATGTCCACGGTGGGCCCTTGGCTCACTCTGAGCCAGGTGCTGTAAAAGCCATACAAGGCCTGGACCCTCGCGCGTTTGTCCTGCAAAGGGACCGTGGTGACACCAGGACAGTGGGACAAGTCCAGATCAAGCAGCCAAGACAGGAACAGATCCATGACCTCCTGACATCTGAGGTGCAGGTCTGGATGTAGGTCATACCATGAGCCCACAGTGAGTCTGAATCTCCAGTTACAATACGGCACTACGTGTATAAAAGTAGTGTCTCATGGAAGAATTTTTCTGTAAAAATACAGCTAACTTGTGAATCATAGATGTGTTACTAATTTCTGGCATAAAACTAACAGGACAGCTGCATATTGTCTGGAGAAGATATCAGGCTAAAAATAGATTAGACTCAGATTAAATCCTTCCCAAGGCAGACTGGTGGATGAAACAGAAAGAGCAGACCACAGCCACAGTGCTTTTCTTAGATAGACAAAACCAGGACCCAGTTTTGTGCTCTGCACTTTTCAATCCCCAGTGTCCTCATGTATTCTGGCCAAAAATTCCCTGCATAAACTGAAGCAAATTTACAGCTCTCGTGACATGTGTTTTGCCTCCCAAGGCATCCTATGCAGAAAAGCTGAAATTGCACAAGAGCATTCGGCTGTGTCTCTCTTTGTCCCTGGCCTGCCCCATGCTGAGGCTTGGCACTTGGCAAATTTTATGCCCTCAGAAGAGTTCCCTTTGTCAGGAACACATAATGTTCAGTTTGGTACCTTGTAACTATCCTGACAAATTCAGAAGCAAAATGTCAAAAGAAGTCCAGTTCCATCAAGTGATCTAGAAGAATAAGGACTGAGGTACAAGACTCAGCTGCTGAGATAAAGCACGATGATCCTCAGGTGTCTGGAGACATCTCTCATCCTCAGGAAACTTTAATTCAGAGCGAGACAGTGCCTGATGTATCCTGTGATTTCAGTTGCATCTACCATAGACTCAACAGCACAGCAAACTCTTGCCACTTCCAAAAATCACACCGGTGACTCTTTAAATTGATCTCCTAAGACCTGAGGCATCCCTGGTGACCAGAGATTCAAACCTCAGCTTGAAGGCAAGAATTCCCATCTATTTCCTGAGAGTGGCTGTGCTCTCCTGGCACAGCAAAAGCCAAGACTCATAAGGTATGTTGTGGTGTTCACTGAAAGGACAAGAGGAAACAGACACAAACCTAAATACAGCAAATTTAAACATAAGGAGACACTTTTTTTTTTTACTGTGACGGCCATCAAATACTGGCACAAGTTGTCCAGAGAGGTTGTGGAGTCTCCATCCTTGGAGACAGTCAACACCTGACTGGACAAGCTCCTGACAAACCTGCTCCACGTCACCCTGCGTCGAGCAGGTAGGTTGGACATGAGGTTCTCCAACTGTCCCTCTGACCTCAGTGACTTTGTGAAGGCAGCGCAGTGGTTAAACGCTCAACGTAGGGCTCAGCACTGGTCTCCTATCAGTTTCCAGTAAAGCGATTGCACTGACATCAGTGGAATTAATCCTGATTCTCATCTGTACATGTGGAGGAGAATCACGCTGGTTAGCATGAAAGCCAATTTACGCAGGTGGAAGAATGAAAGACACTCACTGTGGTGCTTCTGTGGAAACTTGCCACGTTTTTCTGCCCAGGAAGCCATGCCAACACATCACTGACTACCACTAGCCCTCTTCCTTTTCTATAGCTCACTGTGAAAGTCTCTGACATTCAACACAATTTCTTTTTCGCAAACTGGAAGTCTCACAGGCCTATTCTGTACCTCACATCTCCTGTAGTATTGAAAGGACTAATGAACAGATTTTTCAGAGTTGTAAAAAAAAAAAAAATTCATCCAAAATACCCAACCAAAAAGAATTTATTAGTTCCTCTCCCAACCTCTTCCAGGGCTTTCAGTCACACTGAGGTGCTGCTGTGCTGGCCATTCCAACTGCAGGATCACAATTAAGCCTCCCGAAACTGGGAGCCTCCCTCCTGTAAAATAACAGCGCTGTCACGGAGGAGGCAAGAAGCGATGGACACTCCTGCCTCCCAGGTGTCCCTCGTGGGACATTAGAGCTGTCCAACCTTAATTTATGCAGATTTCTCTCGAGGGTCTGGTTGCTACCATGGATGGTATGGCCATACGTAAAAGCAGCCAGTGCAGAAGCTCCACAGCTTCCCACAGGCATCCCTGGGGTGGCTGTCAGGGAATCTGAGGGCACAAGCCTGGATCTGCAGGGTGATGTGCCTCACCTCTGAATGAGGAGATCACTCGGAAGCTGCTTCCTGCACACTAGACAAGGATAACTCATGCAAGGGATGAATGGCCCCAAGATACAGCTAAGGATCTGATGTGAATTGAGAGAAGCCAGGAATTTCCTGACCTCCCTGTCTCACTCCTCCCAGAATGGCCTGAGCTCACAGGAAGGAGAGAGGCAACCTCATCTCTGAATCTTTCTCTCTTCATTGTTTGGGTCTGTGTAGCCTCAGCTGGTTTGGAGGAGAAAATGTTCTGGGAACTTCTCATCAGATACGGTTCTCTTGATAGACAGTTAGAGATAAACCTTTTTTTTTTTTTTTTTCTGCAAAAGTTCAAGATAATGACATTGCCACAGAAAAATGCTATCCTATAGCTCTGCAAATGGCAGGCTTCACCCTTCAACTGCTTTCTGTCATGGCAATTTTAAAAGTGGTTTGCCTGGGAAAAATCAGACAACAAAGGTCTTGATCTCCAAGCTGTTGTTCTGCAATTGGATCCACTCGCGCTGACCTTCACTTTCAGGCAGGAGCTGTTTACCTCATGGAAGCTCCAGCAAAGGCACAGGAACCAGAATGACCATGGCCCCGGGCACCAACAGAACACTGATTGCTGGCAAATGCAGCAGATATTACCCACAGTGTGTCATCACTGAAAGACTGTGTTCACACTGGCCTCCATTGCTGACACACTCCCTTGGAGAAGCAGGATGGGGTCAGGTAGCCAAGTCTTCTGCATAGAAGCAGCAGCTGGAGGCTAGACAGGCTGTCCTCTGAGGTCCAAACCAGCACTGATTTAGGTATGAAGCTCTCCCTAGACATCTAATTTCCAGACAGCTCCACTTGAGAGAGCTATTCTGCGTGGCAGGAACATGCCTACAGCAGGCAGAGAATCCCAGCGCAGGGACCCCTGAGCTACCACTGATCCAAACCATGTCCACACGAGGCCAAGCAGCAACAGGCTTCCTCATGTCCCACAGAGCTCCTGTAGCACAAGCAAGGCCAGTCCAGCAGCATCGTCCGGCGCTTGCCAACGAAGCCAGACACTTGGGAGGTAGAACTGGCTCGTGCTGCGCTGATACGGCCGCGCCATTCCCAGCTCTGGGGCAGGCTGGGGCAGGGGAGATCCAGGGCTGCCTCACCGTGCTCTAAGGACCACCCCAGAACTGCAGCCCACAGCTTCCTGAGGGGAGATAAAAGCCTGCAGAGGCGTCCGCGCGGTCAGATTTTACTCATCTTCTAGTTCTGTTTCATTCCAAACTCATTCCACTGTAACAGGTTTGCTTACATGAGGACAAAGCTTAGCAAATTCAGTTTGCAGGACACAGATATTAAAGGACTCACAGAAGGAAAAATGAGTATGTCAAAGAATTCAGGAAGTTATCTTAAGTTCAGTGCAGGACCCCATTCTCATCAGCAGATTTCTATGAGCTGCAGCAATTCCCCGTTTTACCCGACTCTTCTCAACTCCTAGAGTGGAAAGTAGGAAGATGCATAAAGACAGCACAGTAGGTCAAATCTGTGGCTGATGCAATCAGAAGAACTCTCCTGAAGTCAGCAGAGGTAGGCTCATTTACATGCTGGTGTCTAACTCCGGATGATTAAGTGCAGAGATGCTTTGCTGGGAAAGGGCAATCTCTCATTCGATCCTAAGTATCATCAATCATGAGATTGCAGATAACAAGCTGGTTGAGTACATGTAAATTTTTCTCCAATCTGAAAAGACCTCTGTCAGAGATTCTCCATGGTCATCACCACAGGCCAGTTACAGCTCTAACTGGGCAAGAATAGCTGCTCCACTTTTGGCAGATTGGCATCCTTCGCCTCTCCCATGTCGAGTAGATAAAAATAAGCCTTTAATACTTTCATTCCTGGTTTTCCTGAAGAGCTATAGGTCAGAAAGATAACGACCAATAAATTCAGTTCCAACAGCTGAGTTTTTATTTTTGATAACTAAGGAACCAGAAAGAATAAAGCAGTTCACTTCAGCAGAGGAACAGGAATGGGCTCATCCACATTTCCAAAAGCAACCTGTGACTGCAGGTACCACATTTTTGAACTCAGCACTTCTTGAATATCAAATCCTTGTACAGACATCAAATTCTGGGACACTCCAAATCGTTTTAGTTAGTTCTGAGAACGTTGGCCTGAATGTTTAACTGGACAGAGAGCAGCTTTTAGCACAAGTCCTCAAGGTGTTGCTCCACAAAGAGCTGAACAGAAGGGCAGGTCTCTCTCCAGGACCCTCTTCAACTGCTCCTCCCTGTCCAGACTTTCCCACTCCCCTCCCTTACAGCAGTGCTGGTGAGCAATCACTCTGTCAGATCATTCAAGGGGATCTTCTTCTGGTGGAAACCCAACACTCAAAAGTCACACACTAGCACTGCAAGTCTAAAGGCACTCCCAAAACTCACACCTCTATAGCCCAGGCCGGGTTGTTCCTCAAGGCCCCTCACACACCAAGCTGATTAAAATTAAAAATCCAGGAAAAAGCAATTAACTCTGGGGACCCTTATAGCTCCTTAAAGCAGAAAGCTTCTCCAAACACCCCTGGCAGTTAGAAAATGCTATTGCTGGACTGTACTGTATGTGGATAGCAACGAGGGGTTTGCACTCACACCCCAACAGGACTGCTCCTACTCCTCTTACCTGTACTTGACCCTGTTAGATAATACCTAACTCAGAATTCCCAGCCACCCAAGCTTGTCCTCATTTTTTAAGACAAACTTCACTCCCCAGCTCGGCTTCCTGATTCAAGTGGAATACACAATGGTCACTTGTCTTAACCACTTCCCTCAGAAAAGAAGGGAAAGTCCCTCTCATATGGAAAATAGTGGCAGATTTTTATTAGCCCTGGCTTGACAACGATGATGTGCGCTTTTTAACTAGTGACTTGACTTTGTTTTTCCCTAAACTGACTGATACATTAGTCAGCTTCTAAGCTATGGTGGTTTAAAAAGCAGTATCAAAGAAGATATAAAAAAAACCCCTTTGCCATGCAGAATCTACCAGGCAGGGACAATGGGATTTTTTAAGTCTTTGGACTTAATGGTCAATGGCTAAAGTGACTCTTCCATTTTTCAGCATCTAATGCTGTTTCCACCACCTTCAGACACTCTCACTATTGCTACCGTGTTCTAATGACATTCACATGCTGCAGAGAGAGGAATCTGCTCTGCTTACAATCATGACAGACCCGAAAGAATGTCAGAGCATGAATCAGTAGGACAACCACGAGTTACAAACAAAAAAGGCTCCTGTTTTCACACAGACAACAGAATAAACAATGATCAGAAGGAAACTGGAGGATGTGACACCAAGAAAAAATGTGGTTAAAGTTTGAAAAATACCAGCCTATGCACAGAAGTTCATTTCTGAGACCCAGAGTCAAGGCAAATACTTCACAGATGCCTTTTGAATGACATGTTGAGTTGTAGTCTCCAGTTGCTGTCTGGGTTAGACACCCCGGGATTCTTTTCAACAGAGGCGGGGAAAATTTTAGTAGCAATTTCCTACTCTCATAACTTACCCTGTAACGATTCAATTCCTGAACACTCGAGCTCACACGATTTTCAACTAATTTGAATGGGAGGAGGATCAAGTGGTGACTCTGGTGGTGTTCAGAGATTTGCCCTGTCACTGACAAAACCTCTGCACAAGCCCATGAATTCGAGTTCTGATTCTGACTCAGGGTTTAGCCTGGGCAGCCTTTAGGATGGAATTAATTTCACATAGCTTTGTTTACCTAAAATTACACGTCTACCCTAGTTCTTTAGGTTGCCCACACAACTAATGAAAAAGAGATCAGAACCTCCAGGGGATGATTATTCCCATCCTAGAAAGGTGGCCAAAGAGGGAGAGGATTCAGTAAGTACCTGTGACTCACATGTAAGGATGGTCTGGAGGCAAGAAAGCAGAGGGGAAGACCGTGTCAGGCAACAGAAACACATCTGTCAAACTAACACAGGGCAGTGATTTCAGAACCTTAATCCAAAAACACACACGGGCAAAACAGCCTGCTTGGGGCACTGATAGCTTTAGTCCACACGTGTAATTCAACAGTGGCAAATCCAGAGAACAGTCCAAAGCTTGCACACTGGAGGTATGAAATAAGCTGACCTTTTTTCCTTCATGCTTATACCCCAATGCCTAAAACTTTGTAGCTTCTATGTATTTCGCTACCATAGAATAAACCCACTAATGTTGATTAAATCTTGTGCCATTCTGGATGAGATAATGTTCCATGGCAATGATTTCCACCTTCCCCAGCGCACCTTAGAGCACCGAAATTTGCTCACCTTTTGAGATACCCTTGAGCAAGACATCCTGCCCGTCTCCTTTATCTCTGTCATCTTCTCTCCACCTACAATCCAAACATCGTATAAAAATTAGCTCTGAAGTTAAAAACCTAAATTTAATAGAAAACAAAATATCCAGAAGCCTGACTGAGCCACTGTAGCAAAATCCCATGCCTGATCTGAAATCATGTGAACTTTGGCAGTGCCAGACTCTGGCAGTTTATTCCTGGAAACAGGGATTTCAGAATAAAGTGTCACCTGAACATGCAACAATCTACTATTGATACTTAAACTCTGCTTTAACTTGGTTTCCTAAGAAAACAAAGCTTTTGCCTGCATATACTCTATTCAGGTGTATATGGGGAAGGAGGGGCTGTCCCTTGACTAATAACTATTGACCTTACTAGACAGTTTTGATAAAATGTGATGGGGGGCTCCCAAAGTGCCTCAGTTTCATGAAACCGGGCAACTGGTTTGAGGAGGAAGAGCCTGTTAATATCCCCAGAGTGGAAAAGGTGGCAGTATGAGCTCATCCCTTATTAGTCATCAGAGAATCTGCAGGAGAAAGACCTGAAAAGGTGACTTCCCAGGCAGAAAAAGCCTCTTTATTCCACTGCCCGGGGATCTCAGGAATGCTATTTACCATTTTGTCACTAGATGGTATTGTTCCACAGGCTATATCTGAGAGCCTCAAAGGTCAAATACAGCATGGTATAGCAGAAGCCAGATGGATTGAAGTGCAAGAAAAGGCTGTTTGTTGTGTATTTTCATGTGTGTTTTCACTTATGGAAGTCATTAGCAAAATCAAACTGTAACAGCTGAAGGAAAGGAGCTTTGGTGAAAATGTAGATAAAGTCACGCAGTATTGATGAACTGTGCATTTCCTCCATATCTGAAAAAAACTGCCAAGATAAAGAAGTGGAAAGAAGTTGATAAAAAATTGAATGTTTCTTTTAGCAAACCAAGCATATACAAGCCCTTCCTTATAGTTCAATCTGATCTGACATAAAATTCAAAGCCTGACAAACTCTGCTCGTCCATTTCCATTCACTCCATGCAAGTGAAAAAATCTAAATATTATGCTAGTGTATAATCACAAACACAAGCTCCTTCAGTTTTGAAACTGGGCATTTACCTGTATCTTGAAGGTTAAAAGAAGATGCTTCCATTTTCGAGCCTGGATGGGTATCACTTTTCCTCTCTCCATGCTCACTTGAATCTGCTCTAACAGGTAGAGGGTGATTCTGTAAAGCAAATGATACTTTGTCTTAAGAGCATAACCTAAAAAGCATGCCCAAATGGTAAATCCATAAACCCAGCTCTAACAGGGATGGTATTTTCACAGCTCCTCAGTGTCCAAGCCTTCCTTCTCCCAAACATACAAGCCCTTCAAGAGAGAAATTTTCAAAAAAAAGATGGAATTCTGACCTAAATGACTTCCTGTCTTCAGGAGTTACTTCTGTTGCATTTATTCCCTTGCACCAACCACCTAAAATTAAATTGCCAAGTCTAAGTTACCAGTTCAGGCTGCCCATTCTCTGTCATTTTGGAGAGGCATCAGCAGAGGACCTTTCATTCCAGCCTACCTTGGTGTCTAAGGAAATTATCATAGGATCATAAAATGGTTTGGGTTGGAAGGGATCTTAAAGATCATCCAATTCCAACCCCTCCAGGGATGGGGCAGCCACAGCTTCTCTGGCCAACCTGGGCCAGGCTCTCACCACCCTCACACCAAAGAACTTCTTCCCCACATCTCAGCTCCATCTCCCCTCTGACAGTGTCAGACCCTTTCCCCTCCTCCTATCGCTACATTCCCTGATAAATAATTTCAGCACCTGTGTTCAGCTCAACCTCCCCTCTTTCAGATTAAAGCCACTGCCCCTCATCCTGCCACTCTACGTCCCTGTAAAAAGTCCCTCCCCAGCTTTCCTAGAGCTCCTTCAGATACTGCAAAGCTGCCATAACATCTCCCCTGGAGCCTTTTCTTCTCCAGGTTGAACAACTCTGAATTATCTGAATTTCCTGCTAAAGATGCCTCTTCCACTAAGCGCATAGGGAGTCCTGGAGACATTAGAGACAGTGTATAACTTCAGATGCTGGAGGTAAGTGGAAAGGATTCCACCAAATACCCAGTGGAACATGGCTTAGTCCTGAGAAACACCAAGTGGAAATGCAAAACTCTGCAGTTGTCTCCATTTTGTGCGTGTCTGTGTATAAATGCGCGTGCGCGCACACATGTTATCTGTGTGTCAGACACGTATGTGCTGTGTCTCTCTGTAGAATCACTGCCCTCTTCTGGGAGAGCATACTAGAGTCAGGAGGTCAGTGGGTATGGAGTGAAATTCCCTTTATGTCTACAGAATTCCAGGCTCAGTGGCCAGTGCTGCTGCCCTACACAAGCTGAAACGCTTATTAAACTAGGATTCTGAGAAACTGGTTTGTAGCAGAGTTTTTCTGGAGAAACTCCATTCCTCCAGCAAGAATAGAACAGAGCTGTTTCTATACCTTTGTGTTCCCCTCTTCTTCCTCTTCATCACAGTCTAATCCTTGATGGGAGATCTCAGTAGGTCCATTCTTCTGGATCAGGTTGCTTCCAATTTTTCCCATTCTTTTCTTTTCAGTTGTCACTCTCACTTTCATGAGGTGGAAGCCAGTGGAGACTGACCCTACTCTCAGGTTGACAGGTTCACCATCAAAAAAGAGGTCACTGGGGCTGCCATCCTCCTTAAAGCCTTGGGGCTGGTAATCTTTGGGAGTTACTGCACAGGGAGAAAGAACCCGCTGATGTCAGAGAAACCAAGTTCTATCCCTCCTTAATCTGATTCCTAAAGAACAAATGTATTTCAGGCCCAAGTAACAACATCAACTACTAAAAATATTCTGGGGTTGGTTTTTTTTCAGGAAGAAGTGAGGGAATGCAAAGGAAAAAATGAGCTGAGCAAATGTTATCAGGGAGCTCAAAGAAACAACAACTTCAGGACACTGAGATATCATTAATGTGCTCAACTTTCTGGAGCAGAACCTGACAAACACAGGATGCCTGTTCCTTAAAAAACAAACACAAAACCCAAAGAGAAGGACGTGTCCTTTCACATGGCCTGGATGTGCTTCTTACACAGGTGTTCAACTCCTGCTAAAAAATCTTCTGCCATCCCTATGTGTCAGAAGGCTTTACTGTGCTTTACACCATTTCTCACTGTTCTCACTTAACAGCTTACACCGTTTCACCTTTCTATGCTTTACTGACTTTACAGGGGATCATAATTAGCACAGAAACTGAAGGGAAGGGAATTTCCCCCCCCAGCACACACTGTCCTCCACCTACCATCGTTGTAGTAGAGGAGTTTCATGGTCAGGGTAATGTCGTTGGGAAGTGGGCCAAGGTTTTGCATTAGCAGGTAGAGTTTACGGATCATGAGCCTGCTGGCCTCTTTGATGTCCTTCTCACTGCACACCCCATTTACAAAGTTCATCTGGTTGCTACAATGGAAGAAGAATAACAGATTTGTTTTCCTCTGTCATGAATATTCACGATGTAATTCACAAATACAGGGCACCCACTGACTCCTCTGAAACCACCAGCAACAAAGCTTCAATGCCTTTTACGTAATTTCCAGATAAACAGGGAAGTGAAACAGACTCCAGGGATGGGGTGGCATCAGCAAAATAACAGCTCTAAACTAAGAGGCCTGGCATTTACATTTGAACAGACTTTGTAGCTGGGGCAATGGACCCCATTATACAAATGTCATGACTCACTTGTTTGAACATGATTAAATTGGATCAAAGGACCATAAAACAAGTGCCTTTCACCTAAGCAATTTCAGGAATGAGAGGAATGAGGTGAGAATCCCATATAAAGCCCGATTCATCACAGGGGCTGTTTTCAAGTCCATTTTGCAGTTTGAAGAGAAGTGAATTGCATGTTCTCACTGAAATTCCATGTAAGACAAACCAGCTCAGGAGCACATTTTTCAGAAGTGACTAAGGGGGCATTCCTCTCACCTCCTTCACCCACCCGAATGCCAGCCAGCCAGCTAAGCAAGCAGTCTAGACAGAGAGCAACATCTTACAGAGGTGGGACAAATCGCCCTCCGGAGGAGTTTATTTCTCTTGCCTACAGAGGTAGATGAGATGAGCAGCTGAGATCAGACAGCTAACTTTAGGCAGTTGAAAGATGGACTAGATGAATCACTATGTGACTAAAGAACCCAAACTTCCCCAGCTTTTAATGCCAAGGGGCCTTAACAAAAAAAAATGTAGCTCCTCTATTAGAAAGTGATGTCTCTGGAAGCCCACTGGCAGGTGGATGACACTAGATACAGGCTGGGTCATCTAACACCATCATCCCAAGTTGCTTCCAAAGCAGAAAGTGACTTAAGGGAGCAGAGAGAATCTCAGGGATGAATTTGACTGACTAAACTACTGGAAAGAACAGCTTCATTAAGAGTGATTTCCCTTTCCAGTTGAAGCTTCTCAGCTCATCAGGAAAACCCAGTGGCTGCTGAGCAGCTTGAATTCCCAGGCTATGGTTTGGTAGGTCCCAAGCTGCCAACGGTGCCATTAGATTAAATCCTGCACATTTAGAAATGTCCATCAAGGGAGAGGACAAGTGCTGGCAATGCCTAAGGTGGAGTAAAGAGAAGGCAGGCCTTCTCTTACACGTCTCCTTTGCAAGACTTGGGATTAGCAGGGTAAAAATAGTAAGAGTATAAGCAAAAATAAGAGATGAGACTTCAACAGGAATTAGCAGGTCAAGCACTGGTTCAATATGGAAGTAACATTGTGAATTTAAGGCAGGAATGTGTCAAAAGGTAGAAGCTGAGGCACTGAACCTCTCTGAAGGGTCCATAGCAAAGAATTTCTCCAAAATTCATTTAGAATAAGGCAGAGACCATTTAGGTGAAAGTTTCCCTTTAACACTCAGGCACGACGACGCAGACCTACATAGTCTCTCATGGAAGGATTAGCTCAGAGTTTGTGCAGGACAATAAACCTTGCAGGTGTAGAAAAGCAGTTTTATCATCTGAAAGAGCTGATAGCAAAGATGACACAATGATCTGATCGATGCCAGAACAGCCAGTTTACAAGCGACTGCAGATACACACAGGATCCTGCGATAGCAGCGTCACGCTCTGAGGAGAGACATCAGAGCCCAGGAATCCCATGTCACGGGCCCTGAAGCCTTAGAGCAATAATGATCAGAGCAGCAAAGAGATTTTGAGGGAGCAGGTATAAACACAACAGGAAGATTACATTGCCTCTTCTTGGCCAGTGCGACAGACACCAAGGATGCTGAGTTCCATTTGGGGACCGCTGGTATTTCTAGGAACTAATGACTGATCGGAGGAAGGCTCATTAAAAAGTCAAAGTACTCAAGAGCCATGTATTATCTTTCAGATCCCAAAGGTCTCCTCTTATCCTCAGTGAAATGAGGATAACTGATACCATCTTCAAAGCAGAAAGAGAGGGTACAGTCAACAGGACACTCCAGGCTCAAACATAGTTCAGATTTTCCCAATAGAAAATAATTTTGCCACGTACTAAAAATTATTTGGATGTGTTTAGAGAAAGAGTAGCTAATGCCACACTACAGGAGCGCTGAGGAGGGGTTTTCTGAGGGGCAGATGAGACAGCAGAGCTCTCTTGGTTCTGAGGCCCAAAGATCCATCAATGGCAGCTGCAGAAGCAAACTAAAACCAGGTTAACTATTTTTCTTTGCTTTGGTTACAGCCAACAGCCTTTGATAGTATTTATTTTAATCTATGCAAGATTATGGCCTATTAAATGCCGCTTTAAAATACCTAACAGAGAGAGAAAGCCAAAAAGATGCAAAAAGATGCTGCTTCCTGCCACGCATTTTGCAGCATCAACTCAGGCATCATAAGCGAAAGTTCTCTCCAGTCCCCCATGCACAACTGCTCAAGCAGAAAACACATATGCAAATGCCTAAGGGGAAAAAAAAAAAAAGGCCTGGGTGCAGGATCACGGTGAAAGGGATCAGACCTGAAAAAGCTGTGTTTGAAAACACCAGGCTGTCTTGTGGAAATGGAAGGAGATGTCTCATTAGTTGAGACAGCAGCAAGAGCCAACGGCGGTGCCGGCTTCTGCATCGCTGCCCTGATTAGGTACCGTTTCTATAAACGGTCCTTAATTGAGTCCTGCTCACTCCGAGCACCTCGCGGCGCTACGGAACAGCATTTCTACTCAGCAGCTCATCTCCTGTGGGGTGAACCCCCTCCTCTCTGATGATATTTACAGCTGCTTAGAGACCCAGACCTGGTCTCATCATAAAGCGCGGTTTCTTCTCAATGCCTCGAGGACAGAGTTTTCACAGGGCAATTCTGAGGAATCAAACCCAAGCGTTACCTGATGATGGCCATCTGGGGCACCTCCTTTTTGTACTTGAATTTGAATTGATACAGTTCAGTCACTGTCTAGAGAGGGGAAAAGAAGAAATGGGTCTCTCTCAGTAAGGAGCGTAAAGATGTGCTCACCTTAGCAGTGCCCTTTCACAGCTTTAGGCCAGAGCACAGCGTTAATTTAATGACACGATGACAGATTTAACCCTATTACTTCTTGCACAGGCTTTGGCAAATGTTCTTAACTACCCCAGCTTACCTAGCGCTGAAAGAATCACCAAAAAATGACGAATTTCCTGCTTCCTTCTTACACTTCCTCTGTGGGCCTGAGAGCCCGGCCTAAATCTCTACAGAGGGCCAGCCCACCATCCCAACCCACCCCCTCCCTTTCCAAAAGGAAGTATGTGAGGCTTCCCAGGTGACACAGTGTCACAAGGAAGCCTGGCCCAGAGTTCTGCATGGAGACAAGGGCCTGAAGGACTCTTCCTACTGGGAAATGCAAACAATGCTGCATGGGAAAAGTTTCTGCATTTTACCGGTCTC
>BJBW01002936.1:222596-242525 GCA_004320125.1 Scolopax mira | reverse complement strand
GGCTGGATGGGGCTTGGAGCAACCTGGTCTGGTGGGAGTTGTCCCTGCCCAGGGCAGGGGGTGGCACTGGGTGATCTTTAAGGTCTCTTCCAACCCAAACCATTCTGTGATTCTATGATACATCCCTGACAGGGGCAGGAGGACACCCTACAGGAGCCACCTGGGCTGGTTGCATCACCCCCGTTCCTGGTGCCTCCATCCTTGTGGCTCCGTGGCGGTTCCCGCGGGGCTGTGGCTGCATCCCGGTCCCCGGTCCCGCGTTGGCCAAAGGGCTTCACCGAGCTGAAGGCATCAGGAAGTGCCTTTGATCTCCAGGTGCTAACACGTTTTCAAATGAGCCGCAGCGATGCCTGCCCTCCTCCCCCGGCCGGGAGGGGAGATAACACATCAGAGCCTGCGCCCGTGGCTGCGATATCGCTGCTTTATGGAGCTTTGATTGCTCCCAGCCACGCAGCTCGTCCAGGGAACTTCAAAAGCAGCGCCCTGGACCTGCACCGCCCTGTGCAAAGAGTCCCCGTGTGTGTGGCTACGCCCAGGGCTCCCCAACAAGGCTTTTTGTGCCCCGTCACATCCTCACGCCAGCAGCAGGGAGCTTTTGGCAGCTACTCTCAGGTGGATGTGAAGTTGGAGGAGTGCACTGAGGGGGCTTGGAGCTTCTGGACCTTCTTGCTCGGGTCATTGGGTGCCTGTGGGGTGGCACCACTGGCACGTTATCTCCCTGTCCCCTTCCTGTGTGCTGGTCACTTGTGGGAATTTGGGGTTAGTGTGTCCCTTGCAGACCCCAAGCATCCCTTGCAGACCCCGGGGGTGCCTGTCAGGGAGATGCTGGGAGCGGGAGGGAGGATTTGCAGCCAGCAGCGCGGGAGTTAATGGGGGAAGTTGGGGAAAAGAGGAGGAAAAGGGTCCGGACCTCCTCCACTCCCCCCTGCCGTCCCCCTTGGCTGCTGCCCTTTCATTGAGGCTGTGGATTGGCCTCAGGAGGACGGAGCTGGGTAACACCACAACATAAACAGAACATCTGGAAGCTCTTAAAGGGTTTTATTTTTTAACACATTTACAAGAGCCAGGGACACTTGTGCACAGCATTTTGCAAACTGGGAGAGGCTGCGCTCTTTCTTTGCTCCCCAAAAAAGCCCAAAGCTGGTTATTGCCCAAACCAGCCCCGGTGCAAGGAGGGGGGGGGCACGGGGGCTGGTTGATCCCTCCATGCCTGGCTGAGGGTGCCGTGGCCGGGAGGTGCCAATCTGGCGAGGAGATTCCTCGCGAAGCCCAAAGCAAACAGATGAGAACGTTGCAGGAGGAACGAGCACAAACCTCTGCCCTTCTTCCTTGGCGCCCCCAGTTCATGCTGGAGCAGGACGGGGAGCTGGGCAGGGAGAAAAGCTGTTTAATGACCTCACGGAGCGAGCAGGGTGAGAATCGAAGAGGAGAGCAAATGATTAATCGCCCCAAATGGGCCAAGGTCTGAGGCACATGGGGGCCGGTTGCACCACGCTCAGCTTGGACCCCCCAGTTCTGATTTGAGAGCTCGTGGGGCAGGAGCCCACGGACAGAGAGGGGTAGAGGAGATCCATTCCCCCTCTGGTGACGGCGTTTGCTGTCGGGCTGTGTTTTCTTCTCCCCCCTTCCTTCCAAACAGCTAGCATGGTGGTCGCCCCGCGTCCCGCCTCGGCGCTGGGATGTTGAAGCCCATCCCTTGGACCGCAAAAGGCAGCCCACGTGCTCAGGGGCAGGAGGAGCTGCTTTCCCTTGCTCCCAGATGCTGTTGTTTTGGCTGTTGCATGGAAATGGCCTTTTGATTTTCTTCCCTCAGCCCCCGGCTGTGTCTCCTGCCCGCTCTCGTGTTGTCCTGCTCCCCCCACCCCCCCAACCTGATGTCTCCTGGATCCCGTGGGGGCTCAGCCTTGGGGCTGCCGCTGCTTTTGGGCTCTCTGGAGCCACGTGGCCGAGTCTCTCTGGTTTTCCCATGGATATGGTCAGCACATCCTCCTCTCTCACTGTCTGACAGCTGGCTGGGCTGTCACTGAGGGTCGCTGTGGATGCAGAGCAGCTCCCAGAACATTTGGACATGGGCTGTGGAGCCGTCACACATTCCCACCAGCTTGGGTGGGCTCCAGCCCTCAAAACGTGGATGGGTCCCTCAATGCCAGTGGTTGAGGGCTGGGGCTGCTGGTGCATCTTGCCTTTCACACGTTGCTCCAAACATTTCATTTGGTGGCAATGAGGAATCATGATTTGCTTCATCACAGCCGGCTGCGTGGACCTTCCATTAATGCCCTGTTTTTCCTTCACAGGGTCTGTGGTGAAGACTTGGGGCATGGGAGGACATGCCACGGTGCTGAGGCACTGACTATGGCCAAAACACCCTCCTGAAGATGGGCATTTCAGCTGTGAGCATGGAAGAAGGGATGCTGGGCCCCGCTGAGCTCGATGGGGAGTGATGGAGCATCAGGGGCTGCGGTGAGACCCTTCACCCACCACTAAAACCAGCTTCCCCACCAGCTGCCTCCTGTACCCTTGCTGGGCTCCTCGACCCCAGCCCGATGAGGGGGTTTTTCCTCCGGTGCTGACCTCGCTCCCGACTCCTGTGCAGAGCCGAAAGGACTTAATTAGCTGCTCTCTGATGGGCTTTGGAAATTATCCTCTTGGCTGGGAAGTGCTGGAGGGATGGATGGCGAAGAGCTCTTGGGTCAAACAGTAGCTTGAGGCTTTTCCCTTGAAGGACCAAGTGCTTGCCTGGTTCCCAGAAACCAGCTGTGGATTTTTTGATTTTTTTTTTTTACCTCTCTGCTCTTCTGTTTGACGAAAAAAAATCCGGGTTTCAGGCTTTTTGTGAGGATGGCTGGACCCAGCCTGCAGCACGGGGCATTCGCACGGTGCCGATGCCTGCGGTGGGAGCTGGAGGCACAAAACCCTTTGGAGGAGCCACGGGGTGGAAGCTCTGCTGATGTTCATGGTGCCCCGGGGTTTAAAAGTGTCCAGCAAAGTCTTGTCTTGTGCCAGGAGTGCTGGGTGGCCTCGGGGGGACCTTCTGCCACGGGTGGTTGAGTACCCTCGTCCCCAGCACATCCCCTATGGATCCCAGGTGGGGCTGGGAGCGGGCGCAGGAGGTGGAGATGCCAAACCTGAGCTGGGGATGCCAAACCTGAGCTGGGGATGCCAAACCTCAGCGAAGGGGAACGTCAAGACGGGGGGGGAGGTAAATGTCACCCTCGGAAACAATTAAACCTCTTAATAAAACTCGTTGCCTCTGTGAGTGCTCAATGTTCTTTTCCATTTGCCTTGGCTCAGCCACACTTACATCATGGCCCTATCGCGGGGCTGCCGAGGGGATGCGTTGGATTGTACAGGAAACCAGTGCTTTGGCAAACTCCTAACGAAGGGCAGGCCGAGAGTTTAATGCCTTTGCTTTGCAGGGAAGCTCCCCTGCCCTTTCCCCATTCCCTTTCTCCAACCTGGAACCATCACTGCCCGACTGCACGGCCAGGCGAGCCCCCCCTCACGTGCCCCCTGCTCCAAAAATGCCCTTTAATTCCCCTTAAATCCCGTTGTTTCACATCCCTGGACGGTGTGTTCCCTCCCGCCCTGGAAACTGGATGCGAAGCACCAGAAGGCGCCGTGTGGAAATACAACGTAAAAAAGGATATTTATGTAATGGAAATATACTCTTATTATTAAAAAAAAAAAAAGAAAAAGATTTAATTCATTGTTTAAAAAAAAAAGAAAAAAAAGGTGTTCTTTCATCTTAAAAGGACTGGCCTCCTGAGCATGGATTGAGTGTAACTGGGGTTGGTGTGTGGCCGTGGCAACTCAGAACTCACTGGTGTAACTGGGAGCATCTCCACATAGCCCTGGCTTGGTTTCTCTGCACAGCGGGTCCCCCATTGGGACAAACGTGTTCAGAAACACCCCATTTGGGGTCCTTTCCTTTGAAACCCTTTACTCAGCTCAAAAGCACCCCGGAGGGTTTAAGAAACGTGGTTCTTAAGAACCACCCACCCGTTGCTGATGGGTGCTGGTGCTGCCCGTCCTCCGGCCCCATTCTGGGGCTGGATGCTGGGACTTTGGGAGCTCATAACTCATATTTGCTTCCGACACCGGTTGCCTTTAGCCTCGGTCAGTGGTTTAGTCCCGGCTTGTTTAGAGACGGCGAGCAAACAGAGAGCTGGGCCGTTACAAAGGGCAGGGTGTGGGAGCTGTATTGCTATTTACCCGCCTAACCAGGAGGAAAACCTGCCTCTCGTTCTTCCTACTAAGCACAAAACTGGAAGCGTGGATAAAGCCAGGGGGATTTATTAGTTTGCTTTACTGAATGCAAATATTAAGTCTGGTTGGCTCGGCCCAAGGGCTGCCTTTTGTGTGCGCTGCAGCGTCTGGCGCCTATGGGTGCCGATAAGGGTGTGCTCTGGGCTCAAGGAGCTGCTTTTGAGCAGCTTCTGTCTCCCTTTTGCCCAGTCCCGTGAGGGGCTGAGCTCTTTTTGGGGATGCAGGACACAGCACTGGCTGGGTTTGTCATCCTCCGGCCCCCCGAGCATCCAGACCTCCAGCATCAACAGAGCTGGTGAGGGGTCTCAGTGTCTGGAGCAGGGGTGGCTCAGGGCAGGGATGTGCTCCAGGGCTCGGGGTATCCAGGCTGGCAGCAGTACCCTTTGGGGGCAAAGGGGTGTGAGCGATGGCCTGGAGAAGCTGGATTGGTTTTTCCTTGGGTTGCTGACATGAGGAACCTATCCCACTGCTTGGGGAAAAAGGGGGAGCAGAGCCCAGCTGGGATGGGAAAGGCTCGGGGACAGCAGGTTGTTAATTTTCTTTGCTTCACATTGAATAAATGCAAAGTTAGAAGGCAGGAGCCATTGCAGGGAGGAGAAGGGAGGAGGAAGAGGAGGAGGAAGCTACTTCCAGTTTTCCATTCCCATCCCTATCTCTGCCCCATTTCATCTCCCTGCATCCGCTGGGGTTATTTCCAGGCAGGCAGAGAGGCTTGGTGAGATGTTGTTTTTCCTCCAGGGCTCATAAAACCCATCTGCTGGAGCTGCCGGCCAGTTCGGGGAGTGGGGGGGGGGCATTTCCTGGCCCTGCTTGGGTCCTGGAACCGATGGTGTGTGGATTTGGAGGCTGCATAGGCTTTATTCACAGGTTTAACAGCTCAGTGGCATCGGGGGGGGTGTGTGTCTGTCCCCTGCGGATGCTGCAGGGACACACAGACAGGGACCCAGCATCTCTCCAAGCAGAGGTCTTGGGGGCTTGTAGCAAGCACCCTCATGGGATGGGGATGCAGGTGATTGGGATTTTCTGGACATGTGATTTATTTTTTTCCCCCCTCATTTCTCAGTTTTGTTCAGATTTTCTTGCTCACCTTTCCCTTGGAATAGTGAAAAACTCATAAAACATCAGAAATCCACATGACAGTGGCTGGAAATCATAGTTTTAATTTCCTACATAATTCTCTTGAGTGTGCTTTTGTGTGTCAGACAAGGTCCTGTTCCTGGAGGCTCCTCTGCATGCAGGGACCCAGGACCCAGCCCTTCGTTCAGCCTCCAGACACCCCACACCCCCGGGGGGTGTCCCAGGGCTCCTCCTTTCCCATCCCACACTTTTCCAGAGGTCCTGGACCAGTGATGCTGCCTGGTGATGCACCATCCAGGAGAACCTCCAGCCCTGCTCCCTTGGGGACATGAAACCATTCACCCCTCTCATGTGCAGGCAGAAGGGGGGAGTGTCTGGCTTTGTCTCCTTACTGGGAGATAAGGTACAAACTGGGGTTAAACTTAGTCTGAAGCCCCCTGAAAGGTGGGATTTGTGCATAAGCCTGTGGGTCTTGGTGTCTCTATGCTGGACTTCTCCTCTCGCCTCCTTGGAGGGAAAGCCCTGCTGCAGTCAGCAGGCTGAGCTGGGAGCTCATCTCCCCTTGTCACTGCTGTGTAAAGGCTCACAAAGTTGTTTTTAGCTTATAATCAGAAATATATTTAAAATAAAAAAGCAGTGGCTATATGGATGGCGCATGGTACTTTCCATGGCCTGTGAGAAAAATGGAAAAAAGCTCTTGCTTTGTGATTTGTTTTTCTTTTTTTTTTTGTTGATTTTTTTTAAAGCTCTTTGGCCTTGCTAAAATACCTGGAATTATTGGGCAATATGAAAGCTCTTTGTGCTGCAGACTCCATATTGCCTGTATGTGCTCTATTAGGCACCTACAGAGGTCATGCTGTGCAATGCAGTCATGCTGTGCAAACGATCGTGATTAATAAGAATTCTTGTGATTAAATAAGGATATTTGGGATTGCCACGTGCATTTGAAACAGCCCCCAGCCACACAGACTGTCTTTGGAACAGCAGCTTCACCCTCTGCAAGATGTGCTTTTAGGATGCGCACAGGTTTCCTCACTTAATCCTTGATTGTAGCAAACCACACCCTTAGAGTAAGGCTGAGCACCTGGGGGCAATTTCTGACTCCCCGACAGTTTCCCAGCTTTCTTAGCGACCCTCAAAGCCTCCCCCCCAGGTGTTCCTAATCCTGGTATCAGTTACAAGCTCCCTGCAGAGGCTGAGCCCAGTTTACGTGATGGGGCTTTGCAGGAGAAGGATGTGGAGACCCTGAGTAGTCTCTGTGCTGGAGGAAGAGGTGGTGGAAGAGAAGGTAGGTGATGTTGAACTTCTTCTCCTGGTTTTTTTCATGTTGCTCTGGGTTCCTGGACTTGGCTGAGGTCTGTGTGAGCTGCAGATAAATGGGGCTGGGGGTTGCGTGCCTCAGCTATCGCGTCGGTGGGATGTTGCCAAGGGATTTAGCATGGGAAGAGGGCTGAACCTGGAATGGAATAGCTGATTATTGTTTTTCATTCTTCAGACAACACAGCTGAGCAAATCCAAGCTGCAGCTTGGATTGTCTGTTCATTAAGGGACTAATCCTTTGTTTTCCCCTGGAAAAATCCTTTCCAGGAATCCCAAGATTTCTAAGTAGGGCCAAGCTTAGAAAATAGAGGAAAATATGCCCCTTTCCCAATACATCAGGTATTTCTCAGCTGTTTCTCTAGGTCTTTCCTCTTCTTGCTTGTCCACCTTTGCTTTCCTCCTCCTTCCCACCTTCTGCATGGGAACTCACCTGGGAATTCTGAGGTCTGGTGTCCTACAAGGGACAGGCTGGTGTTTCAGCTGCCCCTGGGGCAGGTCTCTCCCCTCTACCTTGCTGAAGACTTCCTTGAAACCTGTAGTAATAGTTTTGTGAAATGAGGAGGAGGTGTGGGCTGGGAATTGGACTGATAGAAGATCCTTGGTGGCTCTGCAGTTGGTTGCAAACTAGGACACAGAGCTGGGACTGTGATCCCACCCATACCCCTGTTCCTTTGGGATGCTATGGGACCAGCCTTCTGCTCTGGCTCCTCTTCTGGTGCCCACAGTGGCCAAAGACCTGTTTTACCTCCACAAGATCTCCTCTGCTTTGGGTGGGTGTGTTTTGGGACCAGAGCTTGGCGTGTGGGGCTGAGCATCTCCACAAACCCCTTCTGGTACTGGGGTTCCTCCCGACCCAATCCCACAGGAATACCTATAAGCCCCAAAGCTGCTCGGTAGCAAGTGCTGAAAGCTGAGCTAGTTTTTTGCTTCTAAACTTTCATGTTTTGGTTGTCTTGACTTGGGTTGGAAGGGACCTTAAAGATCATTGAGTTCCAACCCCTCTGCTGTGGCCCTCAAGAGGAGGAAATTCTGCTGGAGAGGTCTCTGTTCCCCTCTAGCAGAGCAATTTTCTGGTGCACAGAAGTCAAACCGTCCCGCCGTGAGCAGGATGCAGTAGCCCTTGGCTCCAGCAGTGTGTTACTGAGCTCTGGGGGGGCTGCCCCTGCTCTCCACTGGTGCCTGCCCATGATCACCGGGTGCTTGTAATGGCAAAACCTTCCCGGAGCGTGGTCTGACGTTCTCCCCCTCCTCTCTAAATTAACGTGCCAGCCGCGTCTCACCCTAATTAAAACCAGCAAAGAGGACTGGTCCAGGACGTCGCTTCGGAGGCTGTAAAATTCTAGGACAGTTTTATGTAGTGCAATTAAAAGGAAGGTAAAAAAAAATTGTTAAGAAATTAAACACTAATTACTTTTTTTTTTTTGCCAGCTGAACTGTTTTGGCAGTGGGGCTGCCAAGACCTGGGATGGTTGGTTCTCTGCTGCCATAAATCACACTGATCAAATGTTCCCTTGCTTCTTAGCAGTGTAACTCATCTGCTGTCAATTAGCCTAAATCACATTTTTTCAATTAAGTGGGCTTAGAGGCCTGATAGTGAAGCCTGGTGGGGAGGGGGCGGGAAAGGCAGGGCCTGGTTGTAGGCGGCAAGGTGGAAATATCTTTTTAAAAGGTGTGAGCCCGTTTTTAGTGTTTTCCATATAAAATGCGATATTATCGTCTGCGCTCAGGGGAGCAATAAGAGCTGGAAGCCCCAGCTGGGGAGGGGACGGGCACGGGTGGCCCCACGGCACGGTGGCAGGTCTGAGGTGACCCGAGGGATGCCATGGGGAGTCCTAGCTGTGGGCATGATGGCAAGAAAACTCCCTTTGGTGTGAATTTTGGATGTTCCCTTCAACTCCTGCCCTAATTCCCAGGGATGGGGCTGAGGTTTGCAGCCTTGCTTGGGGTTCGTGGGGTTGTGGCTTGAGGGTTGTGCTCCAGGGAAGGTGAAATTGCCCCGTTGTGTGCAGCTGGTGATGGGAATGGGTGGCTTGCATCATAGGTGGCATAATTTGCCTTGGATGGTGAAGTAAACCGCTCTTTCCTCTCTCCCTGTGTCTAGTCTTGCTCGCCGAACGTTTTCTTTCTTGATTGGAAAAGGAAAACAGGCTGTGAAGTACTTGGAAAGGGATGGGGAAGGGCAGGGCTTGGAGTAAATGGCTCCTTTTATGCCTTTATCCACCCTGTGCCTTTAAAAAAATTTAAAAAATAGAATGGAAAGGGGAAAAAAAAAAAGGCTGGAGTGGGATGAGAAGCTGGTCCTGGCCCCAGGAGGAGGGAGAAAGATTGACCTGCTGATTGGTATTTAGTTATTGCAAATGTTACCCATCTCCCTGCCCTCCTACTGGTGCTTGGTCCCCACTGGAGAGCGGGGGCGGGGCCTGGGGTTTGGGGTGGCCTCTGGCTTGGCTGGGCAGTCCCAGGTGCAAGGGACATACAGGTAGGGGGGATTCAGAAGTCCCTGCAGACGTCTGCTGGTGGAAATGGAGCCTCATCTCCCCGGGCTGCTCATTCAAGGCTTTGCAGGAGCTTCCGGGGTGCTCTGGGGTTGGGGGGACACTGGTGGTCCCTTCCACCTCTCCCCACACCGGGACAAGACGTGTTCCCAGAAGCCCCAGAGACCTCCCCAGTCTCATCCTTCAACGCCAGCGATTCACCTCCCTGTTCCGCCAACAAGCCCTTGCAGGTTGGGAAAACCAGACTCATTTATTAAGATGCATAACGTTAATTGCTGTAATTTGAAGGCTGGCTTCCCCCTCCCGGGGACGTGGGTGTGTGCCACCGGGGTGGAAACCTGTGGAGCAATGTTTTCCTGATGAGCCCCTGTGGTGAGGAGGGGATGCTCCTGTGGTTATAGTGGTGACGACCAGTTTGTATTGTGGGTTTTGGGTTCAGGTGCTAGAAGAGCAATGAGAAAACGAAATGTCTCTCCCCGTCTTTGGTATCTCCTTGTTGTAGGCTAAAAATACAGTTCAATGGATATTTAAATGTTAATTAGTATTACTCCCTCCTGCCAACTCCCCAGGCAAACCTGGCACCTTCATTACTCCTCTCTGCCCACTTAACTGCCCTCAGTCTCCAAAAAGAGCGTTGCTGGCCACCTGGAAGAGCTTGAGCTGGGGTAGCCCAGGCTGGGGAGAAGTTCATAGCCTGTAGGAGGGCAACAATGTTCCTCACCATCAGCACCAAAGGAGCTGGAGGTGTAGGACCCAGGTGACTCTTGAGGTTCTGAGTCTGTGTTGATTGTGTTGGTGAGGAGCAGAAGGAAGGAGGAGGCCTGGCTCTTCGCCTTCAGCAGGGTTGGGGTCTTCTGAACTATTAATGAGGTTATGGGATGGGACAGAAGGTGTTTGCCCCAGCTCTGTCCATGTTCAGGTGGTTGTAACAACAGCAAGCCCAAAGCTTTGCTGGAGATATTAGGCAGCAGGACCTTGCCACCCTGAGGTCCTGGAAGACTCCTGGCTTTGTGTTTCTCATCCCAGGAGGGGAAAAAAAAAAGGCAGCCCCCTGTCTTTATGGTCATCCAGGGATGCCAGCAGAGAGCCTGGCTCAGGGCCTCTCCTCCTGCAAAAGCAGCAAAGTGAGGGTTCCCCCCCCGTGCACAGGGGGGTTTTGGGCTGTGCTTGGGAAACGGCTCCTTTGCCAGGAGGGCACGTGCCCTCGGATCTGCCGTTCCAGCTCTCCTGCCCTCTACCAAGGTTTGCTTTGGAAGAGCAGTGCTGGTGGTTGCTGGAACGTGAGCCATCTAACCCGCCATCAGAAAACAACAAACCCCAAACCCGTAATTGCCTTTGGTCTTGAGCAATTTGAGCTGGGTGAGAATTGGCCACGGAGGCTGGAAAAGCGCTGCCGAGGAGCCGTGCGGGGATGGGAACGCTGCCGTCAGGGGTGGAGGGGTGTATGTGAACCAAGACCCCCCCCTTTTCCCTGCTTCGACACCCTCCTTCGCCGGCCCGTGTTCCCCTGTATCCCCGAATAAACCCAGGGATGCTCAGGGCTCTGCTGGCATCCATCCTGGCGTGAAACCCCGACTTGGCAACGGCCGCCGCTGCCTGCGTTGGAGGGTGAACGGCGCCACGAGTCCTGGACCCAGCTGGGTGTTTTCTAGCTCCCGTGGAGGATTATTAGAAGTGGAGAATTAAGGATTGCATTTCCCCGTTTCTCTCCTTTCAGCCGGCCGGTGCGAGGCCGGCAGCCCTTCCCCCTGCCCAGCCTCGCGCAGCCATTAGAATTCCTGTTGGGAAGAGGGGGGAGAGAGAGGGTGGCAAGGTGGGGGTGGGGGGAGGAGGGAGTAAATCTGATTTAATCACAGTGACACAACCTGCATGGCCCCGGCAGCTCGGCTGGGTGGGTTTAATCTGATTTGGAGAGGGGAGGTGGTGCAGCGGCCGCCGCTGGCATCGGCGCCTCCTGCACATGATGGGCTTAGGGCAGCACCAGGCACCGGCTGCCCCTGGCGTCCAGCAGTGGCCTGGAGGGGGGGTCTGGGCTGCCCACCCGGGGTGGTGGGTCCCCAGGAAGGGAGAGGGATGGGATTCCTCAGCCTTTCGCTGCAGGGAGGTGCTCTGCTTTCTGCTGCGTGTTCCAGATGGGGTGAGATCTGGGCAAAGAGGTGGTTTGGTTGGAAAGGACTCCTCTCGTGTCCCTCTCTTGAGGGGGAGGAGGAAGGAGAGTTCTGGGCTGGTCAGAAGCAGCTGCACAGGGTGGAGGTGATCAAACATTATTAAGTCCAACTGGAAGAACTGCTTCTAGGAAATGAAAAAAGTTCCAAACACCCTAAAAACTTGAGGCATAAATGGATTCTGGCTCCAGCAGCTTGGCTCTGTGGCTGTTGAGCAAAGGACCTCTCTGGATGCTAATGCTCCTGTGGCTTGAACCATATGCTCTGGTGCATCTCCAGTTGCTAAACTGCACTCTGCAAACATGTCCTTTGGGATCCTTTGTCCTGAGGCTCAGCAGATCACCTTGGGCTTTTAGTGTGACTGTCACCCAGCTTCCTCCTTCCCAACTGAGGAAGGTCATTGCTCCAAGGAAGAAACTGTCTCAGATGCTGGTGCCTGCCAGAAAGATGGTACCTTCTAGATGCCTCCATCATCCAAGGGATGGTTTGCATCAGTTGGCATGGTGGTACGGAGACCTAGAGCTGCATTTCTGTTTTTAAAGATGGTCACTGAAACATCCTCCTGAGGGGTTGCACCCATATCCCACCCTCCCCTTGAGTTCCAGGAGGTGGGAAATGTTCTCCCCTCTTGGTGGGGCGGTACCTGGTGCTGGAGCATCCCTGGGGAGCGGGGTGGGTCTCAAAAGCTGCCCCATGCTGGTGCTGGGGAGATGCACGTGGGACCTAACCCTACTTCAAGCAAGGTGTTTCTGCTGACACAGCCGCCATCTGCTTTAATTGTGGATTATTAAGAACCGCTTTTATTTTAGGAAACTGGTCCCTCGTTACGGTGCAAGTTCCCCCAACCCCTTTTCCCTACAGAAGGGGTGTTTGTGCCTCTTGCCTCTCGGCAGCGTTTGCTTTCATTTCAGCTTGTGGCCCTCGCTGTGTGATGGAGAGGACGGGGGGAGCTTTTAGAGCACTCACTCAATAACTCAGCCCAGCCTACAGTGCTAGTGAGGTATTTTACACTCTGCCAAGGCAGATAATTAATCATTCCTGAAGAATGAAGAAATGTTTCTGGACTTTTTTTTTCTTTTTTTCCCTTCTGCTCTTTTAAAAAAATCCCTGGTTTTTCTTTTAAAAACTTGATACCCCTCTGATAGGGTGAAGGAAGGGATGTGGGATGAGAAGCGTGAAGGTTGGCTCCTGGGCTGGGGGACAGGTTCTTCATGGTGTCCATCGGAGTGTCGCTGTGGGGTGTGCACAAGGTGAAGGTGCTATTGAATCCTGGGGCTGGGGTGCATGGTCTCCCCCGTCTCTCCTGGCTGACAGAGGAGCTCAGAGTGCTGCTTAGTTTCCTATTTCTGATGATGCTTTTGGTGGCTTCCAGCCTCATTGCCTGTGGAGCATCTCTTTGACATGCAGATGCCTTCCTTATAGTTCTGTAGCTAATTGTTTACTTGTTTATTTTTCTCCCTAGTCTTTAAATTAAGCCAGGGTGACTTTAAAAAAACAAGCCAACCAGCCTGAAAAGAACCTTAAACAGAGTGCAGAGCTCACATTTGATGGGAGTGTTGCTTTTAAAGCAAACTGTTCAGGAAGGTGCATCATCAAGTAAAGTTCCCTTTTTACCGTTCCCTTCTGCTCCTCCTTCTATTCCTACTCCTGGTCTGGACTTTAGAGAGGAGGAAGCCATTGTCTTCTGTCTTTCAGGAGAGCTGGTTGGATTTATACTTGGGTCGTGTGTAGGCAAGGGAGTATTGGGTCAGCACGCAGACACTTGCTAAAATATTACACTTGGGTCTTAATGTCCCTTGGCTCCTCCTTCCATAGAGCATAAGGGTGGGAAATCCATCACGTGGTTCTGCTGAACAGCATCTGAAATGTAGGGTCTATGATAAGAGTAAAAAAGACTTAACTCTTAGTGTTGGGGGCGTCTTTTCCCAGGAAGTCTCTGTGGTTGGTGAGTAGTAGTGAAGATCACGTCTCCTTTCAGCAGTCAATTATACAGAGTACCTTCAGTTACTAATCAAAAGACATGTAGGCACAGGACAAATATATGTAGAAGAGCATTTTCCCTAGCAAGTGGTTCTGGATGGAGCTGTGACTCAGAAGACCTCATTGCTCCAAATCCCTGTGGATCCCATGGGCTTTTGATAGTGGAGTATGTGTTTGCTCACAATACGCTGAATCGCACTCAGTTGTGGTTTATTCTCCTGCTTTTCTGTGGCAGCTCGAGCAGGGACATGGCATCCCTCACCTCCCTCCCTCTGCTGCTGCCAGGGCCACCTGGTAGAGAGATGCGTCTCCTTTCCAGGCTCTTACCTTGGGGGAAGAACTGATGAGAAGCTTTATTAGCAAAAATTGCTGAGGTGCTTCAGGTTCCAGGAGTTCTCAAGGCATGGTACAGGGGAAAAAAATAAAACAACTCCAAGCAGGAATCAGCTGGTGAAGGGAAGCCCCGGGCAGGCAAAGAAACCAGGATGTGCAGTTCTTCCCCACTGCTGTCCAAATGGGAGCAGGGTGAAAAGGGGGGGTGGTATTTGCCACTGGTGCTCTCAAGTAGCCCATCTTGGGGATTTAGAGGTGTTGTGGCCAGAGTCTTACGGTGGCCGTGTTGTCTTCTGAGCCTGGCAATGTGTCTTGGAGCTCACGTCAGTAGTGTAAGGTGATGGCCCTCATCGAAGGGATCTCTCCCAGCTTCCCAAGGCTGATGCAGAAGACCTTGCAGGGTAGAGTGTGTGGGCAATAAGGAAAAGCCCCCTTGGAAAAACTACATGCCAGGTTTTCAGCAATTTGTGTCTCTGGCATCACCATCCAGCTGGAGGCTGGAAACACACGTCAGCTCTGCTGAGAGCAAGCCAGCCCTTTGTTCGTGCGTCTCCTTGAAATGATATTGCGGTTTATTTAATTAAAAACACAAGAGCATTATTGGGGGAATGACAATGAATTAAAAAGATTAAATCTGGGAAAAGACCTATCTGGCCATCTAATCCAGCCCAGCTCTGCTGTTTTCTGAGGTATCCTTCTTCTCTACAGTTGGAGGTGCCTCGGGTGATGTGCTTGCTCCCCATTCCCCAAGGAAATCTTTCTGTGGTCTCTAGAGAGCTGTTTGTGCAGAGGAGCAGGCCGTTTCACCTGCAGCCTGTTGCTTAAATGTCCTCCCAGCTGTGTTTCCACCCAGCACTGGGTTTACTAACAAGCCTGGCTGGCTCTGGCAGAGAGAGCTCAGACCTTGCTGTTGTGTTGATGTGCCCAAGGAAGATGCCCTTGGGGGATCTGAAATTGGGGTCCTTCCTCCTCCCTTTGCAGCTCCTTTTTTCTGAAGCTTCTTGCTAGCAGGCTCCTGGGTTGGACTGGGGAGTGTTTGCTGGTGGCCCAAGCAGCTCTCCTTCATGCCCAGATGGGCTGCAGGATGCCTCTGTGTCCTGCTGGGCAGTTTAAATTGGCATTTTGGGACACCCTATGTTAGCTTTTTGTCTGTTGACTATTTCCTCCTTTAGTCCAGAGGTTCTGGAGCAGAAAGCAGAGTTTTGGACTCTGTGGCTTTATGGTGAAGCATCTGAGAACTGAGAAGCAGCACGAGAAAATCCTCAAAAGAAGCCTTTCCCTGCTGTGCATGAGAGAAGCAGATAAATTTTTGGGATGCTCTAAGTTAACAATGAGTCAGTGGGTGTTCTTTTTATGGCTCTTACTCTGGGCTCCCTTCTCTTCCTTTCTCCCATCGTGATCCCTTTGCAAACAGCTGAGGGAATGTCAGTCTCAGCAATATCTTGGGCTGATTGGAACACTTTTGGGAAAAACCTGCCTTTTCCTTCTCTGTGCATCAGCATGGAAAAATGAACTTCCAAGTGCTGAGGGTGGTGGAAATGGGAGAGCAGCTCTTTCTGGGAAAGAGAGAAGCACCTAATTAATTCAGAAGATGGAAACTCTGCTGTGGTGTCACTACCCCCTATAACCAAGATCAGGTCAAAGAGCCATAAACAAGGCGTTAAAAAGACAGGTTGATGTAGTCCTTAGGAATATGGTTTAGTAATTTTTGTCAGGGTTAGGTTGATGGTTGGATAAATGATCTTTAAGGTCCCTTCTAACCCAGACAATTCTGTGATTCTCTATTATTCTAACTGCAAGGAGGAGGATGTTGGTCAGGTGAATTTTGGAGAATGATGCAGGTGATGGTGGCGAAAATGCTTCATCTTTGCATCCTGGATCAGAGTGGTGGGACATGCAATGGCCAATGGTGGTAGTGGAGTGGTGGGAAGGGTCCTGCCATGAAGCCACATGGCCCTGGATCTGCATACCCCTGCTGATGTTGGGTGTATGCAAATAGGAACTGCTGCTGCTGAGGGTGAAGCTGCCCAAGGGAGGTTCTGGGGTTCAGGGCTTTGATGAAGAAAACATCAGTGTTGACATTTCCACTGCCCCGGGCTCCTGTTTGACCCGGGACAAGTTGCGTTGTCTCTCTGGCCGCATCCTGGAAGGCTGCGTGTCCCGCTGGGACCTGCCAGGATGTCTGGGTGTGGGAAACGGGGCTGCTGCTAATGCTTTATTAAATACAGACTGTTTGCTGTGCCCTGTCCCCGTGAGACACGGTAGGAGGGGGCTGGCTGCTTTGCCTGGGGGTCTTAACAAAAATTGGGGTAGTTTTTCCCCTTTGGGAAGAGCTTTCTCCCTGCCTGTGTCTCTCCGGTGGGTCCCCGCATCTTGCCCCGTGTTGAGAACCCCCCAAAACACAAATCATTCCCTGGGTTGGGAACGAGCTGGGTTATGAACTCTGTGCTTTTGAGACCTCACCTGGTGAATGACACAAATCCTGTGGTGGTTTTCTCCTCGCCGGGGAGCAAATGTTAGCTCTGCTGTCACAAATCAAAGCCTTGGGAGCTTCCTACTGAAAAAACCTGCCCTTTGCAAACACCGTTTCTGCTCGGGCTGGATGGGCCCTCGCTGGGCTGCAGGAGAACACACGACTTCCCCACAGAGTTCTCCAAGTCCATGTACTTGAATATATCAGCGATGGGCATATAAAACTGATCCAATTCCTTTTTAAAGGTAATCTTGTGGAGTTTTTGAATTTTACCTTTAAATGTCAACCCGCCAGGGTGTGTCCCAGGAACCATGGGAAAAAAATTGTCCTGGCAGCCTGCTGCTACAGGAATGTCACTTTTCTTTTTTTAAAAAGAAACAAATCCTAAAGTTGAGGTTATTGTTTGTTCCCAAGGCTCCAGGAGCTGGGGCTTTAAGGCGAGCTGCGAGTCTTCGACAAGCTTCCATTAGTCATGGGAACTGGCAGTTCTGAAATTAATATTTGCAGACCCTCCCCTCCCTACCCCTGCGCTCTCCTTAATGCAAAGAAAAACTCTCACCTCCAGCCTGGCTTCCAAGTACGTGATTGAGAACATGTGAATCCACAAGGATTGAACTGTGAGTGACCTCCGGGGAGTAAGTGGGTTAATCAAAGCTGGGCTCTTCCCCACACTTCAGTCGCGAAAGCTCCTGCGTTTCCTCCTGATGCTGATAAGGAGGGATTGAATTTATGAAAGGGATGAAGATGTTTGGATAAGCTGCAGTACCGAAGCAAGCCTGCCTGACAAGTCGGGGCCTGAAGGAGACCTGTGGAGTTGGAAGGAGTTCTTTGGGATGTTTTTTATTTTTCCCAGATCCCTTCCCCAAGCCAGGACTGCATCCATGGGGATGCAGCTGGAGATGTGGCTGCTGGGTACCCTGGCTGATGGGATGGGCTCCCAGTTTTGGCTTGGTCTTGGGGGCTCTGTGGGGTGCACCCAGGCTGCTTGACAGCCTGCAGAGCCCTCCCCCCTACTCTCCCACTGGAGATGGATACAACAAATGGTGTATGTCACTGTCACAGAAAACCACTGTCACTCAATGCTGCATGGCAGAGGTGCTGCTGTACTGGGGTGATGGGGACTCATGCCATGAGACTCAGAGGGTCACCCACAGTGGCCTCACAGAAGCCATAGAATGGTTCAGGTTGGAAGGGATCTTAAAGATCACTGATTTCCAACCAGGGATTTTCCAGACCAGGTTGCTCCAAGCCCCCTCCAAGGGCCTTGAACCCCTCCAGGGATGGGGCAGCCACAGCTTCTCTGGGCAACCTGGGCCAGGCTCTCACCACCCCCACAGTAAAGAATTTTCTCATGAGATCTAGTCTAAATTTCCCCTCCCTGATCAAGAGTCCATCCCTGATGTGTCCTGGCTCTTCCTTATCCCCAGCTCCAAGAGGTGCAAGGCTCTGAGATGCACTTGGCCAACTTGGTGCTGGCCCACTGGCCTGCAGGGAGAACTAGCACCTCTGTGACTTTCTTTCCATACCTGGGTCCTAACCCAAAAAAATACAGGCTCAGGTTATTGAGCGCAGCCTTTGGTTATTTCCCTGTTGTTCTTCTGCTGTGCCAGAAAGGCCAACACCTGTGTCTCAGAGATGGTTATCTGTGTATATTTTTAGACATGCCTTATCGATGCTGGAAGGAGGTGAATCATGTTTGGGAAAGGGAGCAGCTTCTCTTCCAAATGTGTTTTGGAAAACAGAGCTGAGCTCCAGGGGAGGGGGAAGAAAGCAGCAGGGAATGACCCATCGCGGGAACATCTTGCCCATGGGCTGTTGTGGGGAGAACAGTCTGTTCCCCCCCCGGGTCAGCTGTACTTTGTGGGGACATGGTGGCTTCTTACAGGGCACTGAGCACCCTGGTTTCTGCAGCAGGAAAGGAGGTGACAGCTCTAGGCAGCATTTCCCAAAGCTTAAACCTGTGGTTCCCCTTCCCAAGTCGTGGTCTGGGGGCCAGCATGATGGTGGGCCCAGGAGAGGCTGGTGAGGAGTGTTTGAAGGGCCACCTACACATCAGAACTCCATGCTCAGGCTCCCATCTGTGGTCCTGTGTGTCGGAAGATGGGCAGGGTCTGCTGAGCCCCTCTTTTAGTCTTGCCCATGGTCACAGCGCCTTAGTTGTCCTCCTGGAGCCACCTGAAGAGGAGTTCTCCACTTGAGTGCAGAGCCATGGAGTGATGAAGCCATGGGCTGTCCTTCCCCAGGAGGACTTGGCTTTTTTGCTGCTCTCTGGGCTCCCCTTCCTTCTCCTGAAGCTGGGGACCTGGCTGCTGCCACCTGTGACCCCGAGAAGGCAGGTCTGTGAGTGGCCACAAAGGCTTTTTTTTTCCTTCAGGAGGTTTGCAGGTGGGGAAGGTTAGACCTTTGGAGCTCTGGGCATGATCATCACCCCCTCCTCTGACATTCCCCCCACCCATCTCTGCAGGAAAAGCAACTTAATTCGGGTTGATGTCTCCATTTTAAAAACCAGGCTGCAGCGGCGAAGCGGTTGGTTGTGCGGGGAGGGGAATGCCCACAGGTAATTTATCTTGACATTTATAGAAAGCATAAGGGTTTACTCATTCATAAAATGAAGGAACAGGGTGTTTTTCTGCATTGGCTGGGCTCTGGAGCCGCTCGAACATTATTGTAGCTGATGGTAATCGTTTCCGGACGTGCCCCAATGTGCCTGCGGGGGGGTTGTGTGGGAACAGTAACAATGTGGGACAGGAGAGCAAACCTGTTGGGCAGGAACGGGGCCGGCTGGGGCTGACAAATCCTCTTCCTCCCCGGGCTCTTCTGAATGGCAGGAGAGGGCCAGAGCCAAAGGGGAGGACCCGCCGGTGGCTGGTACCCGGGAGCTGGTGCGTAACTGGGCTCTTGGCTTGTTTTAACTGGGGGGGATCTCCGTGCTCCTCAGCTCTGAGAAAGGGGGAAGAATGCCTTGTTTTCATAAACAACAACAAAAAAAAAACCCAAACAACCCATCTTGTTCTGAAAATGATTTTTGCAGCTTGGCATTCAAGCCCAGAGGGAGGGGGCCGCTCTGAGCCCAAGCAGAGGGTCTGGCTCCAGCCTGGGAGCAGGGAGAGAGAGGGATGAGATGTCCCTAGAGACTTCTTCCTGTGCTGATATTCAGTTTGGGGAAGGTTCCCCTGAGCTCTGAGGCTGTGTGTGTGGGGGGTAGGAGCCCCCGAGGTTGGCTCTGTCAACGCTTTGGGGAGGGGCAGGGGATTTTTTTGGGTGCAAATGCCCTGGTTTGCAGAGCTCTCTCTTGCCCTTGGCAACCCTTATGTGGCAGGTCAGGAGATTGGGGAGGTCCTCTGACCCATCCCTCCTTGCTGCTGAGATGCTCCTATCTCTGGGCAGGGACCCAGCTCTTTGTTAGGTTGCCATAAAGCCCGTGGTGATATTCCAGCTCTTTAGGGCTGACCTTGTGGCACTGGGCTGCTGAGTGGTATCCCAGGCGTTATCATCGTTAATCCCCCTGTAATCCAACTTGCTAACGAGCCCCTGTCTCACTCTTGCTGAATGAACAGTTGTGGCAAAACCACCCGTGAAGGACCAGCAGGGGAGAGGTACTGGAGACCTGCAGCTCTTGCTTTGGGGTGTTCGAGTTCCCCAGCCCCAAACCTCAGGGGCTGGAGTTGGCCCTTGGGCAACCATCCCTAGGACACAAAGCAGTGGGCTACCCCAGGGAGAGCCAGATCTTCCCTGGAGAGACCTCCTGGTGTTTCTCCAGCCACGGGATGTCACAGACCCCAAGGTGCAGTAACTGGGGCTTGTGCCTTGGTGCTTCATC
>BJBW01002936.1:211969-222544 GCA_004320125.1 Scolopax mira | reverse complement strand
GTTCTCTGGTTGCTGCCAGCAAAAAATTCCCAGCTTGGGATTGATCCTTAGTGTTGGGAATCTGGTGCTTACCTGGGAGCTGCCAGCCTGGAAATTGTAGAGTTTGGGGAAAAAGTGGAAACGTTCTCCTTAAGCAACAAGCAGCTGGGGGGGGGGGGAAGGGGACACACACACACACACCTGGTCACCCAAACTCTCCCCCCGGGTGTTGCCGGCCGGGCTGGGCTGGCCGGGTGTTTGATAAACAGAGGGACTAACGAGGAGAAACCTGCCTGGAGTTGTCTCAAGGTGATAAAATTCCTGTGCTGCTCCAGGGTGCCCATTAGTGCGGTTTCATGCGAGATGAGGCCGGGTTTGGTGCTGGGTCTCTGTTCCCCCCCCGCCCCCCCCAACACACACCCAAGAGGGGTCTCCTCTGTGCACCCCCCGGGCAGCTTTCTGTCCCCTCCGCCCTCCTCGCCATCACGATGCCACGTGGGAGATGCCCCTGAGTGTCACCTCCCTGTCCCCCCGGGGTGGGTGAAGGGGCTGGGTGGCACGAGTGGGGGCACCTTGGCCCCCTCTTACCCATCCCCTGCACCCGGCTGGGTTTTCCTCCCATCTCTTGGGAGCGGCCGAGCCACAGTTTTGGCAACAGCATCTGGCAGGGGCTGAGGTGCCCCAGTGTTTGAGCAGGTGATACTGAGCTGTGACTCAAGATGGCACCGTGCCAGGGCCACCAGGGCCGCAGAGGGGTGCTCCCGGGGTGGGGTGCGATGGGGTCCCGAGCCCGGTGTGGATTGGGAACTTGGGTTAATCATCTAAATCATGATTGACTGAAGTGCTTCATCACCGGCTTGGTTTGAGGTGGGTGAGTCACCCGTTGAGTCACGCTGCTCCCGTGCCAGGTGGGGGGACCGCAGAGGGGACGTGGGGGGCAGAGCTCTCCTGAGGCTGGTCTCCTTCCTGCTGCCCTCCCAGTACTGACTGGAAACACCATCTCTGTGTGGGGGTATCCCCCCATGACAGGGAAGGGGGTCCCAGAGCAGCCCCTGCAGCGCTGGTGGCTGCTGTCACCCTGTCCCCGGGACTCCCCCTGGCCTGGGATTTTTAGACTCTGCTTGTGGCCTTGCTGCGGTGCCTCAGCATCTTGGGGGGGGGGACAGGGGGGAGAAGCTGGTCGGGGGGGCTGACAGGGGGTGCTGAAAGCCTCAATCTCGGCTCAGGGTTTAAAAAAAAAAATAAAAAATTTGGCATTAACCCCCCCAAAATCTCTAGATGTCAAAGCGGCTTTGCTGGGGGGTTGCAGCAGGACCCCCGGCTGAGCCAGGGGGACACAATGGTGCCGTTTGGGTGGCTTAGCCCCCCCCCCGCCCCGGGCTGCCCTGTCCCGGGGGGGGACACACATCTCCGCGGATGCGGGGGTCGCTCTCCGCCGGGGGTCACCGCGCGGTCCCCAGGGCTCTCTTGGAGATGGGGTGAGGTGGGGGGAACCGGGGGCGAGTCCATGACATCACCGTCGTCGCCTCCCGTTGGCTGCCCCCCTGATGATGTCATCACCGCCCCTGCCTTATTTCCCGCCCCGCCGGGATGCGGGGTTGCCATGGAAACGCGATGCGCGCTCCCTGCCCGCGGCCACGCGTCCGCGCACAGCGGGGGCTGCGAGGGGGGGGTTGTGGGGGAACGGGACGGGACAGAAACCAGGAAAAACGGATATTTGGCTTTTTAAGGCAGGGAGGAATAACTGGTGCGTGATGGACGGTGACATTTCCCAGAGCTGACTCCCTTTAGTAAAGCCTGGGTGCGGTGACACCGGTGCGGGGCGGGAGGATGCTCCAAACTGAAACTCCTGCTCCGCCCCGCGATCTGCCCTCGGTCAGAGCATCCTGCCCCCTGCTTGCTGTCTTTGGGGAGCCAAAAAAAGGTGCGTTCATCTCATTGAGCGAGATTTCACCTTCTCCCAGCCCCAAAATAGTATTTCTTAAGGGCCTGGCTCCTGTCTCGCTGGGAGGAGGAAGCCTAAAAGACCTTTCTAGGTCTAAAAGAACTTTAGACCATCACAAAAGAAGGCTTTTCCAAAAGGCAGTGTAGTCCAGAGGGTTCTGAGGGTGAGGTGGTTGGAAATGTCTGTTTGGAGAGCAGCTGGGCCCTCTGAAGCAGCTCTGGGAGCAGGGGCTGGGCTGCCACCCTCCTCCAGACCACGGTCACCCTCCTCTGCTGCTGCCTCCACGCTATTTCCAAGCACAAAACAAAGCCCTTTACCCCAGAGTTCAACTCTGACCTTGCTGTGGCAGGATTAAAAGCTCATGAAGATGGACAACTTGATTGCAAAGAGTTAATTCCGCCCCCCCTCCCCATCCTCCCCCACACGCTCCCCCTTTCCCTTCTCCTCCCCTGTATTATTTTTTTTTTGTTGGTTTCCCTCCTTTTCTTTCCAACTGGCCTGGTTTGCTGCTGAGAAATTGGGAAAACAAACAGAAAAGAGACCTCGGCCTTGTGGGTGCTGCTGTCTGGAGGATGACGCAGGCGACCCAGCCGGGGGGAGGATGCACAGTCGGGGCTTTATCTTCCCCCTCTTACGTCTGTGGCTCCAGGCTTTGCTCTCAGGGGTCATTTCTTGGTCTTTTTTTTCTTCTTTTTTTCTATGGGGCAGCTCTGGAGAGGTTTAGGGAACCCCACGGGCCATGGAGGGGCAGAGATGAAACGAGTGGTCGGTGCGGGCTGTGAATCCTCTGGCTGGCACCGAACCCCAGTTTTCCCACATCCTGGGGGGCCCTGAAAAGGGCTGCACCTCCACCTGGTTGTCTTTCCACCCCCCTAATCGCAATTCCTGCTTGTTTCCCATAGCAGGAGAGAGGTTTTACACGTGTGCAGGCAGGGGATGGGGTGTGTGGGGGGGTCCCTGTCCTGCTGCCAGTTGCAGGGGCTGCTGTGGAAGCACCGTTAATTCTCATGTTCTCAGGGGAAAGGGGTTTTTCCCCTAACATAATCTAAAAAAAGGCTTGTGGTCTTATTATCCTAGATTAGAAACACTTTTGGGAAGAACTGAGTTTTGCAAGAGTTAGAGTTGCTTTTTTTATTTTTTTAATGGAGAAAAACCACAAACCAAAACAAAATCACCTCCAAAAACTTAAAGCGACTTTAATGGTAGCTTTTGAAGCATCCACTGGTCTCTTTTCAGGTTAAAACTTTGTTCATAGATCCCCGGGCTCATTTCCAGCTGAGTGCTGGTGCAGCACAGGGTTCTCCTGGTGGGCTCAGGCCCCTGCTCTGTCTTTCTGCTCCCGGTGGGACGCGTGGAGGGAGGAAGGTGGGTTTGGGGGATGCTTTGAACACCTTTGCAAAGCAGCTGAGCTTTGGAGAGAAAGATGTCTCCTTACCCTGGGCAAAGTAACACATAGTCAAATTTTTAAGTGGAGTTTTAAGAGGCTGAAATAAGTGAAAACCTGCTTTGATCTCCTAAAATCTCCTCCGTGCTATGAGGTGGGCACCTGTTGGCTGATAGATGGGGGGGGGGGGGATATCCCTTTGCTGCTGGTGTGGTCTTGCCCTTAGCGGGGAGCTGGGGCTGCAGCTTTGCTTCCCATGAGCCCTGGCTGCTGCCAGTGCCCTCTCTGCCCCCCAGGCAAACATATTTTTCATTTATTATAGAGCACCCGAGGGGGGCTGACATGTTGGCCAGGAGTGGGAGCAAACCTTTAACCCAAAGAGCTTCTCCCCGAGGGGGAGGGTGATGATGCCCAGCAGTTTCCCATCCCTTCACCCAAACCGGGGCTGGTCCTTGTCGAGAAGCAGGGGTGTGGGGGCTCGGGTGGGTGGCAGTTGGGCACCCGGGGTGCTATTTGCAGGGCTGGGGTGTGGGTGCAAGCAGATGTGCCACCTCTGGGTGGGCCGGGAGCATCCCTGGAGGCCTTCGGGGCGTCCAGGAGGATGCTGTGAAGTTGGGGCCAGATGTACTTTGGTGCCTCCCTCTTCTTGAAGGCAGTGGGACAGGGCTGTGGAAGTGGTGGCTGTTGCCAGCCCATGGACTCAAAGGCTCCTTGACCCGTTTAAGGCCAAGCTGAGGATTATTTGTTTGCCCTATGAGCAGGCTCCCAGGAGCTGATTTGCTCCCCCTCTCCTCATGGAGCCCGTGGCACCTGGTCCAGGAGCATCGATGTGTCCTTCTGGGCACTGCTGAGACCATCCCTGAGATTTCAGTAGGGAAAGCGGGGGGGGGGGTTACTGTTTGTACCACTGGGAAAGCAAGGCTCGTGTAAATCAGTTCACCAATGGTTGTGCCAGAGCTGGGCATCGTGTGGGGTGTCCTCACTGCCCCTCTCTCACCCGTGGTTCGTGGCTTTCTTGCACGGAGCGTGCAAGATGCTCAAGGACGCAAAGGGGGGGTGGCTCCAGCGCTTCCACCTTGTGCTCTGCCTTCATCTCCTACCCCGGGGCCCTGCCCCAGCTTGTCCTCCCCGATGGGGGGTGGAGGATGCTCAGAAGGAGCTACTCCATGGGAAGGAAGGGGATGAGTGTTGAGCCCTGGTGGTGTTTCAAGGCTGGCAGGGTTTGGAGCATGTGGCTTTCAGGGGAAGGGTAACCCCTGGGTGCCAGCGTGGGTGTGGGGGTGTCGAGATGGTGCAACCACCTCCGGGGAAAGCGGAGGTTGTGGAAATACAGGCAGAGAGAGCACAGGGACTTCACATTCCTGCTGCTGGGCAGGGAGGTGGGCCCGGGGGGGGAGAAGCTGCCTCCAGCCACGGGCAGGGTCCACAGTGGTGCCGTGGGGCTTCAGTGGGAGATGTGGAACCTGGGTTTTGGGCCCTCGGCGTCGGGAGCTTTTGGGAGCATCCCCAAGTGTGTGGGGAGATGGGCAGGGGAGGGATGGGGAAAGCATCTGCTGCAACCAAATCCAAATTATCTGGAGTAAAACTCCCCTTGAGGCAGGGGTGGTTGGGGTGTAAATCAGCTCTGTCCTGCGTTTGGATTTCAATAGTCTTTGACATTTATTTATTTATTATTATTTTTTTTTAATACACCCTGTGCTATCCCCTGGGGAGCAGGGAGGGTGAAGGGGGAGGACGAAGCTCCTGGTTTTCAGACCGGCATTACTAAGCAACCGTGTCCTGAAATTCACAGCCCAATGGAGAGAACTTTGTTTACCAGGAAGAAAACACTTGAAAAGGGGAATCTTTGGCGGAAGCATGACGGGATTAAGGCTGGGGTTTCTTTAGGCAGTTTTGTTGTTTTTCAGGCCCTGACCTTAGTGCTCTGATTCGCTTTTGCCAAGCGACTCTTTCTCTGCCTAAATTAGAGCGGGGTATTGTGCTGGGGTGGGAAGGGGGAGGCGGGAGAGCCAGGTTTGGCAGCGCAAATAGGAGCCTGAGATTATCTGGTTTAGAGCAGGGGGAGCTGATCATTAGATGCCGTGCTTCTGAAAAATCCCCCTGTAATTAATTTTCTCCTGAATTAATTAGAGGAATTGTGAAGGGGAGGCTGGGCCGGGAAGGTGCAGGGGGGAAGTTTTTTCGGCATGATACAGAGAACAGGAATTAAATCGCCTTCCTTTCCCCTCTTTGGTTCCTCTCTCGAGCTGCCGTGGCTGGTGCAAAGTGCTGGTGAAACTGTCCCGAGTGCCACCCCAAAAATGGGGTGTTTTACCTGGTTTTTGTTGTGTACCACTGGCATTGCAGTGGGATGGATGGGGACAACAGTCCATTGGGGCTGGCACGGTGAGGCCGGGCTGTGCGAGGGACCAGCATCTCCAGGATCTGTTCCTCCCCAGAGGGGCCAAACCTGGAGGAGGGAATTCAGCCTCAATTTCTGGCTCCAGGAGAGGGGAGAGGTTTAGGAGAGGTTGGTTTGTTCTGGGCTTTGCTGTTAGTGATGCCGTGAGCCTTTAGTGCCCAATGGCTTGCACACGAGAGGACATAGGAATGGGGGGGGGGAAGGGATGTCTTGTGGTCCCAGTGCTCAGCAGGAAGGTCTCCAGCATCGTCCCCAGTGAGGTTTCCTACATCCAACCCCTCCACTGGTGTCATGCAGGAGAAATTCCTGGGCCACTGGTTGTGCATCACCCTCTGGGGCTCACCTGCTGGTGTGGAACTGGGATGAGAGCCCCGGTTGCCCCGTGGCCCCCAGCCTGGACCACTCTGCGGTGGCTAATCCTTCCTTCCCAGCTCGGGGCTGGCGGGGGCGGTGGGAGGGGAGGGCAGGCTGACGAGCATGGGAATCTGGAAGGCTATTCAGTGGTAATTATCAGCCTCAATACTGAGCCGGGGGGAAAAGGGGGGGAGCTGGGAGAGAGGGGAAGGCAGACTGGGGAGGAGTTTTTCCCCCCCCATCCATTGCCATAGAAAGGGAGCAGGCTGGGGGCAAGGGGAGGGATGGAAGGTGACATCTTCATGCTAGTCCTTCCTCCCTGTGCTGAGGGTGAGGAGGGTGCCATGTCTCTGCTGTCTCCTACAAGCCCCGTGCTGGCCAGCTGGTCCCTGGGGGATGCAAGCCCTGAGCCTGCATCTTGGTGTGGGGACCCCCATCCCATTCCCAACAAGCTGGTCGTCGTGGCATGGTGCGATGTGCTAATACACCTGTTTAATTAACCCCAATTAATCCAAGTGCTGTTGCCCCCTCCGGCAGTGGTACCTCCTGGGGTAGGCAGAGCCCTTGCCAGCAGCTGGTGGCACCTGGGCAAGGAGCTTCTGAGGGCTCCTGTGATGACAACATCCAGGGTGCCTGGTTTGAAAATGGGTTTGGCACCTTCAAATCCACAGCTGGAAGGGGGGCTGGGGTCTCTAAATTTTGCAAGGCAGCCCGTGTCTCTGAACCAGCCACGCACACCCTGTGACACAGGAACCAGAAGAAATCAGCCAGTGATCTGTGGGTCCTTCCACAGGATCCATTTGGGGAACCCCTGCCCTGAGGGGGGCTGTTTAACACTGGCTTTTCCAGTTTAGGATGCTGGATCCAGTGTCTTGTGAGAGGAATGATCTGTGGTGCTGGAAAAGGAGTCTGTGCTGCTGTTTGCTCCAGGAGCTCTCGGTTTATCCCCCGGCAAAGAGTCTGGTGTTCCTTTTTTTTTTTTTCTTTTTTTTTTTTTAGCCTAGTTTCACCTTCCCAAATGACTATCAAATGTCTCTTCCCTTTAAAATCTCAGCGGAGCTTTTGAGCTTTTGTTTATCAGAGATTTGGTATATCCTTCCTGCCAGATTACCAGTGGAAGGAACGCTTTGGGGTTTAATCCTCTCTCCAGCAAGCCGTGGCACATCGTTTGGCTCTGGCATTCTCCTCCACGGCATCCAAACTGGGATGCCACGCTGGGGACCGGAGCTGGTTTCTCCAGCAGTTTCTTCAGTCTCATAGCATCCTGCATGCACCATCCCCGTTCCTCTTCTCTTTTGGCCCCAAATCTGGGAGACTCGGCAAGGCTGCGTTGGGCAGGTGGCCCTTCCCAGGGGTAGGTTGCCACCGAGCATCCCTTCTCCAGCAGGTCCCAGTGGCCTGGCCGTGCCCTGGGCATCCTCGGGAAAAGCAGGACCCGCTTCTCTCCCTGGTGCTGCCTCTTCGGGGCCACGATGCTGAGGGTAATAAAACCCTGAGGTCCCTCTGCCCGGCCCTGAATGGGAGCTTTGTCTCTGCAAAGAAATGACTTGAAACCGATCTGGGGAAAGGCGATTGTTATCTGGAGGCTCCTGAACTGTTTGGATCCTGACTTTGTTAGAGATCTTGTAATTTAAACTTCAACCTGCTTATTAGAAATTTGAGATAATAGTTTAATAATAAAAAGCAGATTTTTTTTTTTTTTTTGCCTGGTTCCCGTGTTCCTGTCCTCCTCTTTCTCTCAGCTGCTGTGGGTATTTAATCATCTGATACAGGCTCCCCCTGCCTCCCCCCATCCCCACCTCCCTCTTTGCCTTTATATTTTTTTTTTTTTAAATAGTGGGATAAAAAGGCGAGATGTTTCTTTTTGAGCTCTGCCAAGGAAAGATCACGCAGGCCTGTCCCCACGGTCCCTGGGTGTGCATAAAGGAGCTGGAGGGACTGCCAGCTTCTGACTTGTCCCCAGTCCCTGGGGGTCCCCTCCCCTGCAGGGTCTGCAGGTCCATCCAGGTGATGAGGGGGTGGTGTGAGTCCCCCATTTCCTTCTGGGGGTCCCCTCTCTGGAGTGTCCTGAGCCCCCCCCCCCAACTTCGTGCCTGTGTCCAGCCCACTGCCCTGCCCCGTGGCGGGGTTGGGGTGGGATTTGGGAGCTCTTCCCAAGAACACGATCCTCATCCAAATTCCCCCAGCTGGGCAGCAGCTCCCTGGCCCCGAAAGCACCCGGAGGAAACGTGTCGGGACATGTGCGGGGTGTATTAGCATTCCTGCCGCCCTCTCCCTCCCCGCGCCGGGGGTGGCTACTGGCCACGGGGCTGCAGGAGTCACTCCAGAAGCTTCCCCCGGCTCGGGGGGCTGTCGGGAGGGGCTGGCACCCCGCAGGGGTCCCCAGGGGCTTGTGGTGGGACGTGGGTGGGCAGCAGCCGGGCCGGTTCGGCGAGGGGCGGTTACGTTGTGTCCCGGTTCCCCGCTGCCCGCCCCCGTTAAGGGCTTTCGGGGCCGGGGGGGGGCTGGACGCTGGGAGCGCGGTGCCGGAACCCGCGTCTTGGCCGCGTGGAAGCGGCTCCCAGGGCGCAGGAATGCGGGGGACCCCGCACTGGTGACCCCGGTGGGTGTGGGACCGGCCCCGGCGGCCCCACGTTACTCTCTGTCCTCGGGTACCGTCGGTTCATCCCGTCGGCTGCTCCCAGCAGCGAGGAGGGGGGGGTTTGTTGGTTTTTTTTGTTTGGTTGGTTGGGTTTGTTTGGGTTTTTTTGGCTTCTGTGGCTGCCTCCCATTGGAGTAAAACCTCTCGGAGCTAAAGTGGCCCCGGGGCGAGATGATCCGTCGCAGTCTAGAGGTGGCCACCGGGCAGTTTGGCACCTGCGTGGGACTGGGGGAGCCCCCCTGCCACCCCCTGTCACCCCCTGCTCCGTGTCCTGGTGCTCGTTCGTGCACTTGAGTCACATCGGTGGGTCCAGCTGGGGCTCCGTGCTCAGGAACCGGGGGGGTGGCTTGAGATACAAGACAGGGCTGTGGGGGGGTTGGAAACTGCTGCCCGGTTGGGTTTTGGCTCCTCGGATGCTCTGGGGGGAGCTTACAGGGAGGGAGGAACCTCCCAAAGAGGTCCTGGGGGGGTCTCCCCACCATAGAGCATACCCCTTACCCACAGGCAGGAGCTGACAGTCCCAGCCAGAGGACTCAGCCAGGAGGAATCTGGCAATTTTAGCTTTTCCAGAGGCTGTTGGGTGCCGATGGCTGTCACTGGCCGAGAGGGAATCAAGGCCGCAGCCGTGACTGGGGTGCAAATTTGGCAAAACTTGCTGTTTAATGACTGTAATTGGGGTGGTTTGTGAGTTCTGTGCTCTGCTTTCAAAGTTACCCGTGCGTGGCTGGGGCTGTGAGCTCTGGGCTGGCTGGGATGGGGGCACGTCAGCCCCGGGGGCTTCTTCCTGGGGTGGGTGAGGGGACGTGCCCCCGCTCTGTGCGGGTGATGGGGAGCCCTGGGGGAGAAGGGGGTCTGTGTTTGATGGGGCTGTGGGTGCTCCCCAGAGATTTCCTGCTGGGCCCGGGTTACTTTGGTTCGTTTTGGCTCCTGCTCTGGATGCCACTTCCATGACATCATTTGGCTCTTGAAGAGTGGAGGAGGTGAGACACTTCTGAGCCATTATCTAGTGCAAATAGCCCATGGTAAATAGACTGGGTGAAGTATTGACACTGAGACTGTTTCTCTTCCTAATTTCCTGCTCTGGGTGAGTTTGCCAAGTAGCCAAAAATGGAGGGAGGAGGGGAACCCAAACCCTCCTTCAACCCCAACCTCAAACCCGAGCCTTCAAATTTCAAGTCAGGGCATATAGCTGCTGTCATCCAGGTAATTGTATTAGCAGTTAATGACATAACTTCCACCTGGGATCTCGGCATAGGACTAATTTTAGGAAATGAGTCTCTATTTAGCCTGTTTGTATTAGCTGGGGATCTTCCTCCTGGACCAGAGCTCTGATGTTCTTGCCATTATAGTGTCAAACTGGTGGTCCTGGCCTGGAATGGACCTCACTTTCCTGGGACAAACTGTCCTAAAGAGACGTTAAAATTGGTGCCCAGTGGTTGCCTCTTGCCCAACTGGCACCCAGGACGGGTGGGTTTCAGGGTGAGGAGGGACGGACACGGTCCTTGAGGACTGATGCACCTGAACGGCAATACCCAGCAGTTTTCCCGTGGGAAGAGCACTGCTCGTGGTCCCGTGTCCCCTGTCCCTGCTCTCCCTGTCCCTGGAGCAGGCAGTGCTGGCAGCTTTGCCCTTCTCTCCTCCACTGGCCGCCCCTCAGACCCGGCGGGTGCATCCCGGGGCTGATACTCTCGGGTTGGCAAACTTTAACTAACAGAGCCCGTTTTTTATTAACCTGCATTTCCTTCTGGTTCCGCTATTACCTCTGCAGAAAAGAATCTGACCCTTTGCTCTCAGCATCACCTTCACTTCTTTTCTTTTTTTTTTTCTTTTCTTTTTTTCTTTTCTTTTTTCTTTTCTTTTTTCTTTTCTTT
>BJBW01002936.1:163864-211885 GCA_004320125.1 Scolopax mira | reverse complement strand
CTCTTTTCTTTTCTCTTTTCTTTTCTCTTTTCTTTTCTTGTCTTTTTTTTCCCTCTAGTCTTTTTTTCCCCTATTCTGTTTTTTCCCCTTCTTTTTTTCTTTCCTCCTTTCTTTTTTTCTCTTTTCTCTCCTCCTCCCCGCCGTTGCTTTGTGGTTTGGGTGAAACCCTGTGGAACCCTCCCCGTGCTGGCCGGGCCATCCCTCAGCTGTGTCACCGCTCCCTCCTGCCTTTGTGCAAGACCCCCTGGGAGAGCTTTGGGGCTGGCACAGCGGCGGCGTTAAGCCCGTCATAGGTCCCTCTTAATTAAATTTGAAAACTGCCTGGATAAGAGGGCTTTCCGAGCGAGTCAGGTGCTGGGCCATGGGCCTGAACGACTGCCACAGACTAGCACTACCACCCACAGTCCTGATCCCCATGACATGTGTACAGATTATGGAGAAATCCCTCAGCAATGAGGCTGCTTTAACTCCTTCGCCGCTCTGGGGCTTTTGCACCAAGCTCCAAGTTGCCCCCAGAGCCTGGCCCTGGCCAAAGGGACATGCTGGTGTCCCCGTGCCATCTTGGGTCAGCCAACAGCGTGGGTAGAGGTGGCATTAGACGGTGCCTCCATGCCCCGGTGCTGGGGCAAGGAGCTGTAGACCTTGCTGGGTACGTGCAACCTGTCTGGGGAAAAGTGCTATCTAAATATTGTCTTTGGAAGTAACGAAAGGAGGAACATCTCCCCGTGGAGATGTTGCGTGGCCAGCAATAGGAGGGAGGTTTAGCAGCACCATCTTTCCCAGGAAGGGTGTAAGTGGCCACGGTCCCATGGGGAAAGCTGGGTGGGATGCAATGGGATGACCTGCTTTCTTCTGGGAAATGCCACCCTTGCTTCAGCCCCAGCCTGCCCAGGGTCCAGCTTCCCAGGGCACGTGCCTGCCCAGCCTGGTAAATACAAAATAAATTAAAAAAGAGGCCAGAGCTGTGCTTTAACCCACCCTGCCCAGAGCAGACCCGGCTCCTGCCAGCTCTGAGACCTGGTTTATGTCACAGCTTTGAGCTCCCTTGAGTCACCCCGGCTGGTGGCACCCGCCTGCACGAGGCATTTCATTTATTTACGGCCACCTCTGTCCAGTGTGGAGCTGAGCACACAATTGCTGGAGGCTTTGGGGTTTCTTAAAACAGTGAAAACTTTTTCCATCTCTACTCGGAAGGAAAATAAAAACCCAAACCTCCAAACTTGAGTAACCCAGTCCCTGTCCTTTGGGCGCCTGGATTCTGCCTGGGAGGTTTTTGGGGAGGTTCTGCCAGACGGGTGTTGGGAGGTGGTGTAGCGGTGCCCGGCTCCCATTCCCCAGGCTTTTCCCTGCACATGCCTGCTGGTTTCCCAGACTGGGATGGGTGAGAGCTGGGGAAAGCCAGGCAGGGCTGTGACTTGGCTCCCGATAGCAATGGCTTGGCCTTTTCCTGCAGCTCCTAGCCCTTAACGAGCGCTCTGGTCTAATGGCATTTGGAGTGTGAGGGAGAGGGGGTTTAGGAGGAATATTAAAAAGCAATAATGCAGCTTGTTGAAGTGTATTGAAGCCTCCATCCAGCCTGGAGTTTTGCTGGAGTCAGGGTTGTTGTGGTTTTTTTTTTTTGTCTCCTATTAAATCACACGTTCCCAAGGAGCCTTTGAGCCTGGCGCGCTGGGCACGATTCAGAGCCGGGCCAAAACCAACAATTATCTCCAGTTTCAGGAAATTTGAAGCTGTGGTTTAACAGTGTCTTCTCGAGGACTGACAGATGACACAGGTGGCTTAGCGTGCGGCCAGCGCTAACCCTTGCGTGTCGGTGGCATTAATCACCCCGACAGGTTGCGGGGTGGCAAGTGGCTCGAGGTTGGGTCCTCCCGGTTGGGAGGTCAGGGGTTCAGGTCCCCGGGGAGGTTGGTGTGAGGATGGGGGCGAGCGGCTGGCCCTGCTCCTGGGTGAACTTGCCGCCCGGGATCGAGGGTGGCCCATGGGGACTCTCCTTTCCCAGCGTGGCTCTCTGTCCTTATTTCCCCAGGTGGTGGAGAAAAGGCTCTATTGCTTCCTGCAAAGAAATGGAGGTAGAAATTTTTATAGGCTGTTACTGGGTCTTTACCTTTAAGTAAAAGCTTAAAGGGAATACTTCATTAAAAGTCATGTTTTCTGCAACTATTCTGACTGAATGTATTGAAACTTGAGGGTCCGTCCCGTTCCCCACCCCGAGGCAGTCCCATGTCTTCCCCCTTCATTCTGACCCCCGGCTCCTCTTTTATTCAAGCTCTGATGGGTTTTGGCTTCTCGGGGAGAAAAGGGAATTGTCTCAGCTTGGTGAGCTGAGCCAACAGCCTGCAGTTTTCCAATCCCTGGGATCTGCTGGCCCAAGGGGGTGTTGGGCATCTCTGCGTGACTGGAAAATCCCATTCCCTCTTGTTCTGGGAGACGGGGATCACGGGGTCTCCGGAGCTACTGCCCAACTGCCCGCAGTGGGGAGGAAGGATATGTTTTATCAAAGTGAGTCCCTGCTGTTTGAGTTCCTGGTTAGGAGCTTGATATCATCTAAAAACCAACACAGGGAAGTAAACAATGACTCTTATTTTAGTCCTCTTTTTCTTTCTCTTATTATTTAACCTCTTAATTACTTCAAAAGTGGCTGAAAGCATGAAGTCCCAGCCCATGGAATGATTTGTTTGTCGCGGAGCCACTGCTGCGGGTCCCGTCCTGTAATCCCAAAAAAGCCAAAAAGAGGAGGAAATATTTTTCTAAGGCTGAAATGAGTCCTCCTTTGGCTGTTCGCTGTAATAACACTAGGTGTGAAAAACCTTCTGGTATTTATGAGCAGATGTGATTCAGGAATAATAAAGACCTGAGAACCTGTCACAAGATCACGTGGATCAATGAATCATCTGCCAGATACGGCAATTTTGCGTATCAAGCTACATACCTGAAAGTGACGCTGGTTTTATGGTTTTGTTGAGTGGAAGTGGGGCTTATGGTCACTGAGCAAGTCCAAAATGTCCCCAGAAGGGAGAAGGACTTGGCTGCTTTAGAGGAACTTCACCAGGAACGAAACTCAAGTCGGCAGGAACCCCCACTTGCTGCTGTCTTGCAGCTTTGATGAGGAAATTTATATTTCTGTTGAGCCGTGCAGAGAAAACAAACATCATCCCCATCAGCTGCCTTCAAAGGAAAGGCTTCCTGCCCCTCGGTTTTGCCAAGGGCTGAGTGGGTAACGTGGCACCCACGTGCCTGTGTGGCCAGAGCCTGGAGAAAACCCCCTCTTTGCACAGGAGGGACTTGGAGGAGGAAGGTGATGGGCACCAACTGTCTGCAGAGCATCCCTGGGGCCAGCATCCCTGGATCTCTTGGGCTGCAGATTATCAAGATCGAGGCATTATTACTTCCCTGGAGGGGTTCAAGGCCAGGTTGGAGGGGGCTTGGAGCACCCTGGTCTGGTGGGAGGTGTCTCTGCCCAAGGCAGGGGGTTGGAACTCGATGATCTTTAAGGTCCTTCCAACTCAAACCATTCTATGATTCCTTACCCAGTACTGGTAGAGAGCCATGGAAATGCTGTTATCAGGTCTCTCTTCATTTCACCTCAGCTAATGGCTGACCAGGGGCTTGAAAAGTTTGCTGTTGCTTTCACAAAAGCCTTTCCCTGCTGCCTGTCTTTCCTCTCTGTGGTTTTCCTCTTGTGCTTTCTCCCCTTCCCTCTTCCGCTCCCCCGTGCTTGAAGTTCAGGGAAAATATGTGCAGCCTTCCCAAGAGAAGGTTTTGGCATAGTCATAACTTGTTAAATACCGTAATTAAAATATTTTTCTCATTAACTGGGAAATAATATTTCTTCCTAAATTATACCGGAGGATTTTTTTTTTTTTTTTTGCTAATTAAGTTGCCAATTTCAACAAAAGTGCAAGAAAATCCTGGAGCTGTGAGGCTGCCCTTGCTGGGTCTCTTGATCTCCTTCTCCTGGCTGGAATCATCAGCAAAACAGGGGAGGGGGTGTCAAAGGTGGTGTGTAAAAGGCGTCTGCTGTGGGTGGGTGGTGGGGCCACAGCTCGGAGGTTCATGGCGAGTCGATGTCTCGGGCTGTGTTGGGTCTAGCAATGTCTTCTGGTGTTTCCAAGGTTGCTCAAAGTGATGTAGATCCCTTGAGGGTCCTGGTCTGGTTTTGTGATGGGAAGCTAAAGCTTGTGAGATCAAGGTGCTGCAGGAGCCCTTGTCCTCGGGGGCTGCACAAGATGGAGAAGACTCTCTCCTTGCCCTGTCCCCGCTGCCTGCACGGCCCTTTCTCTCCCATATCCAGCTGAAGCAGCAGCAGGACCCAAATGTTCACAACCGCTGGGACTTCCATACAAAATGAGGAGCCAGTTTCCAGAGGCCTTGGTGATCTTCTGCATGTTTACAGATTTCCCTCTAGGGACGCAGAGCGCTGAGAGGAGGTTACCCGTAGCTCTTCTGTAAAGGGCTGCAGGAGTTGGGTCCTGGACGTGTAATTTCCTGCAAGAAAGCTGTTCAGGAGTTTTTTGCATGAAGTGTAGCATCGGTCTGGTTCTGCCTTGGTGGCTTTCCAAGCCTGTTGCTTTAGGCTTCTTGTCCTTGGAGTACCTTGGCTGGGTTAATGCTGTCAACTTGAGCATCTTCAACACTTGGCTTGGTCCTCGAGGCTCTCTTTTGAGCATTGCCCCAGATTCATCCCATTCATGTGAAAGGGCCTGTTGATCCTTCAGCAGCTGGTGGGGGCTTGTTCTCTGCAGGTGTAATTCCACCCCACAAGTTTCTCCTCTAGCGGAGGGCTCGGAGTCCCACCTTGCCAGAGTTAGGGTCCCTGAGGGTGATGCTTTGAGGGACCTCTTGGGGAGATTTCTCACTTTCTGAAAGTTGTTTGATATTGTGAATCGTGTTTTAAGAAAGTTTCCTTTTAAAAAACCAAATTTCTTCCCTGCCCTTGCACATCCCTGTGCCCTCCTGGTGCTGGTCTCCTCCTCCTCCTCCTCCTCCCAAACGTGGATGGGTTTGGGTCTGTGCAAAGCTGGGTGGTGTCACCCCGTCCCACAGGCTCTTGTTTTCCCCTTGTTTTTTGGCATCCCCTGTGGGATGTGGGGAGTGAGAACCCTGGGGGGGCTCTGGGGGCTCCCCGCTGCCCTGGGACCCCTTGGGGTACAGCCCCGGCCCCGTTCTGCTCCCCCCACAATTACCTGTCCACGGATCCCAGTTGGGTGTTCTCTGTCAAGCTGGTGATTGCGGTTCAGAGCAAGGACAGATTTATGTACACATTGCCCTGGCAACGTTTAGGTAAAAGCCTCCGAGAAGTGCCGGGCTGCATATTATGGGCTGTTGCCTTTTTCTGCTTGTGCGCATGTGGGCTGTTTTCCCGACAGTAGCCCGAGGTGCAGGGAACACCCGAGCTGGTTTAATTACCTTCCTGCCTCCTGCTTTTGGAAGTCTCTACCTTGTGTGGCGCTGGGGTTTTCTTTGTTTTGTTTTGTTTGGTTTTGTTTTTTTCCTTTTTTTGGGCTTTATATCTGTTCCAAACCCCTCTGCAGATCCGTGCCCGAGAGTCTCATGGGGTCGGAGTACAGAAGGTGTGAGGTTAACCCCAAGATTGGGCAAGCAGGGCTCGGGCCAATGCAAAGAGCCCAAGGGCTTTGTGCCAAGAAAGGGTGGCCCGTGGGTCTTCTGAGTGTTACCACCGAGGTTAATGCAGCAACATCTGGAGAGCCTGCAGCAGGAGGCTGCTTGAACGTAACATGGGCCAAACTTGGCCCAACTAATTTGGTCAGCTGGGAAGAAAGAGGCTGATCTGTCTGGATAAGTCACCCCACCAGCCTTGGACCTTGGTTTCAGGGTGGAATGTGGGCTCCTGGCTCTCTCCTTTGACTCCCAAGGGATGCAGAGCAGTAGCTGGAGGGGTGACCCCCCTGCCCAGTGGGATGCTCCTCTCCCAGGAGCATCCCACTGGGCAGGACTTGGGGGTGAAGGGGTTGTGTTCATTTCTCTGCTTGTATTCTAATTTTTGACGAGGGCTTTCTGAGTATGTAGGGGGCTTTTTGAAGAGCAAAGAGGACAACATCAAACCTAGTAAATGCTGGGCAGAGTAAGACTGAGCTTATGGGCTGCTTCTCTTGGGCTAGAGAGAGTGTTTCACCGACCTACTATTGGTTGAGAATTCTCAAATAACTTCCTTAAGCTTTGATCTGAGCGTGCTGGTGGGGTCATTAACTTCAAGGATGACTTCATGCGTTGCTTTCTGAAGCTAATCTAAGTTTTGAAACGTTCTCGGGCTCCTGTCTTAAAAATATGATGCCACACTAGGCTTTAGCAGTGCACTGGAATGCAGAGACTCCTGATTTTTCACTTTTGTTACCGCTGGTCTTCAGCTGGGCTGGTTGCTTTCTTTCTCTGCATCCTTCTTTCCAGGGAATATTGCCTCCCTCCTGCCAGCACAGCTTGCAAAATGTGTGTGATGTTACTTCTCCACTCGGGAAAGGAATAAACCCTTCTGTGCCTTTGTCCTGGGCGGTTTCAAGGAGGGCAGTCCCCAGAGAAGTGCTTTTCAATGTCCTGACATGTCACAGGGAGGAAGCAACGTGCTCGGTCTTGTCTTGTGCACAGCATTTTCTCACTGCCACCAGCTCATGGAAGAGGGAACCCAGTGCCACTGGGCACCTGGGGGAGCTTGTGGCCAGGGCATCCAACAGTACTTGAGCCAGAAAATGGGCCAAACAGTGTTTGCTTGTGTCTTGCAATTCACAGCGAGATCCCCGACTCTCAAGATCGCATCAAAATCCATGTTTGGTTTTCCCCATTGGAAAGATGCAGAATTTTGGAGACTATCTTCCCTCCTCTTTCCCCCTCTGCCACTGGTGCTGCACCTTGCACATCTGTATCCATGAGCAATATGTTTTGTGGGTGGCAATGTCGGATTAGCTGATGGAATTTATTAGCTCTGGTGGAACCATTTTTAGGCAAGATGTTTTTGCAAACAGTATTTCATCATAAAACACCGCTGTCAATCACCCTGTAGGCGAATGACTCTCAAAAACCCAACCCTAGATTGAAGGAAACGATAAGTAGCTCTGCTTGTCCATCCTAAAAGCTTTTTTTTGGTCTCTTTATTTAACATATTGCTGGGTAAATAATTATTGGCCTCCTGCACTGCAGAATGGGCGTGAAGGGTCAGAAAGCGTCTTGAAAACGGTTTCAGTTCTGTGTTTGGTAGCAAAGGCAGAGGTTTCCATGAGCAAACAGGACTGACCACGCCACATTCCTCCCCCCTGGCCAGCGGGTGGGAAGGCAAAGGAAAAGACGGACCTGAGCTGCTGCAGGAGCTCTGTCCTGGCTGGGGAGGTGACCCCCCCCTCCCCTGGAGGGACAGCCCTGGCCACTGCTGCAGCGTTAGTGATGGATGGACCTCAGAGGGGTTGCCATCCTTCAGGGCTGGATTGAAACGGAGAAAGCTGGGACTTCCCTAGGGCTGCAGGTAGTGAATAGCTACGACTTTCAGCAGGAATTATTTGAAAAAAGGTGATTTTTTCCCTATAGCAGGGCCCAACCATGAACTGCCGTCTGGGAACGGCTCCTCCTTGGCAGCGCTGTGGCGGCTGTGCAGCTGCAGATTAAGTCTTTAATTGGGTACAAAGCATCAGAACTTAAACGCTAATTTACATACCTGACATATTGATGGCAAATATTTTAAGGATTGACTCAGGATAGAAGCAGCACCTGAGCGGGGTGAGTGGTAAGAGATGAGGTGATGTATCTTTCCAAGAAGGCGTTTGAGACATGAACACTCCCAACGCCAGGAACGGCAGAGACACCCAGGGCTGGAAACAGCCACCAGCCACTTTCACACTGGAAAATAAAGCATGTGGGTTTGGTCTTTTTTTTTTACTTATTTGGAGTTTAATCAAATGCTGGATCAGCTTGTGAGGAGGGGGAGAGTAAACTCTCCATCCTTTGGAGTTCTTAGTGATCTTCTGGAAGACCCACTGCTGATCCCTGCAGAGGGGTTCCCTCTGTGAGCTTTCAGGCTGTGGCATCTATGGAAAAAACATGCTCCAGGGAGGGTGTGGGTCCATCCTGGGGGATGAATCACCCCCTGTGGCCATGGCAGGGCTGTGGGGTCTGTGTGATGGACCGTTAGCTGGGTTCTGTTCTCCAGGAACGGGGCTGGTTGTGGCACACAGCCCTTCCCAGCCTCCTGACAGCACCTTCTCATCTCCAGCTACTTTCATCACCTCCATTGTTCAAAACCACACTGTCACTTTTCTCACCTGCCTGTTTTCAGTGTTTTCTCCGACAGTTGCTTTTTATAATTGTGATTATTATTTTTTTTTTTATATATCTGTATTATTTTTTTTTTTCTCCTCCTTCCCCCGTCTCTGTTGCTGCCTGTTCCAGCCCTCGGGCGCTGAGCTCGGAAATGCATTCGCTGGGGTTTGCCCTGGCCTGTCGCATACATCATCCCGCAGAGGATGGTGTGCATCTGTTTGGCATCTATTAATCGTTGCAGCTTGACAGGGCTGCTTCTGCCTCTCGTGTTTTTGTGTCCAAAACTCTCTGCTTAAACCACCAGAGCGGCGAATGGAGGAGGCGGGGGGGAGGAATGATGTTCCTCCTGCCCTTGTGTGGGCTTCTTGGGTGCACCCCCCAAACACCTTGTTTGGAAACTTTCTGTCTTCATCACTTCGCAGGGATGCAGGAGGTGCCCACCTCTTACAAAACAGAAAGAAAGGGGTGGGCTGCACGTAGGATTCATACCATGATGTCTTTTAACTTTGCTTATCAGTTGAAAATTAAGACTAATAGCGGCCAAGGCTTGTGACTACTTAGTAGCTTCCCTGGGCATTTTACCCTTGTTATCATTGAGAGAAAATCAGCTTTTGCCACCAGGTGCCCAGGTGACCTTCTGGGGACACCCCAGTGCCTAATTTGTGAAGCTGTAGGGAAAATGGTGCTCCCACCTGACATGGCTCTGCTCCCCAGGGCTGGCACACCAGGGTTTAATTCCAAGAGCCCTCGGCTGGTCTCTGCCAGCTTTCCCATGCCCTGGAATATCACAGCAGGAGCATCAATGCAAAGGGTGGTCTTGAAGGTCTCCTGGTGGTACTTTGCCTGTGAGACGTGTTTCATCCCAGCTCCCTTTTCCAAAAGTAAAAGTGTTGCACAACAGCACTCTCGCCGGTTAAATGGAGACTTCCCACCTTTCCTCTTCTCTGGAAATATTTAGCGATCAGGCAGCTAAGGGCAGAAGGAACTTGTTTCCAGTACAATGTTTTTTTCCATCTGCACGTAATAACGTCTTTAACTGTGTGTAATTAACTCAGAAGTGATAGGCTTGTAATTATCCAGCAGAAGCCTGTGAAAAGGATTGCGTTAGTTTTTATCGCGGGAATTTTATTACCAGAGATGTTCTGGGCTGTTTTGGGATACGCCAAAATGTCTGAAGTGCAGCCCTGGGTGCAGGTAGAGGCTGTTGGGGGGCTCTGGCTCGGCTCTGGGGTGTCCTCGGCAGCGGATGGCTCCAGGCGTTGGGTTGCTGATGTCTCCTGTCTCGGAGGTTCATCTGGGAGGACAGAAGTCTCTCCTTCTGGTCTTTGGTTGAAAGCACCGATTGCTCTTGATTCTGCCTGTTCCTGGGTGTCACTGGAGGGGTGGGAAGGAGACAGCCTGTGGGTAACTTGTGGAGACGAAGCCGTGTAGGAAAAGACTCATAAAGTAACCACATGATGTAAAAATGACTGTATAGGTCTGGAAACTAGTACTTAAGGCTTCTCCTGTTTGGATGTGATGAAACCATCGCAAACTCAGTGTATGTATACCATACACACTGTGAGAATGCTCTTAAAGAAATGTGGGGTTTAGCTCATGGTTCCCTCAATGGGGCATTAAGGTTAGTGGCTGTGTTTTCTTGGTGTGTAACTCACACTGGCTTCTCTTCGTTATCCCTCTGACTGGGAAAGACTAGTTGAGTTGGTCAAATGGAGGTGACTCAGAGCTGAAATCATATGTCAGAGCCTTCTTCAGAAGTTTTGAGACAAATAAAATCACTCAGTGTGCCCCTGGGGATTAGACCCTGAATGGACATCAGAGGTTGATGCTGTTTGAGGGAGATCTGCCCTGATTTTGCTCTCTGCAGCCTGTGATTTGAGAGTGAAGAGTGTCTCCCCTCGAGTTTGTAGCCCCTGCAGGATGGACATAGTGTTGGGAGACGGGGCACACCCTGGGTGCTGTAAATGTTACTCATGAGCAACACCCTGCAACGGAGAAATGGGATTATTTAATTCCGCGTCTTGGCTGCTTGGGATTTGCTAGAGGCAGTTCTTGGCTGGTCTTCTGGAATTGCTCTTGTGCCTTGAACTTGTAAGTCTTGGGTGTTTCATGGATGTCGTGTTTCATGCGACATACAGCCTTGCCTGCTTTTAAGTCCATGACTGGCTGGAGACCTCTTGGTGCTCCACCACCAGCAGCAGCTCTGCAGGGCTCATCAGCCAGTTGTCCTGCCGGCACCAGGGTACAGATGTGGGATGAGAATGGTCTTTTAGGTCCAGCTACTGACCCCTGTGCCCTGTTTGTGACAGCACCAGTGACTCCAGGCAGTGCAGAGTGCTGGGGTAGAGTCCTAGGACTTGGAGTAACAAGTTGGTGGGTAACCAGGTTAATAAGTGTAAAGGTAACTGATGAACAAGGGAAAAAAAAGCCAAAGTGGTTAAATAACTTATTTGGTAATTAATTTATTCCCTCTCCTGTCATTTGAGGTATTAATAGAGGAAGATTGGTTCATGGATTAGGGCACTGGCCTACTTTTTTTTTGTAAAAGGAATTTGTCTTGTTCACTACCATGCTCATCTTGTATAAATCTGGGCAAGTCATTTCATTTCTTTATGTTCCTTGTGTTTTGAGGCTAATTATAATAAATTCAGTAACTTGTGTATCTCATGGGAGGGAGGGGGGGAAATATGTTGTTACACTCCAGCTTGAATATTGTTCATATTAAGAGTCAATATATAGTGGGAGTAGTGCTAATTACAGTGAAAAGGTTCAGTTTAAATAGAGTTTAAATAGGTGTTTCGAATAATGATACTTAAGATGCTTCAAGCAAATATTAATTAATTTGTATGACGCTCCTGTGCAGGTGCTGTGGGTTTTTGTGCCATAGTTTTCAGTTTGCAACAGAGAAAGTGAACGCAGGCTGTCTGGTGCTATCACAAAAGATCGTAATGAGCATTAATAGCTCTAATTTATAAACAGACATAACAAGTTCGACACTTGCTTTTACCAGAATGATTATCCTTTGGAATGGATAATCATTCTGGATAATGGCTCTTCGTCTTCTCCATTTCTTGATGTCTCCTAATCAAGCCTGGCATTATCTCCCTGTATGCGTTGCTCAGCCCTGGTTGTGTTGGGCTTGGTGTGGGCATCACAGGGTGCTGAGACGTGAAGAAATTAAAAGAGAGGCTGAGAGAGGACAGATGTACTCCCTGGTTGAGGGAACACCCCATTAAAAAGAAATTTATACCACTGAAACCACAGGACTCATTAAATAATTGGAGTCCATGACCACAATAGTCCTCTGGAAGGTCCTAGACATTTCCAGATATCAGGACTCTCTGCTTCCTCACGATTTGGCCACACACTGCAGGGTACTGAGGGGTTCCTGGCTCTGCTGGAGCCGTGCAGGCAGCCCTGACCCCAGGGCTGAGAGAGGAAAATGCAATCCTGAGTTGCAAGGAAAATCAAGCCCTTTAGGACAAATTTCTAGCAGGGCAATTTTTGATATTTTGACTCCCTTTGTTGCCTGCACGTGTCGGGTAAAATCCTTTGCTGCTGCAGCCATGAATTTTAACCCATCTCGTTCTTTGTTTTAGGTCCTGGAATCGTGAGAACTTCCAATGACTTGGCAGATCTCTCTGCATGGCTGACGTTTGGCTGCCACCTCCACCCAGGCCTGTCCCTTGCTTGCTCCCTCGACGGGTGTCAGTTCGCCAGCCTACGTGCTGAGAAGAAAAGTTAAAAAGGTAAAAGTCTGTAATCTGATTCTGCAGTGACCTGTCTAATCCTGTTCCCTGGTACAGCGAGAGCTGAAATACTTGTACGGCGAAACAATGGCTTGAGGAGAGTAGGGAAGGAAGATGAGAATCTGCAGAGATTTAGTTATTTATTTATGTATTTACTTATTTATTCTTTTCTCTTTCCATTTTCTGTCTTTTTCTGACCCAAAGCTGCCCAGCTGGAACGCAGGGGTGGCAAGAAAGATGTTGGGGCTGGATGCATGGGTAGGAACTCGTGGGGCTCCTCTTTGGTAGGAAAGTAGGAGGTACGGTTTCAGGCCCCCCAGACTGAATTCCGTGTGGCAGCAGCTGCACTGGGCTGTCCCAGAGGAGCTCAAATGTGTTGCAAATGGGTTGAAAATGGGGTTTTTGAGATGTGGTTGGGCTGTGTTGGGAGTGGCTGAGCTTTCTGGGCAGGGACAGACCTTGGCTCTGACCCTGTCTGGTTCAACGCCTGGAGTCCTAGGGTGCTGCTGCTGCTCTTCGGGTAGGACCAGGGCTGCTCTGCTGGTGTTTCCTTCCCCTTGACCTTGTGTTGGATCGGGGAGCTCAGCCCAGGCATCCAGATCCAGGAGAAGGGCTGTGGGGCTTTCCAGTTGTTCCTTGTACATCTGTGCGTGTACATCTATGCAAATCCTTCATGGGCATTTTTTTCCTTTAGTTTGTTGTTGAGCAAAAAAACCTCCCCTGGACTAAGCCTCGATGGAGGTTCCACTGAACCTGCCTTTTGCCTCTGCAAAAGGGTATTTTGGAAGAGCAGCCCCTTCAGGTGATACCCGGGTCTGTTTCAATGGGTTCTGCTCTGTTGGGAACACACCGTGCTGCGTGAGCTGTGTGATGTCTGGGTTGCAGAGGTTCTGTTTTGAGTCTGCTGTTGTATCAGAGGGGTGTTTGCACAAGCCACTTTGTCCTCTCTCCTGGAGAATTCCCTCCTTTTGGGGCTCTGTATTTCCCTTTACCAAACCCTCCAGTTTGCTGCTGCGTTGAGTTGAACCGTGTCTTTGGAGCCGTTTCCAGCTGTGAACCCAAACGCGCCGTTCCTCGAACTTCATTTTTCTTTGGCCTTTTGGCTTATTTCCTTCCTTATTTCTTTTTTTTTTTTTTAAGGCAGAGTACCCTCCAATCCATCTGGTGTTGCCAACCCTGTTGATGCAAGTGCCGTAGTGTTGTTAGAAAGGGAAGGCTTTGGAGAGATATGAAATTAATCCAAGGTCAATTTGGGCAGTACGTGCATTGAGGCGATTCGGGGTGTTGGCCCCCCCCCAAAGGCTGTTCCAGGTTGGAGGGGTGGTTTGGGGTTAAAAAGCTTGGGCTGGAGCGTGGCTGCCTCCTCTCAAAGCTGCATCCAACAGAAAACACTTCTCAGGGAATTCATGCAGCCAGGGCCCTGTAATGGAAAATCTGCCACACCTTAAATGCTATCGTATTACTCACGGACGCAATCCTGGTAATTAACTGAGTTAAAAACCAGATTTATTGCATGTCAGTTATCACCTAAGAAGCTGGCATATCTGAGGGATGCATCAGAGGCCGGATGTGCTGGTTTCCCACCTAAGGTAAGAGAGGTCACCTGCTTTGCCACCGGGGGAGATCCAATGGATGGATCTTGCCATGTTTAAATATGGTCTCGCTCAGAATGTGCCCAAGGCCGCCGGGCTGGGAAGCTCAGTCCTCCCAGCACGAGGAGGTGCAAAATCCCTAGCAGTTTCATCACAATTTGTTGTGTCTCTGTGGAACCTTCCGGCACCTGCTGATTGCTTCTGACAGCAGAAATGTTCTCAGGCTTCACCCCTCCGCCCTGATCCAGAATAGCAGCCTGCAAAGGCTGTGCTGGAGTCCAGCTCCCCATCGCTCACCTGCAGCGAGGGCTGTGGGAACCGATGGGATTTGCTGATTCAACTGCTTAAAAAGGAAATCCCAAGGCAGGCAGGTAACAGGATTACAACACCCGGGCTTAAATCTGCAAATCATCTATGGACTGGCGCTGCAGTTCAAATCTTGTTCTTCCTTCTAGTCTTCGCCCTTGAATCTTTTATTCCAGGAGATTTATGTCTTCATGGAATCAGGGAATTGTCAGAGTTGGAAGGGACCTCTAGAGATCATCTAGTCCAGCTAAAGCAGGGTTGCCCAGAGCACATCACTCAGGACTGTCGCAGAGCTGAGGTGAAGCACACATCTCTGCTATGTTTAAACATTGAAAGAATTCCAAAACGTGGGAACTTAGTGCGCCTGCAAGCTTCGTTATTTAAAAAAGCAATGAAAATTAAGTATTTGAATCTGAAAGGGAACATAGCTCTGACTTTCTTGGTGCATACTAGGAAAATTTTGATTTCTCAAGTTCAGGCATTTCTGGGAATCCACACACAAAAAGAGGTCCAGGGAACACGTGTCTGGTTTGGCATTATTCCGTACCTGTGATAACTCATCTGAGTTTGCTCAGGCCAGCAAAGCCTGGTCAGAGATGTGACATCTCCTGAACTAGCCTGACACTTTTGCTCTGGGACCTCCAAAGGGCAGAAGACCCTGAGCTCGAGGGAGAAGGTGATGGGATGAGGATGGGATGGGATGGGATGTGGATGGGCTGATTTTGGGGGTTGAAGACCGTGATGGCTGAGGGAGCACTGCAGCCTGGAACAGCTTCTGCACCAGTTTTTTGCAAAGCCCAGGGCTTCCCAAGTGGTCTCTGCTTGACATCGAGTGTGTGATGGGGCCAAGAACTCAAATCTTGCCTTTTGAATAAATACTGTTGTGCTGCTGTGTTAAGCATTCCTGGGCGATGCAGTAGTCTCAGGAGGCTTGTCCATCTTACCTGGAAGTGGTGTTAGCTCCCAGATGACATTTGCACTGGGAAGCACTGGAAACAACCAGGCTCTGAGCTCAGAGGGAATCACAAGTTCAGATGCTGCCCTCCCTTTTCTGACCAAGACTTCTGCTCGTCTGCCAGATAATCTCCTGGTGGCAAGGAGATGTGACAGGGGAGGTGGGACAGGTCAACGCTTGAGCCAGCCCAGCCTCTGCTCTACTGTCTCTTAAGCTGCTCTTCTATTTCACAACATCCTGCTGAGCTTCCCTGGTGCCAATTCCAGGCTGAAAGCCCAGCTTGGAGGGGGGGGGGAAGCACCTTTGCTTTCCTTTAAGTAGATAATGGCTTGTGCGTTTGGGGTGTGTTTTATTTTTTTAGTCTGGGCTGTGGTGGCTCATTCCCACGTGGATCCCAGACCTTCAGAGCACAAAGCTTTCACAGCAGTGTCTCCTGGAAGTCAGCAGAGGTTTCCTATTGTCTGCAGAAGGACCGATGCCCTCAAGCTCAGCAGATTCTCCTGTTTCACCCTCCCAGCACAACCCTGGGAACCTGTCTGGGAGCTCCCTCCTGCCCATCAGTCCTGCCCGTGCTCGTCCCACAGCTGGGACCTCCTCTTCCTCCAAATCCCCCCTCTTCCCGTAAGCCAATCTTAAAAGAAAGAGCTCTGTGTTTTGATTCTTCATCCCTGGTGGGATGTTGGCCAGGCAATGCCCTCAGGGAGGTGGCTGGCAGCCCTGTGCAATGGGGGGTTGTTGGTGGGAGCTACTTCTACATCTGGGTAGTTCTTGCTTACCTGCTCTGCCAAAGCCCACAGATTTTACCCTAGATATTGTCCGTGAGGAAGTGCTTGCGTTCCAAATGTTCTGGTTTCCTTTTTTTTTTGTGTGTGCGTGTGTGGTGTAATTCTAAAATACTTTGGCGACACTCAAACATTTTTCTGCTTGAAAACACACCTGGAAGCTGCTGCATCGATGTCTGTTTAGGTTGTGTTATCTCTGAGGCGCCGTGACTCTGACCGTGGTGGTGTGGAACATACCAAAGTCTTTGTGGAGAAGCTTATGGTGCGAGTGCCGGGGTTTCTCGGGGTGCTCTAACAAGTGCTTTTTGCAGAAAGAGGCCAAGCCCCTGCTGTGATTGAGGGGTTTTGGTGCCAACTCGAAGCCCGAAGCTTTCTCATCTCTTGAGCAGCCTCTGCCGTGTGCGATGGAGGGGAAACCATCCATTTCCACCAGGGATTTACCTGGGGACACCGCCTCATTTCCCTCAACTTTATACCTAGTTAAGTTCTAATTCTCGAGCCATTAGATTCCTCCAAAGAAAACACTTACCCCTTGGCACTTTCCACCCCAGGTACCTTCTTTTCTGCTCCCCAAATGTTTGATCTGCTGGGTGGCTGCTTTGCCTCATTTCTCCTTTTTTTTTTTTTTTTTTTTTTTTAATGTGTGTGTGTCAGACAATAAATCATGTTTTCCTTTCTTCAAACATGCGGGGGAGATCCCAACAAGATTGATGACAGAGGAGGATGGCTAATATTTCCCTGTACAGAGAGCAGTTGTGTGCAGTGCAGAGCACGGGAGCGATGCAGCGACTTCCTTGCAGGAGGATATGGGACAATAAATCAGAGCTTGTTCTTCTCTCATCCCAACCTTTGTGGCTGCACCCTGAGAGGGGGATCCCGACTGCCTTTGGAGCAGGGTGATGGAGGAAAGGGAGATGCTGTTGGTGTTGATGTTACTGTCACAGGATCACAGAATCACATGGGGTTGGAAGGGACATCTGAAGATCATCTTCTCTAACCCCCTGCCAAAGCAGGGCCATCCAGAGCAGGTCCCATAGGAATGTGTCCAGGTGGGTTTGGAATGTCTCCAGAGAAGGACACTCCACCACCTCTCTGGGCACCTCCACCATCTCTTCCAGGGCTCTGCCACCCTCACAGGAAAGAAGTTCCTCCTCATGTTTAGCTGGAACTTCTTATGGTCAAGTTTGTGCCCATTTCTTCTTGTCCTGTCCCTGGGCACCACTAAGAAAAGACTGGCGCCATCCTCCTGACACCCACCCTTTAAGTATTTACAGGTGATGATCACACCTCCCCTCAGCCTTCTCTTCTACAGACTAAAAGCCCCAAGTCCCTCAGCCTTTCCTCATCAGAGAGATGCTCCAGGCCCCTCATCACCTTTGTAGCCTCTGCTGTCCCCTCTTCAGCACTTCTTTGTCCTTCTGGAACTGGGGAGCCCAGAACTGGTCTCAGTGCTGCATATGGGGCCTCCCCAGGGCAGAGCAGTGGGGCAGGATGACCTCCCTCCACCTGCTGGTCACACTCTTCCTGATGTCCCCCAGGATGCCATTGGCCTTCTTGGCCACAAGGGCCCATTGCTGGCTCATGGTCACCCTGTTGTCCACCAGGGCTCCTAGGTCTTTTTCCTCAGAGCTGCTCTCTTGTAGGTGAACCCCCAAAGGGGGCTGGCGTTCTCCCAAACCATGCCACCCTCTTGTCACCCGTGCCAGCTCCCCTGCGTGCAGCCCAGAGGCTGGGGCAGAACTTTGCTAGAGCTACAACAAGGTGCTGGGGCGTTTGGGAGTGTTTTGGGGAGGGGGTACACTGTGCTGGGCAGGATGCTGACTGCAGGAGGGAGGGTCTGAAAGGCTGATTTAGAGCAATGCCAAAAAAACCCAGGAAAATATTGCTGAATTTTTTTTTAATTTTATTTTTACAAGCTGTGTTTGTGTCTATCTCGGTCTGTGCTCATCCTGCTGTGGCCGGGAGCAGCCAGCGAGGTGTCCTGCCGTGCAGGTAGGGCTTGGACCCCCTGCTGACACAGAAATACCAGTTATATCCCATTCCCCTCCACTCCGCAGGCATTTCCATCTGCCTATCCCCTTCCTCCGACCGGCTCCGGAGGTCCCTGGGTGGAAGGAAAGAATAAATTCACGTGAAACCCGTGTAGCTCTTGCTCTCGGGCCGGGAGCCCGTGCGGCTGGAAGCGGGACAGTGGGCGATTCCCACCCCCCTGGCCCCGCTCCCCCTTCTCCCCCGCAGCCCTGCCTTGCCCTTTTGTGGAGATTTATAGAGCCGAGTGGGCTGAGAACAAATGAGCAGACATTAAGGCGATGTGTTCTGCATACTAATGACAAGATACCGCTTCTGCACCTCGGGGCAATACTGGGTCAGGCCAGTTTAGCTGTAAACTTTATTTATGTGCTTATTACATCGCAGCTGCAGTTTGCCAGCCCGGGCCGAGGGTTTAGGGATGTGTCCGGCAATAAATTTTGTTTGTTTATTTGAAATAAGATGCCCCTTCCCCCCCCAACCCTTCCTCTCTTTCCATCTGGGGGATGCGGAGGGGGCAAATCCCTTCTTTTTCCATCACAGATTTGTGCCCAGAGTGGGGAAAGTGGGATGAAGAGCAAGGAAGGAGAGGTGATGAATGAGCTTCTTGGGGAGCAGTTGGATTTATTCGAGCGTTGCTGGTGGAAGGAGGATTTTACCCTCCTTGGAGCGTGGCAAGGAGCAGAGGAGAGGTCTCCTCATCAAAGCTTTGGGAGGGCAGGAGTCCATCCCTGGCTCTGCCACTGAACCCTCTGACCAGGCACGGTCAAGTCCCTTTGCCTCCAGCCCCATCTGGTACCTCGGGCTCAGACACCCTTTTGTTGCTCGTCTCTTTTGCACCAGGGATGGGTTTTGCTGCTCTGGTACAAGCCGTGGGGAGGTGGGTTTAGTTTGGGAGAGGACTTGCTCCCTACTCCCGAGATCGGTGGAGAGATGGGCGGTGATTTATGCCCACAGCAAAGACGTTCAAACCATCCCATTTTTATGGTATCCCCTCCGGCCGCCGGCCTGTTTCCTCCTCGTGTTCCATCTTGTCTCCTGGGTTTATAAGTGCTCTGGGGGCAGGGATTGTCGTTCTCTCTTGTCCTGGCTCTGAGCTGCTTTCTGCCTTGCTCCATCATTCAAAGTAGTAAAACAGAGGGAGCACACGATGAGCTCGGGGCAGGAGCTTTGCCCGTTCCTCCTGCTCTTGCACGGAGAAGGCAGGAAAGGCTGAGCAGAGCAGAATGAGTTCCTGTGTGTCTTTCGGAGCCTTCTGTGAGATCCTCAGCCTGGCTGAGTCTTGCTGGTGTTACTGTGATAGAAGTGAAGGATGCCCTCTCTGGAATAGTGCTGGGACTCTGAATGTGTGAGGATAATTTCACCCGGCAGACCCAATGGCCTCTGATTCCTGAGCCTGGGCAGGGCTGCATGTGGACACCTGGGGCTGGGGAATGGCTGCATAGGGGCTGGGAGTGAACTGGGTCAAGGCACAGTTGCTGGCAGGGCTAACTGGGGAGGTGGCTTGGAAGAGACTTTGTAGATCCCATCACCTCTCTGGTGAATCCACTTCCAACATCTCCATGCTGGTGCCCGGCTCCAGGATGTGGCTCTGTGATGTTATCTGCTGTCAGACAAGCCTGGCCGGGGCAAAAATTCAGCCTGGCAAGCAGGCAAAGACTCTCTGTAGCTCTGCGTCAACAGAGATTTCAACAACAACCATGTTAAGCCTCCAGCCCAGCTCATTTCTCATCCATGAGGGTAGGAGAGAGTTGACGTTGTGGTGGAGCCCTACGTGCCTCGTAGGGGACCAACAACTACTGCCTACTGAAAAAAAAAGAAAAAACCCCAACACCCCCCAAAAACCCCCAACAATAACAACAAAAGAGCCACTTAAACCCTCTCAACCCTTCTCCTTTTTGTTCCCCAGAAACTTCCATCCCTACCAAGCCTTCCCCTGGGGAAGCTGTCCCAGCACCGCCGCTCCCCGTTGCCATGCAGTAGGCTGGAGCTCTAATTGGGGTGGACTTGATTTCCCAGGCCCTCTGGGCTGGCAGGGGCTCCAGATGTCCCCGAGGTGATGGAGCAGGGCTGGGGCGAGGTGGCAGGAGGAGGAGGGCCGGGATGCGTGCGGGGGCCCTGGCAGGAGAGCTGCGGGAGCGGGTTCTGCTGGCTTGCAGCCTGCTCTCTCAGCCGGAGGTAACAGCCCAGCCACAAAATGCTGAAGAGGAGATCAACGGGGGGCGGAGGAAGGCTGAAAGAAAACAACCTTCAAAAGAACATGCCCTGCATTTCTTATTTCATTTTATTTTATTTTTTATTGAGGGGAAAGGTACTGCACTGGTGAGGACTCCTAATGAGCTCTCCTCTGGGAAAGCCCTTCTTTTTTGCATTCAATCCAGAAATACTCTTGCTGGATAAAAATATATATGTGTGTATTTGCCCTTCCTGCCCGTTCTGACACCAGAAGACTTTGCAACTGATAGGCACGTTGTCTGTCTTCCAAGCCGGAAGGTGGTCTCCCCTTTTTGCTCCTGTCTATCACTTCTTCAGCTGCAAAATTCTTTTCTGTTAACGTTGAGGTTCTAGACATAGACATAGGAAGGAATCTCTCTGTGCTAAGAGTTTCTGCATGCGTCGTTTTCAGAGGTTGCCCGTTTTGGAGAGTTTTGTTGGGTGTGTTCTCCTGTGGTTGGGCCTTGGGTGGGAGAGGAGTGTGTAAGGAGGCATCACCCCAGCGCTGCGTGTCCTGGAGTGATGGTTGGCAGCACAACTGTTGACTTCACTCAGAGATGACTCCTTTGCCATTTCTGCCATGAAGTTGGAGATTTGACACCTTTTTGAAGTGGGCTATTGGGTGATTTCATGCATTTCACCTAAAAAGCTGCTCTGCACCACCAAAAGCTAGGAAGTTGGATGTCCAGGGTCACTGTCCCATACCTGCCTGCCTTCTCCAGTACGAAGAGCTCCAGTTCTCCTGCAGCCTGTCATATACAAATCTTCCCAATGACTTAAATAGAAATTGGGTAGGATTTCTGCGTAACAAGCCCTGGGTATGCCCCTTATTTTTATATCCCCAGTTTGCTCTTAGATGCCCTACGAATCAGTTAATTCTCTAGGAGCTCCCAGAGCTCAGGGTGTTTTGAGAGGTCTCTGAGGGCTCTTTAATCCCCTGTGAGCTCCAGGCATGGACTCAAGCCCTATACAGGAAATTGCCTGGTGGCTTTATCCACAAACTACTTCATCCCTACAGTGCTACTGAGACCAGTTTGCTTCCCAGTTAAACCTGGGGGTGACCCTGCTTGTGGGGGAGAGGAATGGAGAAGAGGAGGAGAACAGACAGGGTGGTTCAGGGCAGGTATCAAGGAGGTGCTGATGGATGAGATGGTGATGGGGAACTGGTGGTGGGATGGACTCCTGATTTCCTGATATCAAGAAGGCAGAGCCCTGCTCTCTCACTGCTCCTCGTTAGAGGTTTAGAAAGCTCTAATTGGGGTTTTCAGTTTGCCTCTCCCAGGGCTTTGGCTCGGAGCCTCCCGTCAGCTCATGTTTTGAGCATGAAGCCCTGTTTTCAGGTGAAACCCTACCCTGGAGGAGGTTCTCCCGCTCCCCTCCCTCCTTGGCCGGCTGAAAGGCTTGCACTTTTGGAGCGGATGTAGGAGTTTCCTCCTCCTGGCCTTCAGGTAACTTGCCCACCTGTGGCCTCTGAATCAAACTCAAACCTGTTTTTGCAACGGCAATTGCAGACCTAGGAACACCGCTTCCCAGCAAATCCACCCAGTTGAAGGAAAAAAATCCTGGCACCCCCCTCCTCATGAAGCCCTGAGGGTTTGTGCTGGATGGGGATGACTGAACAGGGATTAACCCTTCCAGCTTTGCTTATCCAGCAAGTTTAGACATTGATCTGGGTCCATCTGGTGCAGGGGAGCTGTGGCCGTGCCCGTGACCAGCTCTGCAGCCCGTGGTCTTCAGGGTGCGAACCGGGAGCGGGACGTGACACTGGGGTTAATGTATTTTTGGAGAGGGAAGTTCTCTGCTTTGTTGTTGGATAGAGGCTCCCAGCCCCACTGAAGGGAGCTTTTAGCATGCAAATGCACTTTGCTTCATGCTTTTTAATGTTTTACTTCTCGTAATTGCCGAGACCGGTTGTAATTTCTGGACGTGGCCGGGTTTCCGAAAGCAGCTTCCCCTGGAAAGTGGTCCCCGTTGCTGGTGCAACTTAATTTCTGCCCCCTCCCCCACCCCCACCTTTTTTGGGTCTATCAGGTGGAAGGCAGCAAAAAGAAAGGAGTCACCCTGGCTTAATATTAGCTCTGGAAAGTCCTGAGGTGCAGATAGAGCAAAAATAACACGTGTTCCCCTTTGTGTTATGTATTTTTGTTGTTGTGCTTCTAGTACAACTTTTGCTGGGAAACAATAAAGGTTTGGGGCCAGAACAGATCATCAGCTGCGTAAGGGGCTGGAGCGGGTCCAGGGGAGCTGCACGGCTCCGCTCCCGGCGGAGGCTCCTGCCCCTCCTGGGCGCCCACTGGACGCGACGCCTCTCCATGACACTCCTGGCAGAGATGAGCTTTCCAGAACTCCAGCTCTTAACCCTGAGCCTGGATTGCAACACCGTAGCTCTCCCCAAAAACCCAGAAAAATATCGGTGCAGGCTGTCAAGACGTTATCGTGGCTGTTGCACAACAGGCTATTCCGTAGAGGGCTCTCCTGGGGAGGCAGGGTTTGCGACGTGCTGTCCATCCATCCATCCGTCTGTCTTGCCATCAAAAGCTTCTAAGTCTTTCTGGGCAGAGCCAACAAAATTCTCCACTGTGTCAGGGGTATGAAGCATACCCGATTTTCAGCAGTGGAAAATGATGGAGGTAGAAGAGAAGGTCTTACTCAAACTCTTGCTGAAGGGAAGGATGCGACCTTCTTCCAGCTCAAGTCTACTGGGCATCAGAGAATCTAAGCGTGCCGTACTGCAGGAAGCCAATCTTCATGGGGTCCCCTGCTCTCACTTTCTGCTTTCTCCCTGAAAGCTTTGGCTCCGGAGCGTCGAGAATCTCAGCTTTCATAAAAACTCAAGCGCTGACTCTCAAGGTTACAGCGAAAAGCATGAAAATGTGACTCTCCCAGGACTTGAAGCTTGCAAAACTCAGCAACGCTTGTAGGAAATTTGGCTCGAATTTGGTCTCTGGCAGTCAGGCAAGATAGACGTGGTGTTGGAGTTTGTTAGGAAATTTGCACTTGAGTGCTAGGCAGATGGATAATTTGTCTGTCCTTGGTCTATCTGAGCTTGTGACAGGACAGGCTCTGGCAAAGCGAGTGGCATCGGGCAAGCGGCTTCTGAGGGCGCCGAATGGGGCAGGTGAAAGAATTCTCTGTTAATTGAAACGTGCCCTTTCTTGGTCATTTCTCCGAGTTGAGGTTTCAAGCTCCTGGCAGAGACGCTGAGGGTCCTCCAGCCCCTTCCCCAAGGGGTATTTTGCCCACAAAGAGAAGGGGAAGGTGCTTTCCCCAAGGAGCACACGGTCTGTGGAGATGGGGAGGAGACGGGACGTGCTTGCGGCCACGGTTTGCTGCTCCGTGGGAGAAACTGGGATGAGCAGGCAGGTCTCTGGGGCTCCCCGGGATGTCACGCTGGCTGGAGAGGGGCCAGGGCTGTAGGTGCCTCTACTCTCGACTGCGTTACCAATTTCCTCCTCTTTACAGTTATTGGCTGCTCCATCTCGACACTGACCTTGTTCTTGTTTAACTTGGCGTGTGCTGCGGCTGCTGCCTGTTCCCGAGTGATGGATTTTTACCTTCGTGCCAGTTGGTTCGGGGGAAAGGACATAGCTTCCCTGACTTGTATGGGTTGTGGATCTCTCTGCTAAGGTCCTGGAAAAAAAAATTAAAAAAAAAAAAAATTCAGAGCGCTCTCACCCTTTAAAATATGCCCCGGCAGATATTTTCTGTCCGTATCACGTTAGTGATCCAGCACTAAATAAGCTGGAATTCTGTACAAGGGCAGCATGGGGCCTGGTTTCTCTTTCTCAGTGCAAGCATTCAGCTGAGGCACCAAAATCGAGTTGTTTTCTGCTGTTTCTGGTGGGCTTTTCCAAGGCAGTGGGGTCCTGAGTGCTCTGAGATCCATTTGGAGATGCCGGTCTCTGAAGGGCATTGACAGGACAAGAAGAAATGGGCACAAATTTGAATATAAGAGGTTCCACCTAAACATGAGGAGGAACTTCTATACTTTGAGAGTGGCAGAGGCTGCCCAGGTGGGCAGGTGGACCTGCTTTGGCAGGGGGTTGGACTAGATGATCTCCAGAGGTCCCTTCCAACCCCATGTGATTCTGGGATTTCTTCATCCAAGGCACTGTTGTTAAGCACCTGGAGCTACAAGGATGGTAGGGACTGGTCTTCTAGTAAGGTTTGGAAAACTGTGCCCCTGTGCACGATGGTGCTCGTATGGGGGGGATCACAAAGGGATGACACCCATTCCATTGACCATAGAGCCTGCCCTTTGCTGCTTGCTCCAGAGACACCCTTGCTGCACAAATGCTGATCTGAGCCCAGTCCTTTGATGCAACCTGTGACAGGAGGTGGGTGAAGGGAGAAGAATAGCTCTATCTGCTGGGCAAAGCCCCTGGGGGATGGCGCTGGAGAGGATGAAAGAGGGGAGCTGCCATGGTGGCAACCTGAGGAGCTGCATGGGCAGCCGGGTCACACGGGCAGCAACTCGGACCCACAGGATGCTTCCTTCCCCCAGACCCTTTTGAATCTTTGCAGTTTCCAGCTCAGTGGACGTGGGGGCAGAGAAAGCTCTGGCGAGGCTGAGCTGGCTGCAAACAAAGCGCTTAAAAAGATAAAAAGGGCAAAACTGGCTTTTTGGTCTCCTATTGCCTTGTCCAAATTCACTGCGAGGGGCTGGTGATGCTCCGTGCATCCCAAAGGAAAAGGGACAGGGTGTCCTCCTGGTGCAGGAGGGACCACTCACTGGTTGAGCCACTGGCATTTCACATCTAACGACTTATGGCCACCAAGTTCATTGTGGGGCGAGTGACCACCTCAAACCAGCAGCCCCTTGCCCCGGGAGGGGGTCGTGCTTTGCAGGGGGGTCCCTGCAGAGCTCAGGTGCCTCCCCGCCACCTCCGCCCCTCCCCAGGGCATTTTAACTTGTTTCCTTTTGGCGGAGGAAACGTGACTTTTCCCATTGATGGAATCCAGCCCCGACAATGCCCGAGTGACACAATTTCCCACTCCGAGCATGCCATCGGGCTGGGGCCAGCGCTGCGATGCTGGGTAGCCCTTTTGGGAGCCATCTGCATGACAATGCGGCGGTCTGTGCTACCATTAGCTGCCCTTTTGCTATTAGTACCTAATGAAAATGTAACCATATTTAACCCCCCACAGTCCGAGATTAGCGAGAAAGGGGCCTAAGTGGATTTAATTCTTTTGTATGGTGAGCATCAAACTCTCCATTTTGATTGCTCTGTCCCCTCTTCCCCTCTCCAGCGGGAGAGGGAGGCAGGAAAGCTGTGTAAGGCTAACTCTATCCTCTCAGCTGTCCCCGGCACAATGGGCAAAGTATCTTTTGTGGCATTAACGGCTTTGGCTGGGGGCTGGGGGGGAGCTGGGGAGGAGAACAATGTGTGAGAAGCTGAGACTGTGGGTTTCCCACACGGCCCAATATGTCTCCCCACACCCCCCTCTGGGACAAGCAGACCTGCAGCAGCCCAGCCCACAGCTGATCCCGGCTTGATTGGCTTTTTTTTTTTTTCTATTTTTTTTTTTTTTACCCCCCCCCCTTTCCTCTCCTTCCTTCCCCCCCCTCCTCATTGTGCTCTCGAGAGATGAAAATCCTTTCCTGGCATGAAAGGAGAGGCGTGCCTTAAATCCCCTCCCTCCGACGGACCCGGTGTGTCATATGATGGCCAAATCCACTGGATTAGTGTGTGTGTGTGTCTGTGTCTGTGTGTCTGTGTGCGTGTCCGGCGGGGGGGCAGGATGCCCGATATCTATATTCCTTCCCTTCCCCCCTCCCTCCCTATTGATTTCCGCCGGGATATTTATTCATTGCACCTGCTGGCTGCCGGCCTCCCGGGTTTGGAGACCCAACCTTGGGGCAGGAGAGCAAAGTAAATTCTTGGCCCTTTTCCCGTCTCCCAACCTCCTGTGTTTTCCCAAATCTGAAGCCTGGGGAAGGGTGGGGCGGGCGGGGAAAGGAGCCGTCGCTTTGACACTGTGCAATGGAAGGGTCTTTGGGTGAAGATGGGACTTCTCCAAGGAAGGGTCGCTTGGTTGGAGCCTGGGTTGATTCAAGACCAGGTTGGATAAGGCTTTGAGCAATCTGGTCTGGTGGGAGGTGTCCCAGCCCATGGCAGTGGGGGTTGGAGCTCAGTGATCTTTAAGGTCCCTTCCACCCCCAACCATTCTATGAATGCTCTGCCTGGAGCTCCACAAAACCAAGGTGGCAGCCTGGACCCCAGCCCCACCTGGGTGGAGACCCTCAGATGGTCACAACTCCGGACAAGCTGGGCTGGTTGTGAGGACAGTCCCATCACGTTCATCATTGCTTGTGGGAACCCTGATATTAAGGATTTGAGCTTGTGGGATGTAACCACTTACAGGGTCACCTTCTCCTTCCACACGGGAAGAATTGAGGCAGGAAGCTCTTCATTGACAAAGCCAATGTCATGAGCAAAGTCAGATTCAGAGCCAAGAATAGCACTTACTACCATTTAATTCCTGCCTCTATGTTTTTAATGTCCCCAGTTCACAACTGGCTGAGTTTCCCTTCAGGTTTTTTTTCTGACTTGTGCTGCGTCATTTTGTGCTGGAATTCCTGTCTTTTTCCAAGAAAAGAGTTTTTACAGACCCCACCAGCCAAACCAACATCACCCTCCTGTCCGCGGCGTGAGAACTTGCGTGCTCATGGAGGAAACCTGCCTCGGTTGAGGGCAATTTATCAACCGTGTCTGCAGCCTCTGAGCCAGTTCTGTTTGTTCAAAGTCTTGCTTAGTAGGAAAGAAAACCTTCTGTGGGGCAAGCACGGGGGTGAGGAGTGGGTGATGCTCTGGCTTCGTTCTGGGGGAGTCTGGCAAGTGCCAGCCCCCCATGAGGAAGGGGCAGTGGTGCAACAGCCCAGGATGGAATGAGGTGACCCGTCCTTGTGGGTAGTTGGGTCTTGCTGTGGGTGGGGATTGCTCTGCGCGTGGATAAGTTTGCTGTGTGTGTGGAAAGCACCTTATTTCTAAAAAAAAATCAGTTTGTAGCAGCCATGGTCCTGTGGGGCACAGGGTGGCCAGTGATCCCTAGGGATGGTGAGCCGGTGGGGGTGAGCGTGGAGGTAGATGGCCGTGGTGGCCACTGCTACCATGACCAGTGACCGAGGGGAGGCTGGTGGGGATGGTGCTCTGGCCATCGGCTGGGGTGGCCGCTGGGGAGGGATGTCCCCAGTGCTGTCTGGGATTGCCTCCTCCAGTAGCCCCAAAGAGGGCACATGGAGCCACGGGGCTGACAGCCCTGGGGCCGAGAGGTCCCCACCAAGGAGGTGCTCAACCCTGGCAACTTCAAAGCTGCCCAGGCTGGAGGGTGAGCAGGGATGGAGGGCCAGGCCTTGGAGATGTACCCAGGGATGCTGTGGTCCACAGCGGGATGCAGAGGTGAAGTGCTGCGAGGGGGTGGGGAGGGCGTCGGGGTTGGGGGGAACGGGACGGGGATGGGGACGGAGGGAGGGGGCTGCTGCTTGTGTGAATGTGCCCCCGCTCATTGTTCTGTGGCTTTATTCTCCGGGCCTCGATGGGACTGATTTAGAAATCCTAATCAGGGAGCAGTCTCCGCGCCTCCTGAGTGTGACACAACTCGAGCTGCTCCGGGGCGCCTTTGTTCCCTAATGACAGCTGACTTCATGCAGCAGTGGGAACAGTTTGAGCATAACTCCACACCAACGGGGCTGGCAGCTGCAGCCTTAACTCTTTCTTGCCCACCTTGGGGGCTGGGGGGGGGGGGGGGGGTGGTGGCCCTGGGAGGAAGCGTAGCCAAAAGGCACGTAGCCCCTTGCAAGGATGCTTGGCTTCACCTCTGGCATCTCTCCTGAGAGCAGCGGCAGCGAGGGAGAGATGGGAAGGAGAGAATAAAGCTGCAGACACACCATTCTTGTTGGAGACAGGGGGTTTGGGGCAGGGAGAAGCAGCGAAGCCTTTTTCCAGGGGCTCTCGCTGCTGTGTGGCTATTTTGAATGTCTGCTGCAGGTATTCACCATGAAACAGCCCAAACAAGCCCAATTCAGGGCAACCTTTGCTGCTGTTGCCTCAGAGGAGGGAGGCTGAATTTCCGAAACCCCAGGTCCCCGGTTTTGTTGATGCTTTGGGTGCTGGCGGGTGTCTGCAGCCCCGGGAGAGCGTGAAGTGCTTCCACGCTGCCTGCGGAGCATTGACATCACTTGCATTGAAAGTAAAAGGCATTGAGTCACTCCAAGATGTTCCCGGAAGAGTTTCCTGGCTCTGCCAGCAAAGAGCTTGAGAGCAAGCGTCATTCTCCCTCTCTTGGCCTGGGTTTCTTCCCTGGCAAAGTGGGGCTCGTGATACAATGTCCGGCTCAGAGCTGTGTTATTTAGCACTGGAAATGGGCTTGGTGATGCTTGCCCGGGGTCAGTGGTAGCAACGGTTGAACCCTTTCCCCCCCCTTTCCCTCTGTTTGTTGTCAAACCTCCGCTCTGACCTGGGAAAATACTTCTGGGAAAATTACCCTTATTAAAGGGGAGGGGGACACGCTGAGGTGGGAGAGACAGAGCTGGCTTGGCCTGATGGGTTGCAGTCCCTTCTCCTGCACCGGGGCTGGGTGCTCTGCCCTGTTGGGCTCCATCGGGTGCAATTAGCAGATGGGTCTGTACTGGTTTCCCAGCACCTGTGTCCCCTCCGCTGTCCCCGCACCGCGGCCGCCCCTGCTTGGCCAGGGTCTCCCTGGCGACGGGGCCACGGGATGCTGTGCAGTCCATTTGTCACCAATTGTCACTGTTTTGTTCTGCCTTGTATGTGCACTCGATTGTGTCACGGGGGAGGTGAGGAGGAGCAATCAGGCCTTGTCTAATGGGCTTCGCTCTCCCGCTGCGGGGAAAAGGCGAGGGTCTGCCTGGGGAGGGAAGGGGAAGGGGAAGGGGAAAGGCAGCTGCAGCCAGGCCACGAGCCACCAGTGGTACCTGGGATGCTCTGGGCAGGCAAAAAAGAGCCTTGCATGGATTAGGCAAGAATTTAGGTGAAGGGAGAATTTTCAAAGTCGGGGTGGGGAGGTTGGAGGGGGTGTCAGCCCTCCTTTTCCATGCAGTGCTGACAGAGCAGATGGTTGCCCCCATCATCTTCCATGGGTACGTTCGCTCCCTGCTGTGCTTGTGGGAGGGGGTTTGTTCTCGCTGGGTGTCTCCTCACCCAAAGGGAGGTGGGTTTCTTGCAGGAGAAGCCCTCCCCAGGGTCCTCCTGACCCACAATGGCCCCGGGGGGATGGATTCAGCTTTCCCAGTGGGACTGCAGTTGGCTTCGAGCTGAGGATGGATTAACACCTCATTCACATCCCAACTTCTGAGCAATTCTTATTTCCCCCAAGCGTGTTGCTGAAAGGGACTTGATATATTATGGATTTTGGTGTGCCTCTGTTAGCATATGTCAATTTTTTGGCTGAAGATGTGTCCTCATACTAAACTATATATAATTTTTTTTTTTTTCCTCTGCGCCATCATCCTCAGCTTCCCCAAAGTCGCGTGATTCATCTCCCTCTGCTTGGCTCAATCAGCCCCCTTTTTTAATTTCTAGTCTTCCAACTTCAGGAGCCACCAGGACCAGCTCAAAGTAGAGCCATGTCCAGCTCCGGGCCTCAGTATCCACACTCAGGTTTTTCTGTAAACCTTTAATTCAGACCAGGCTGGCCAAAAGGTTTACAGGAATCCAGGGAAGCAGTTCAGCATCGCTGCGAGGAGGTTAGGAAAACTTGAGCAGTCAACCCCAAGCCAGACAAGCTGAGGTGGTTCCAGTTTGGCTTCGAGACCTGGAGCTTGGCGTGAAATACCACAGAGGGAAGGGGAGAGAGGGTGTCCTTGGCAAAGCGTCAGTCGAGGCAACTGAAGCTGTTGAGCTGTTCCAGCACGTGGGGTTTGGCAGGTTTCTTTCTGTGCTCCCTGGTGGCCATTGGTCCACGTCTCCAAACCACGGAGTGGTTCAGCTTGTTGGCTGTGTGGGTCAGTGGAGACTTGGTGGACAGCTGTACAGCAGTGGATGGATCCCTGAGTTGCTTTTTGGTGGTTTTCTGGGGGGTGTTGTGCCAGTTGCCCACCCAGACTTTCCCGTCTCTGAGCCTGGCAGGAAGTTGCTGCTTGAACGAGCCCTTCATGGTGGTTGGATCCAGTTGAAACATGGCCCTGAGACTAGGTTCTGCCCTGGAAAATTGATGCTGGTGCCATTGATGGAGGAGAAGATAATGTGTGGAAGAGTGGAAGGTGATGGTGAGGTTGGATGAAGAACTGGGATGAGGTCTGTGAGGTTTTCTGGGATCCCTCTAACCTTACCACAGACCAATGCTACCTCCTGATGAAGACCCAGCAGTGTTTTGAGAGAATCCCGTGGGGTGACCCCTTACCCAGGGTCACCTTACCAGGATAGACCTGGTAAGGTCCCCGTACCAGGGAAGGGTGCACAGGTCCAGGACCTTCTGCAGAAAATGAGTAATTTTCTCTTTCATGCTGTAACTGCAGAACACAGCAGAGCAGGTAAGGGAAGGACTTCCAAGTAGGGAGCATTAAAGAAGGTCCCAAGAAACTGTATTTCTTCAGTCTTGGGCTTTTCCTAAGGGAATGGGGATGAAATTACTCCCTGTTCTGCGGAGCAGCATCTGCTCAGCATTTATTTCTTGCAGGGGAGGGCAACAGGGATTTGCTTCCTTCAACCTCAGGGCTGCTCACCATGGTTGAAGGAGAAAGAGCAAGAGCACATAATTCCTCTGCCCTGGGGGGAATTTTATCTCCCTTTTGTGGTCTGGGCTGAACAAGGTGTGGGGCAGGAGAAAACCAGGCTCCAGCACTCCTCAGAATCCAAGTCATCCCTAATGGGAACAGCTCAGGAAGTAGAAAGTTGAGCTGAAAGGTGTGACTTGTCATTAAGTGCCTTGGTGTCTCCGGAGTATCCAAAAGGTCACCAGATTGTTGGGTAACACCACGTGCGTTGTGTTAATCGTGTACTTTAGGGTGTCCTCTGGTTGCTCAGGATGGAAGGACCATCTCCTCCCACTGGTTTGTCTTCTGGCACATCGCATATGTGACTTGAAGACTTTATCTGTCATGTTTTGGACAGTTTGGGGACCCCATGGACTGGAGACACATCCACTGTGCATATTTGGCCCTTGGTGGCTCACTCTGTGCCCTGGGGCTGGTTATGGGGACCTTGGTGTTGGTGGTCGTGGGGCTGGGGGATGGACCATAGGGGGGCGAGTGTGTAATGGGAGAAGGAAAAAAGGAGTTTGGCTATGATTAAGTTCAAAAGGGAGGAAATAGGATTTATATGGGCTGGGTTTTTAATTTTAAAATTACCAACAGTGATGGTGAGAGGTGCCAGCCTGGCATCGCAGGCTGAAGTTTCTAGCAGGCACCTCTTCTTTCCCAGCCCTGTTTTCCACCAGGTGCAGTATTGGGAAATTTGCTCTCTACCCGAGCCAAGCTACTCTCATTCCACCTCTGCCAACCCTGGTGTGGGCTGCCTGGGCCCATCACTGCTTTTCAGGATCTTGAAAAGCCCTGGGTGCCACCTGCCCCGTTGCTGTGGTGGCTCTCCCTCTCTTTGGGCTTTCTCTTTCTGCCAAAGAGGGCTCTTTCTGGGGTTCTTCAACCCATGGGCGGATCCGTTCTCGCAATACCTCGTCTGCGAGAGGAAGTGTCAAGAGATGATGCAAATGGTTTTGTCAAAATATTTTTGGAGGGAATAAAAATAGCTCTTGGAGCAGAATCTGTTTCTGTTCCTGGGAAGGAGCGCTTGTTGCGACTGTTTTCTACAGGTGCTGTCAGAGCAGGGCTGGAAACTGGAAATGCTCGGTTATGCCTTGTTTCTCAGATGAAAATCAGTTGATTTCCCACAATGGTAGAAAAAAAGTGTTGGGAAAAGGGGCTGGTTTCTCTCTGCTAATGCAGCTCCATCGGATGCAGCCGAGTCTCTGCCTCAGCTTCTGGCCAACCTCCTCCATCCATTCCAAGGAGGAAAACTTAAACTGCTTTGTTTTCAAAATTGTTTCTGTGAAGATGATGGAAAAACATCCATCTGTAATTGTCCTGATCATGGGGATAGAGCAGAAGCATGTGCAGGCAGGGTGTCTGTGCAGGCCAAGCAGTTGGGTGCCCAGCCCCAGGGCAGAGGATGCTCCTCCTGTGCCTCAGGGAGACTGGAAGTGCCTCTTTGTGTGAAACCTGGAGCTGTTGGGAAAAAAAAAAAAACAAAGGCATTTTGGTGGGGTCTTTTTAGCCATTTCAAATTTTTTTTTCCTACTGTCTTTTGTCCAGGGGGGCAAAGACAGTAACTCCAAAGAGCTGTTTGCTTCCAAAGCTTCCCAAACACAACTGTACATGGATGTTAGGTTTTTTTTTTTCCCCCTCTTGTTTTTGATTCCACCTGGGAATTTTTCTGTGCATCCTTAGCAGGTTCACAGAAGTGGTTCTCAGCATGGACTGATCAGGAGAAGGTGAAGCTCTGAGTGGCCGTAGTTCCCAGAGGCTCCAAGAGAGCTGGGGAGGGAATGTTTATGAGAAAGTGCAGTGACAGGACAAGGGACAACAGTTTTAAATTGGAAGAGGGGAGATTTAGATTAGACACCGGAAAGAAATTCTTCACAACCTGGTCTGGTGGGAGGTCTCCCTGCCCAGGGCAGGGGGGTTGGAACTGGATGATCTTTAAGGTCCCTTCCAACTCAAACGATTCTATGGTTCTATCTTGGGATGGGACTCCGTGGGGAGGAGGCCAACAGGCTGTGATGTCTCTTTGGGAGAGTTAAACAAGTGGCTTCCAGTGTGTTGGAGAAATGACAAGCAATGGCTGGCTTGGCCAGAGCTCTGAGGATGGCAAGTGTATTACTTTGAAATATATTTATCCTTGGGGCAGAATGCAAAAGTGTTCTGCCCATTTCAGAGCACCTTTGGATGCAAAGGGAAGGAGGTGGTAGTTTGTTTGCTTTTTTTTTTTTTTATAATTTTTTTATGAGTCTGTGGAGCTCCCAACAGATTGAAGCTTATGTTCTGGGTTATAAATCTAATGTTTCCACCGATGCCCCAGTTTGCAGCTGGGGCAGGAGGAGGCTGAGGAGGTTTGATGCCGGATTTGCCTTTCCAGCTGTGGGGAGCACAAGCCCAGAGGATGGGATTTTGTAGGAGTGAGAGCACATAAAGTGAGGGCTCCCGAGCACACGGCTGCTGCCGGGAGAGCCGGCCGTGCACGTGGCCTACGGGGATGATGGCAAAGAGGGGGTCCCCAAGGATGTGGGCTGCCAGCTTTGCACAGCTGCTCTCCCGAGAGCCGGCTCCAGGAATCCGTGTTTGCTTTGGCTGGACACAGGAATGATAGTAAGAGGAGGCTGCGGGAGGAAGGAGGGGAGAGGGAGGAGAGGTCTCGCGGGTTCCCAACGCGATAATGTGCCTCTTCCACGTGGAGCCGGAGCTTTCGGGCCGCCCTCCCGTAGGGCTGCAGCTCGGGTGTGTGACGGGGACCTCGGGGACCAGCCCTGGGCAAAGGCCTCGCAGGTTAGTTTAATTGACCTGGTTGGAATGTTTCGAGCAAAGTTTGACCCGCTCTTTCCCCAAACCAAACGAATTACTTTTTGTTGAGGAAAGTTTGGATTCGAGTCTTCTGATTGTCAGCTGTGAAAACGGTTTTTCTTCCATCCTTTCCCCTTCCCTGGGGTTTCCCTTTTGCTTTGTCACTCCTTTTTCCTTCTGCTGTCTCAGTAAAGGAAAGAAGGGAAAAATAATCCCAGAAACTGAAAAAGCAAAAATCAAGCATCTGAAAAGGTTTGAAATTTTATTATTTTTTTTTTAATTGAAAAGGAGGAATATTCCTTCATTTAAAGAGCTGGCAGAGTTCGATTTCTGTCCTGTTCCAGTGACCTGTTGCTGATTCTGGTTTTTCACAAGTCTTGAAGACTGAGCAGGGTTAAGTCATCCCGTTTACCAGGGATGGCTGGAGGTAGTCTTGGAAAAAAAGCTGTTCTTGTAAGTGGCTGTTTCTGCCATTTCAGCCCCCTGGAGACCTCTGGGGAGAAAAACACGGGATGTGGAGAAACCATCTCAGGCTCTCCACACCCCTTGGTCATGCCCACCTCCCTCCACTGATGATGTGGGGACAGCGGGCACAGCCAGGCTGACCCAACATGAGCCTGGGATGGGTCCTCTCCAGGGAATCTGCACATTGTGAAAGTCTTAAAAGTGGGAATTGAACCCAGTTTTTCATCCCGATTTCCAACCTCCTGACCCCTCTGTGGTGTCATTCTTCCCTTGGGCTGAGGTGGTTGCTGATCCTTCCAGCCACTTTCCTTGTTCAGTGCCGGTCTCCAGGAGTAAGAAATGAGCAGAAATGGTAAATGAAAAAGGGAAAACTTTTACTCCTCATTTTTCAGTGGTATTTTTATGTCCGGCGCCCTGTATGAGCAAAGAAAACGGTGGCCCATCTGTTTCTAGCACCATTAAAGGCATTTGACTGCATGTGGCCCTCAAAAATAAAATAAAAATAGGACCCTTTGGTCTGAAAATGTCAAATGCTCTTTCATCTTAGACGACCCCCAACCGGGACCATATCCTTCCAAAGCTGAGAAGCAGGAGTGGGTTCCCACCAGTGTTCATCCCAGCAAAGGCATCTGCCCCCCCTTTCCCCTCCCCAGTTTTTTTTTTGCAAAAGAAGGAAGTTAGGCTCTTGAGGTTCACGCTGGCTGCTGACCTCTGAGTGCTGCTCCCTTGGACCTCTCCTTTGGCTGCTTTTCTCCATCTCAGCAGACTTCTTCAGGAATCAGGAGCAAAGAGGTTAAAGCCTCTTTAACAAGTGCTCGGAGGAGGGAAGTGTATCCGACAGGCTTTAGGACCAGACTGCGAGAGGGCTGCACCAGCAGGATGCAATTAATGACTGGGGAGAGAAGATTGCTACAACATGGGGTTGCTTTCTCCTCATCCCTGTCTTTCTCACCACGTGAAGCCACCGTCTGCTCTGCGTCCTGCTGGGAGCCCGTGGAGACCCACGGAGACTCACCTCCTCTAGGATGTGCTGTAAAAAGTCGGCACGGTGCTCCCTCTGCTAATTTGGCAGCGGTGCACCTACGTGAAGAAAGGTTTGGGTGTAACTTCAGGCCTTGGAAACTTCTGCTAATTAAAAGAACACTTTAAAGGTTGCTCGAGATACCTACGTTTAATACATAGCCTTTTTGACATGAAAGCTCTTTTTATTTATCAGACTTGGGGATAGCCTAAGTCCTGCTGTGTTGGAAAAGGGAAGAAAAGGATTTTAATTTAGGAGAAAAGGCTCATTATTTCCTTCATAAAATCTTTGAAGTTTTTTGTACGTTTTTATTTTTTTATTTTGCCATTACATGGGGGTTAGTGTTGATATGAGGTACTCTGGCACATGCTGTCTTCAGAACGAGCATCGGGGTGTGGGGCTGGCTCCCCACCTGGGGTCTGTGCAGACCCCTTTGGTAGCTCAATGTATTCATTCTGGAGGTATTCAATCCATTATTTGGTTTATTGATTAAGGTGACAATCATGACATTACTGTGACGTGATGCTCTTGCAAAAGAGTGGGGATACTTTCATGCCACACTGGAAAACTGCAAATCCAGAGACCCATTTTTGATTCTTTCCCTATCCAAAAAGGTGTCGCTCTGTTGGGTGGAATGCTCCTGGGAGCAGTGTTGGCTTGGGGGGGCTGTAGGGCATGAAGACCCTTGGAAAGCAGGTGTGTAGGTGGCTGTGTTTCTCCAACTTAATTTTTAAGTAGCAAGGGCAGGTCAACTGCTTTGAGTATGAGAAAAATCATTATAATTACGATCTTCCTCCCATTATTTGAAACAGAATGCTTTAAGGACTCGTGAGGCTGGAAGGAGCTTTGCCCATCCCTTCATACCACTTGTGTGTCCTTTCCTTGCTGCTGGGTCCCTTCCAGGTCTCGAGTGACTCAAACCAGCCCTCGGACTATAGGGCTGGTTTCAACTGGGGACTCGTGCAGGACACACGTGTGGTCCAAGTGCCTGTGCTGCTCTTCCCAGGCTGTTGGACTCCTTACCTCATTCCTTGGTTTGGCCCTGATGGCTTCCTGCACCGCCGAACGGAGGGGTCTGGGAAGCGTGGCCACAGCTGGGGAGGCACAGGCAGCTCCTCCTGGATCCTCATTTTTATTGCAAACAACCCTTTGGGCTGGGGAAGTGTCTTCTCCTGCTTTGGGCGCTCAGGTCCACCTGAGCCATGGCCACCCATTATGACACCAGGTGACTTCTTCAGCTACTCTGTGCTGCACCTCCCAGCCTGGGGATGACAGTCCTTCCTCCTCCTCGCCTCTTGTCCAGCAGCCAGCATTCCCACAGGGCAGGGTGGTTCCTCTCCCTCCGTGTGGGGCTGGAATGCTGAGGGCCTGGTCTTGGTAAGAATCCCTTGGTGCTACTGGTGGTGTATAAATAAGTGGAAAAACCACTTGGTGTCCCTGGAGATGTGCTTAGGGTAGGGTATTATTTTTTTTTAAATTATTATTATTATTATTATTTTTTCTTTTTTGGCTAACATGGCCTACACAACAGCTGTTGAGCAATCGTTTGGCCTCCAGAAACAAATAAGGAAGAAGTCTGGTGGCCAAATGTTGCAGGCACATTATACTGACCGTTAGCAAATTGTGTTTCCAGCGTGGGGCTGCTTAACAAAACAGCTGCCGGGTTTGCATCGCCTTCTCCTCTCTAACATCAGCTGGTGTAGCTTAGCGGGGAGAGGGGGGGCCATTGGGGTGTCCCCATAGGAGGACCCTTGTGGTGCAAAGCCATCGTATTGGCCGTGGTGTCCTTGAATACGAGAAGGTTTGAGGTTTTGTAGCCCGTGAGCGGAGGCTGCTTTTCTCCCACCTCATCTTCACGCAGTTGGTGGCTCCTGGGGTTTCTGCATCTGGCTGGAGGAGGGACGTGGTGAGTGGCAGCAAAGGGTCTGCTTCCCGTCCCAGTCCTCCTGCTGGAGATGGCACAGATGTGGTGTGTCCCACCTCCTCCCCTGCCTGAGCGTGGCTCTGAGCTTCAGCTACTGTCCCACCTAAAGTGCTTCTCAGGTGAAAGTCAGCCAAAGATTATCGCTTACCACTGCCGTGAAACAAAACCTCTACTTGCTGGTTTACTCAAAAAAAGAAAAAAAGACCTTGAAAACCGAGCCTGGGTCTGGTAAGGATTCTTGGGGTAACACCTGACATCTGGGTTGAGATGGAAAGTCTTTCCCAAGATAATTCTGCTGCATATGGTTATGAAAAAGTCCTGCGCCGTTTTCCCCTGATTACTTTCATTATTGTTATTATTTACTGGCATTTTTTCAGCCTGGATAATGGAAAAAAGCTGAACTGATTTCACTGTTGTAATTTCTAGCCCACTGTGCTGCTTTGCTCCGGTGCACTAACAAGATGCTTCATGGGTTTGCAAATCTGCAGGCGATATGAGATCGGTAGCGAAAAGAGTTTCTGCTGTTTAGATCTGCTGGAAGCATTTTTCAGATGTGAAAATTGCTCGCTTCCAGTCTTTATGAACACTTCTGCATTTCAGTAAAAAAAAAAAAGAATAAAATAATGAGGGAAATAAATACAAGAGCCCTATGGGCAAGGTTGAACTCCAAAAGCCTGTTCCTCAGGAATGGGCTTCTGTGTCCCAGCGGGGTTTCTCCCAAGATCTCAGCACCTTCAGCTGCTGTAGTTCCTGTTCCTCCCTGGGGTGAGCAGAGGGTTTGCAGTGCCCCCGTGTAGTCTTTGTCATGGTTTTGGCTTTGGTGCTTGCGAGGAGGTCGGTTCCAATCACAGTTGGATTCACCTCCGTGCAGGAATGGTTCCCGATGGCCGGGGAAGCAGCGTGTGAAAGGGTTTGGGACCAAACTGAGCTGGGATCCAACAATCCGGCTTTCGGTCCCCGCTCCATGGCTGGGCTAAATCCCTTAAGCTCTCGAAGTCTGCGTTCTCCGCCTGTTGCATTTTTCTCACACCCTTTATCCATTTTGCTTATTTAGACCAGAAAATACTTACGTTAAAAATTGTTTGCTGCTTCCCGTTTGTGCCTCCACCGCCCGGCAGAGGAGATTTCAGCCTGTTCAGGCTGGATGTGCTGATCATTAGCAGCACCCAACAGCAGCAGAGGCTGCTGCAAAATACCCACCAGCCCCATTAGTTTGGGTCCAACAAGCTGTTCCCTCTGCCAGGATGATGGAGCTCTTTGCACTGCCCTTCCTTGGCACTGTGGCCAAGCTGCCACGTTGAAGATTCGACACCTTTGCTCTGCGCTGGCCTTTGGTTGAAAAGTGATTGTATTTTCTTTGAGCTTCCTTGCACCACGCAGCCCCCAAAACACATGTAGGACCTGACTCAAAGCCTGTTGGAAAACCTTATGATGGCTGAACAGACTTTTTTTTTTTTCATTATTTCCCTTCTTCTGTGGTAGTTCCTGACACAAATTCAGGCTAAAACTTTAGAGGAGCTGATCGCCCAAGTCCTCTCCAGTTCTAGGGATATATGGAAGCAGTGGATATCTGCAGGAGGGGATTTTTATTATAGTATTAATAATAATTACTCATCTCAAAGCCTTGAGGGGAGATGGGACCTCCAAAGACATAGAATGGGGAAGGTGCCCATCTGTCCCTGCACGTGGCCAAGAGCACACCACCATGTGTGCTATGGGGTGATGGGGATAACCTTCTCCTGGCCTGCTCCAGAGACCCTGTGAATCTGTGTAAACGTCACTAAAATAGTTCAAATGCTTCACACCACTAAAAAGAGTCTTGGTTTCTGTATCTGGAAGATGATGATGGGATGTTCAGCGAGTTCCTCTCCCCTCGTGTAACGGGCTGCTCTTGCTCCAGTGCTGTGATACTCAGACATCCCTGCCCCTCTGGGAGGAGCGGTGTCCTGAGGTCTCTTGATAAATATTCCTCTTTAGCATTGCAGCTAATTTCCCTCATAATAATGCTTTGCATGAGCCTCCCACGTGATGCTAATTAGCGCCAAGCCCGTCTCCGTATAAGCAGCATTACAAGAAACGATGATTGCAGCCGCTCGCTCTCCTGGTGTAATTATTCCATCCCCGGCAGCAATCCATTTGGGAGCGATTCGCAGGCAGGACCTTGTGCAGGACCAAGCTGTCTCATTGGGAGAGAGGAGAGCCATTGGAAGAGCGTGGTCTGACGTTGGGCGTCTGGTTTGAGTGGTGGCCGGTCATCTCCAGAGATGGGGTGGGAATGACTCCGCAACACCCACCAATAAAGGGAGGTGATGGCATTGCTGGTGGTACCCAGCACCCAGGGCTTGCTGGAGGAGAGAGCAGTGGCTCTTGGGTACCCGCAATGGGACATCCACCACTTGGAGGCATTGGCCTGAGCTTGGGTCTGTCTCCTCAGATGTTTCCCTTGGAGCCTTGTGGCCAGCGTTGATGCAGTCGTGTGTTTACACTCTCAAACAACACGTCTCTGTCTCCAAACACACTCCTCTTACGCAACCCGCCCCTTCCCGCCCCGATGGGGAGCAGCTCTGCCAAGCCGTGAGCTAATTGCACCCAGGTCCCGTGTGGAAGGGGAAGCTGAAGCTTCCCTGAAGTGGAGCCGGGGCTGTTTAACACTTTCAGTGCTGCTTCCCCCTGGCAGGGGTCCCCTAGCCCAGGGCCACGGTGTGGAGCTGCCAAGACGTGCCGCTCGCTGGCCACCTTCCTCTGGAGAGCTGGGTTGGGTGGGCAACGTTTTGCTGCTTCAGCCTTGCTGTTACGAGGAGTATCAGAGTGGCATTTCTTTAGGGTTTTGCTACTAATCTTAATATTGAGGTTGTGTGGTTGGCTTTGGTTTTTTTTTTTCCCCTTTAAAATATTCCTTTGACTGTTGCCTGGTTTCTTGCAAATGATAATGTTAAAAGCCCAGAGTTGTCCTGTTGTTGGTTGTCCAACTTTCAGCAAGGCTTCAGCGTGCTGAGATGAGAGGACCCTTCTCCAGTTGCCCATCATTTCTAGGCTTGTACAATTCTTTTTTTAAATTTTTTTTTTTAAGATCAACGTGAGGCTTGCATAAGGCTCTTAAAATTAGTGTTGCCTTTCAAGCCAAAGGGCCGGAATAAGGTTTACAAGCTATAAAAGCCTCTTATCAAAGTTGATTTCCTCCAACGCACCTTTCATCTTTTATAGTATTTGCTTTTCAAATCCTTGAACTTAAAAGGATTAAACAGGTTAAAAGGAAAAAAGGAGGGGGAAAGAGAAAACAAATAAGAAGGAAGATGGATTGAGTATGGATTATGAGAGGCCCGAATAAAATATGAATTAAGAGAAAGTCTAAACAAAGAGTTGTCATTTTCTGAACTGCTGAAAGTTAAAGTGTGCTGGAGGTTTAGCTTTAAGGAATGTTTCATTTGCCTGGATTATTAATTTCTTTCCAAAATGAATGGATAAGAGAGCAGTTGGCTAGGGAGATATGAGGAATTTGCACTGTTCCAACCTCCTCCTGTCCTGCAGTGGGATGACCATGTGTGATCTGCCCCAGCGAGCTCTTGTCCTGCTTCAAAATCACTTCCCAGGCAAGAAACCTTGCAGAAGGAAAAACAAAGATCTCGTGGGCAAAGAGCTGCTGAAATAACAAGAGTCACAAAAGGGATCAGCAATCTCCTGTCAGGGAGCTAGAAAAGCATCCCAGAGAAGTGGAGACATTTCCAGGGCACTTCCCTGGGCACCACTTCTCAGTGATCTGGTGGAGGGGATCTATGGGAGCAGCAAACCCGGGTTAGACAAAGCTGCCTGCTTGTCTACAGCATCTGTCCCTGGAGAAGCATGACCTGAGTCCCCAGTGTAGCCTTGTTCTGCTCCATCATTGCTCTGTGCCTCTTCCCCCGCCATCAGCAATGCCCTCCTCCTCCTCCTCCCCAGGGGCTGGGCTGCCACGTTGGTAGAATTCACACCTAAAAAACCCTCTGAGGTTTTTCCCCTGGATGCTGTGTCCTGCTGCCCTCTGCTTATTCCTCCCTTGACTTTGCAGGAGGCTCTTGTCAACCAAACCATCCCAACCCAGAGGAGAAGCGCCGCTGGCAGCTCTCCTTGCCATGCTCCCCATCCCAGTTTAATCCCCGTTAAACCTGCTTTGTGCCCTCCAGAAGGTTGCAATCAGGGGCTCAGCTGGGCTGGTTATGGGTCACTGGCCAGGTCAGCCCCAGTTGCTGGCTCTGCCTGCTTTGCAGCAGTGAGGTCTGGGGGCAGGCAAAGCAAACACGCTGGGGAGCTCCAGCCAGGAGCGATGCCTGACCTCCCTGGCCCCAAGCATCCGTGGAGGTGAGGGTTTCTTGTGGCCCATGGTCGTGGTGGACATTTTGGTGGCTTCCAGCATGTGGTGAGAGGAGCACAAAGCCTCTGGAGATGGCTGAGTGAAATGATGCCGCCTTCAAAGCAGATCTTTCTCATTTTTTTGGGTGTGTGGTGGCTGAAGCAGTGTCCCCACCCCTGCTTGAGCACAGTGTCCCATGTGCGTGTCCACCAGGCAGCTCCACCATCAGTTTGGCATTCCCTGGTCAAATGGTATTAGGCTGGTCGTGACCCTCCCTTGGTCAAGCTCTCATCATTTTAGGGCGGGCTGGAGCAGGAGAGGACACGGGGAGGGACACGTGGGTGTTTGTACCACCCTTGGCTCCTTCACTGCACTTTTCCCTCTATTTCTCTTCAGGGAGGGGTCACGCAGCGGGAGGTTACAGGGGCACACACAGCCCTGCGGGATTGTTAATGAGTACCAGATCCTTGAAGGACTCACTGAGGTACAGGGTGCCCCTCAGATGTATTTTTGGCTGAAATCACTTGTTTTGTGGCCAGCGCAGCTCTGTGGGAGACGGCCAGCCGCAGGCGTGGGGTGTTGGCATCCTCTGGGATGCGGTCAGGCGACGTCCCGGTCCTCCTCCTGCTGACTCACCTCCGCTCCCTTCCGTGGCCAGGCTTTAAATGCTGCTGCTTCGGGCTCTGCTGCGAGGGAGGGCGAATTCCCAGGGTGAAACCCAAGAGCGGAGCTCAGAGGTTAATGGTTAAACCCAGGGCAGCTCAGGAACCTCCCAGATACCTCCCCCGAGACCACAAGTGCGTGTGAGTCAACCTGCCACGGCGGGATCCTGAGTCAGGGCTGTGGTCCCAGGGGTCACTGGCATCACGAGGAAAGCTCTGGGGTGCTCAAGTGGAGCGAGGTCCTGTCTCCTGTGCATTGGGAAGCCTCTCCGTGGTGCCCCCGCATGATGCTTGTCACCCTGTCCTTGGCTGTGCAGGAGTCAGTGTGATGGAGGGCAAAGAAAGGCAGAGATGGGAACCACCAGCGATTCAAAGCAGATGCTGTCCCTTCCCCGCAGCCCCCGTTTCCCACAGGTTTTCTCCGAAATTTCTGTATCAAAAGCCTGCTTGTTACTGTTGCAGAAAATGTTGGCAAAGCACGTCAAGGGATATGGGAAGACATTGAGACCTTGGTGCCAAGTCAGCGGGTGGAGGAGCCGGGGAGCTGGTGTTGGGGCGGGGGGGGGAAGGTGCTTGCAGGGTCTGCTCTGGGGAAGGACGAGACCCATCGAGTGTGTTAATCTCTGACCTTCCCAAAAGTGTCCCAAATTGTTTCAACACGTTTCAATTACCCGGCTGCGCTGCCCAGAACCGCTCTGAACTCGGCTGCTTCTTCACTTTCTGGTGGCTCTTGTTGGTTTTTTTTTGGGTTTTTTTTGTTTTTGTTTTTTTTTTTTTTAATTTTATTTTATTAGAGTTTAAGGAGGCAGAAGGAAACCCAACTTGGGATGTACTGACCTGCCTTTGCGCCTCCTGTCAACCCCTGGTGTCACACCATCCCCCCCAGCCACAGTGCTCAGGACAAATTACTGATGCTTCAGGAGCGGAGGCAGGATTTGGGGTTTGCTCTATTCCACTCGATGGATCTAGAGGGGAACCCCCCGGCCTCTGCCATTGCCCAAGGGGGCAAAGCCCCCACCAAGCAAAAGCAAACCTGGAGGTGGTGAGAGTTAAAAACTCAGCAGCCACAAGCAGGTCAGTTTTGCCTCCAAAGTGCTGGAAAAAAACCCTTTCCATTGAGCTGTGGGGCAGGAAGCAACAGATGTGGTGTGTTTTCACAGTGAATGTTTTGGGGGGGGTGTTAAAATGCTTCTAAATGTTCTCCCCTGGAACAAAATTCGCCATCAGGAGGCTCTTAAACTCTTTGCAAAAGTGACTATGGTGCAGGATGTGCAAATCCCACTGCAAGTGCACAGGATTTTGCCCGTTAGGAAGTTAAATCCCTTCTGAAAAATGGGACTTGGGTGTTTCTTAGAGCCTGCTTGTGATTTTACCTTTATTCTCCCTTTATGAGCTGTTCCTTTGCTCTGCCATATGGTGGATGTGGCTGTTCTCAGTGGGGTAGGTAGACAGGGATGTTTTCCCCTTGCTGTGCTGAAGGTATTAGAAAATCTGCTCCTTCTAATTTATAGCATTTCTGGACCTTGGGAAAATGTGGCTCCTCCTTATGCCTTTCACCTGCACTCACCAGCTCACATCTCCTGCTCAAGGAAAGGGGAGGTGGCAGCTGAGAAGGAGAAGGTGGGTTTTTCTGGGCAGGGTTCAGCATCAAGCCTTTCTTCTCTGTTGGGTTGTCCTGGGCCAGATCACCCATCTTTCCCCCAACCTGCATGAACTCTCCCAAGGGGCACCACCAGCTAGAGCACGCCAGACCCATGGGGCCAGAAGAAGACCCCCTGAAGAGGTTGACGTGGGAGCAGAAAAAGCTTTTTGGGCTTTTTTGGGCTCTATTAGGGCGAGCAGTGAGGACAGAGCCTATCAAAGACATGTTGCTGTGATGGAGACACTGATTGAGCCCTGTTGTCACTTGTGACTGGCGGGAAATGATTCTGTGGCCGTGTGGGATGGGGTTTTAAATTTATTTTAATGAGCTCAAGATACCGCCCAGACATTGGAAGCCCATGGTTGGATGGGTGCAGGGGAGCCCAGGGGTGGCTGGGGCTCTTCCCTCGCGCGAGGCTGTGAAGGCAGCCCAGCACCCCTTGATTAATTAAAATCTCAAACCCGTGCACAGTCCAGTTTGCCTTGGCTGAAACCAGTGTGAGAAACTTCCTCCCAGCATTTCTGCGTCGTCCAGGCTGAAGTGTTGTCATCCGAGGCTGCTTTGCATGACAATGCCTCGGGCTCTAATTATGCACAAGGATGCTAATGGGCACAGAGCGGGCTGGATCTCCATGGGAAAACTATCTGTTTGCGAGGGGCGGGGGGAAGAGAAGAAAAAGAAAATCCACCCAAACAAAATAAACCATGACAGTTTGGGGAAAGGAGGAGGACTGGGGGGCGAGGAAAGGGGACGGAAGGCAGCAGAGGGCTCGAGGAAGGCAAGTAAGAAGCTAATAAGGCTCAGTTTTGGCTTTTTATTAGGGTCTCTTTCTCAGTGGTGAGGGACACGCCTGTGCTGGATGAAAGCGACTGAAATCAGTTCTGCAGTGCTGATATCCACAATGATTTTGAGCAAAACCGGGTCTTTCTGATTTCCAAGTATCAAATGGAAGCTGTTCTTGCAGTGCTGTGGGTCTTGGGTGGGCAAGTGAGGAGAAACTGAGGCACAGAAGAGCTCTGATTTGCCAAGATGCCAGATGTGAACATAGGAAAGTTTGGGGGACCCAATCTTGCTTTTCTTGAGCTTCCAGTGCCGTACGCTCCACCACTCACTTGTCCTCCTTGTTTTATTGCTCTCATATAACTATAAGGAGCAACCACTGAATCAAAGGAAGCTGGAAATGAAGGTTTTCACCCATAGCTTGGTCTTCCCAAGGGCAGTTGGGTTCTTTTCCAGGATGCCCTCTTGGCTTTTCCTTCCTATGTTTGCTAAGAGCATTTTGCAAAGAATGGGGTATGGGAGCAAAACAGCATCATCCACTGTGTCCTCCTGAGCCTTTTGGGCATTGTTTTCCCTTTTTCTGTCCTACTTTGAGAAGGTTGAGGTGGCTCTGGAATGGGGAAGGCTTGAAACTGGTCATGGATGGACCAGTCTGAGCTTGGGTTACCGGGTCCATAAAGGGACAGAGATGGTGACTCTGTCACCGCATCCAAGGAGAGGAGAGGGACCTAGAAACCACACATTTTACACTGGGGTCTGTCACAGCCTCCTGGTGGGACAAATATATTTGGCATCTTCAGAAAAGCAGACAAAATTCCTGGCCCTCTCTGAAGAGCTGCAGAACGTGCCCGATGACCACACACCTGACACCTGCACTGGGCTGGGAGAAAATGTGAGATGGGAGGGTGGCTGGAGGCTGCTGAGTGTGTAGTGTGGTTATTAGCCCTCATCGAAATGCTCTCTCACTTAGTCAACACCAAGAGCATTAAAGAGCCAGGTGCAAGAGTCTAAGGAGCTTAAACCTTTCACTCCCTGTTGGTGTTGATGGAGTCATCTGGCTTTAATGATATTAGCGGTACCCGTTCTGTCGGCATTTAAATGGGGGTGTGTGTATTTAATGTGCAGTTTACGGGGATTATTACTTCTGCATTGTTTCTTCTGAACCTCCTTGTGTACTGTGCGAGTCCTGGGTGAGGACAGTTCACCACCACCAGCAACTGTCACCAAAGAAAACAGAGCTGGAAACACCTTGGCTCCTTTTTTTCCCTAATCAGAGCCCAGTTTGAGCAGCTGAGAGGGGCAGGGATGAACCATGCTTGCTCACCAGGGTAAGACTCCTTGGGTGTTTCTGCACACAAAAAGGGTCATCATAGAATGGTCCAGGCCGGAAGGGACCTCCAAATGTCATCTAGTCTGACCCCCCTGCAGTCACAGGGACACCCCCAACTAGACCAGGTTGCCCAGGGCCTTGTCAAGCCTCCCCTTGAGTATCTCCAGGGAAGGGGCCTCAACCACCTCCCTGGGCAACCTGTTCCAGTGCTCCACCACCCTCACAGTAAAGAATTTTCTCCTAATCTCCAATCTAAATCTGCTCCCCTCCAGTTTAAAGCCATTATGCCGATGGCTATGGCAAGCTGGGGACCACAGCAAGTGCTGGATCTGGAGGATTTGCCCAGCTTTGGTGTGAAGGTGTCCTGCCCTGTTTCAGACACAGGGGGTCTGTCTTCTCTGTCCTCCAGTGTTAAGTGTGGTCTCCAAACACAGTCCACACTGATGAGGCTTGTTCCCATGAGACATCTCCTGGGGGATGTGATGGGATTGCCCAGATGCTGAGGGAGGTGACTCCTGTAGGGATGACATGCATCTGCCCACCCTCACCCAGTTGAGACCAGTAGGATCTTTTGGGCTGGGAGTGACTTTGGGCCCTTGAATCTTCTTTGTGCCATCATAGGGATGCTGGGAGGACAGGAGCCACCTGCTTCCTTGAAATCGCTCTCCTGCCATCTCAGTACCACTGCAGGATCCTTCCCCTCCTAAATTGAGTCCATGCCAGCCCCATGCTAATGAGCTTGATTGCTCCCCCTTGGTTTACATTGCATCACGGAGAGGAAAATCTGAGCCCGGTTTGCTCCAAATCATTGGGGTTTGCGGGGAAGGGAGAGAAGGACGTAAACATCCAGGGTGGAAAAATAATCATCTGCGAATGAAAAACTCTGGGATTTACCCTGAGAAAAAGGGGGATAGAGAGACTGACAGACCCGATGACAGACCCGGCTCGAAAGCACCCTGGCCCCACAGTGCGGAGAGATGCCTTATTGTTTGATCTGGCTGTGAGACAGATTAGCAGCCCCAGGTGGAAAGTCATAATCTGCATTTAAATGGGCCAGTTATAAAAGGTAGGGAGCCCAGGAGCCCGCAGCATTATGCTGTGTCTTTAGGAGTCCGTAATCTCTCTTTATTTTCTCCGCAGTCTGACCTGGGGGCACAGTTTCTAATTACCAGGTCACCCTGCTAATATTGTCATTTCCAGCCAGTGGGTGTGAAACCATAGCAACGCCACATTTGCTTCCAAGTTTCTAGAGGAATAAAATTTGCCTTTTAATCACAGAAAATGACTGGGGGTCTCCCCAACCCCCCCAACTTACTCCTCACTCGTACAATTCCCTATTGGGATTTTTCAAAGATATTTCAGATGGGACCTTTTCGAAGCTTCACCTTGTGGCTGTGGCCAAAGGCAAGAGACCAAAGTCTGGCTCTCTGAGGTTGTAGGCTCCAAGTAGGCAGTTTTGGATGCCAAAGTGTCCCTAAATGCATATGCTCTTCACCAAAGGAACCCTGTACTTTCTTTATAGCATGCTTTTTATCTCTAAAAACTTGTAAGTTGGTGAAAGAGGGTGAAGAGGGGACCAGACACAACTGTGTTATAGGGATGTAACCTGTCATTTCACTGTAGGAATGTCCACATGTACCTGCTTAGCTTGGCTCCGTCGGGGGGTGACCACTGGGATGGTGGCTTCAACTCACAGATTTCACCTCCCAGTTTGGACAGCTTGGAAAAAACCTGTGGATTCTTCACGAGGCACCAGGGCTGGGGTGGTAGGCACATCATGCAGCTCTGGTACCTTGGGGCTTCAAAATTTGCATCTTCCTCTCCCTTATCTGCATTGCAACCACTAAACAAAGGTGTAGTGAGCCAGGCTTTTGTCCCCTTGGAGCACACGATAAAACCTTGACTGGAATCAAGTCCAGAGAGCTTCAAAAATTGGGGAGGCTGGTTTCCAGCTCCCAAGGGCAGAAAATCCTGGCTGGAACAATCCTCACCATCTGTACAGACCGGGTGATGAGGTGTTAGAAAGCAGCCCTGAGGAAAGGGACTTGGGGGTGCTGGTGGATGAGAAGCTGGCCATGAGCAGGCAGTGGGCACTTGCAGCCCAGAAGGCCAATCCCATCCTGGGCTGCATCAAAAGAAGTGTTGCCAGCAGGTCCAGAGAAGTGATTCTGCCACTGTGCTCTGCTCTGGTGAGACCTCATTGTGTGCAAGTCTGGAACCCTCAATAGAAGAAGGACATGGACCTGATGGGGTGGGTCCAGAGGAGGGCCACAAAAATGCTCAGGGGGTTGGAGCCCCTCTGCTCCAAGGACAGGCTGAGGGAGCTGGGGTTCTTCAGCCTGGAGAAGAGAAGGCTCCAGGGAGACCTAATAGTGGCCTCCCAGTAGCTGAGGGAGCTACAGGAAGGCTGGGGAGAGCCTGTTCACAAAGCCCTGCAGTGACAGGACAAGGGGCAATGGGTTTAAACTG
>BJBW01002936.1:152053-163778 GCA_004320125.1 Scolopax mira | reverse complement strand
GCTCAACGAGGCCCTGGGCAACCTGGTCTAGTTGGGGGTATCCCTGTGACTGCGGGGGGGTCGGACTAGATGAGCTTTGAAGGTCCCTTCTGGCCTGGACCATTCTATGAATCTATAAATCCAGGGCAGAAAATCTACCCCAACGTCAGGAGAAATTCAGGTCAGGTCTGGGCTGAAGCTCTGCCCCTCAGGCCTTCCTCCTGGCTCTGCAGAATACGTTCAGTGGGTTTCAAAAGCAGTTTCTAACTCAAAGTGAGTCAGACGTGAACTGGAATCACACTGTAAGGTGATTTTCCAGCTGACAGGAGTAGGTTAATTGTAAACTGTCTACTGAAGCTTTAAAACTCCTGTCCAGCCTTATTATTAGCAGTTTAAAATTTATGGAGTGAGACTTTGCTTGGTGATAGTTGGTTTCTGCCCAGACAACGTGTGTAATTAATCCCCACATTGGGGGAAGGAAAATCAGATGTAAAGCTATTTTTGTTTTCTTTTCCTCCTTTCTTTCTGACACACCTCAGGGTGGGCAGGGAACCTGGGACAGAAACACTGTCCTACCTGCGCTGAGCTGGAGGGACCACATCGACATCGTCACCTTGAGCCCCAAGGGTTAAATCCTTTCTGATAGAGAGAAACTTCACTTTGTGTTGGAAGGTAACTCCAGGCCGGGGACAGAAACTGTCCCCTGAAACGCTGTGACATCAGAATGTGGGTCTGGACCCTGCAGGGTGGAGATCCCGATGGGATTTTTAAGGAGGATGATGGAAGTGGCTCCAGAGCCCAGAGGGTTGGAGGTCCCTGCAGGTCCGTGGCCGGCCACACGCTGTTCCCCTTCTGGCTTTCCTCATGTTGGAGCTACGACCTTGTTAAAAACTTACCCATTTCCAGGCTGAATAGCTGCATCTGTCTGGCTCGGGCAGCCCTTGGACCCGGTTCCGCCGCTCTCTGTCGGGCTGAAGAGCCGTGTTATTGCGTCTCCGCTCCCGGAGCGCTGCGGTTTCGGTGCTCGTAAGCTGCACAGAGCGAGCTCTCAGACTTTCTCCCCGTAAAATGCTTCAGTCACTGAAAACTGAGAGCAGCTCCCAGGCAGGTAATTAATTAAAAATGCGAATTTGGAGGCTTGTTCCCCTTCCCTTCGTAGAGTCGCTGTTATTTCGTATTTCAAACGGTTTTTATTGAGCCTCTTATAAACAGGACTGTGTTTTAATGGAGAAATAGCTCCCCACCCCACCCCAGCTCGACGGACAACGTGTCTCAAACCTCGAGCTGCTCGCCGTCGATGGTCCCAGCCTCCGTGGGCACCCACGTACGGGCACACGCGTGGAATTAAACTGGAATTTTGTGGCTGTGGGGTTCGCTGAGTAGCTCTGATCCGGTTCCCCATGCGCGGGGGAGAATTCAGTAGAAGTTGACTTCAGTAGGTTCTTGCCCAGTTTATGAGCCTTCGGAGCACAGCCCAGAGCGGGGGCTGGTTGTATAAAGGCTATAGCATGATTAGTACTTGTATTACAATAGCACTTTGGGACCCCAGTTGCAGCTCAGCGCCCCATTAGGGTAGTCCTTGTGCAAACACGTAGTAAAGAGGTGGGCCCTGACCCAAGGAGCAGAACAATTGAGGTCTTTACGGCTCCCGAGGCACCTTAGGATCAATTATTTATATTACAGTAGCACTTACGGCATGTCTGTGGCCCATTCCTGGGAATTTGGGGGGCTGCAGGACGGGCGGGTGACACCAGGCTTTGCTGCTGGAGCCATGAAGGGTCACTCCATAACGAACCGAGGGTTCAGTCTTCTCCAGTAGTGAGAGAATCTTCACTCTGTATTGAAGGAAACTCCAGGTTGGCACTAAAACTGTCCCCTGAAATGCTCCAGAGGGGACAATGCTGAAACAGGGGTGGCTTTGCCTTTCCCCCAGCCAGGGAGGCAGGTCATGGGGGGAACAGGAGGGGTTCGTGGGGACCTTTTCCTCCCCTCCCTCCTGCGGTTATAGTGTGGTCCTGGGTGCGATGGGTGCTCTGAAACCACATCCCCAGCCACATCCAGCCGCCTGCCCTCACACCCTTGGAGCTGGTGCCTCAAACCCAGGGCAGGAGGGGGCAGGAGCTGCACTTTGGGTGGGTGCAGCCCCTGGGTGAGGGTCAGCAGCCTGTCTGGGGACAGTGGAGGGGACAACAGGAGGTGGCCTGGGTGGGGCATCCTCAGCACCCAAGTGGGGAGATGCTGCACCTGTGTCCCCGGCCACCACCCTTCTGGTCACACGAGAACCTGGAGGTTTGTGTCAGAGAGAGGTTTAAGGCTTTTTTTCCCCGCCACCGCATCCTCTCTGATTCCTTGGACCTGTCTGTGCCTTGTGTCTCCAAAGCTCTCCTCTCTCCCCACCTTTTCCAAATGGGTTTATCAGCATCGAACCCATTTTAATCCAGTTTTGCTGGTGCCAGTGGAGAAAAGGGGACTTGTGTTTGTCCCCCTCACTTCTTAGGACGCCTCTCCTGGGGTGGCAGCACCTCCAGGCCAGGGGCTGGGGTTCCCAGTGTGGGAACGGGAGGGACCCTAATGCTGAAGGTGCTGGGGGGAAGCCCATCTTGCTCTTTTCCCTCTGACATACAAATCTCCGTCTCATTTAACCACCCGACTCCTGGAACTGGGCCCTGGAAAAGGGAAAAGGGAAACCCCAGCAAATCTCCCCCGACTCACAGTGACCCCGGCTCCGCCGTGACACATGGCAGCTCCACGTCCCAAACTCTGCAGCTGGGCAGGAGCGGGGGCTGATCCCAGGGTCCTGGCACACAGCTGGCTGCCATCGCCCCTTCTCCCTCTTGGAGAAAGCCCCGGCAGCTTTAATTCGATGGTGACCTGAACAGCTGGCCAAGGAAATGCAAATCTGGCAAATCCAGGGCTGCAGGCGGGCAGGGCTGTAGCCACCCCAGGGGCACAGAGCCCGGGCACCACGGGGCATGACAGGGACCTGGGCAGAGAAAAGGGGGGGGTGTACTATGGGGGCTCCCCAGTGCTACTTGGAAACTTTATCCCCATTCTTTACTTTTTAAAGAAATTGCCGTTAGCAGCCGCTGCCTGGCGAGCCCTCCCTCTGCCCTGAGGCTTTCTGTGGGTGTTGGGGATGGGGCGGGGGGGCTCTGGCGGTGCCCCCCACCCTGCCCTGGCCGCAGCACTCCCCGACTGGCCCCGCAGCATTGCAGCCACCCGGGGGTTCACATCTGTCCCTGCGCCCTGCTCTTATCTCCTGCGGCTCAAACCTGCCCTGCAGCATTGTAAGAGTTCCCTTGAATTATTATTATTTTTTTTTTTTACACCCCCCCACCCCTCCCGCTCTGCTTTCGAGCCCAAACTGCCCTGCAGCTTTGTGGCTTTTCCAGCATTTCAATCTCTCTCTCTCTCTCTCTGGGGGTCCCCCTCGGCAGAGCCCGGGCGCTGGGTGGGCAGGAAGCTGGGAGCTGCCCAGGGACCCGTGTCCAGCCTGGCTCTCCCCCAGGGGAGGCCAAGAGCATTAAAGCCCACACCATAAGTAAACAGTGCAGAAGTTGTAGGTCCAGGGTTGGGTCATGAGCTTTGCTCTTTGGGTTTCTGGCGGGGAAGGTATCCCTGGGATGCTTCCGGCTGGAAGGTGGAGCAGGGGAGAGGAGAGAGAGAGAGACAGGGGACAGAGCACGGCTGTGCTGGGACAGAAATGCCACCACAGACCCCAGAAATGCCACCACAGACCCCAGAAATGCCACCACAGCCCCTGAGAGCTGGGGCTGAGCCGGGGCTCATCACAGCACTGTCTGCTCAGGGTCATCCCATCTCTGCCCACTCCCACTGCCCCATTCTCCCAGTGCAAACTGGGGGGGGTGATGCGAAGGGTCTCTGCCAGCCCAGACCCCCACAGAGGTCGGCAGGCAGAGGCTGTCCCCTTTTTTTGGGACGTTTTCCAGTGTGTTGCTGGGGAACAGCCCAACCCACCCACACCAGCATCAGAAAGACATTCTTGACTGGTTTATTGAATTGTTTGCAGCCGGGTGCCGTGCTGGGGAGGGGGCTCACACCGGGGCTGCTGGGCGTTTTCTTGCCGGGGAACCACATTTCTTCTTCTTCCCAAAGGAGCAGCAAAGCCCAAACTTGGGTCGGGCAAAGTCCACTCGGGGGCTGGGGAAACCCACCACGTGCTGTGGGGAAAATGGCCGGGACCAAAGCGTTCCCACCAGCCCGGGGTGACTGGTTGCACAGGTAAATAGTGACACTGACCTTAACTAATGCACAAAGTAAATGAATCCCTTTCAGTTAATTGGCTTAAGTGTTACTTGTAGTGAGAGTAAATATTTTACAGCGGCGGGGAGGCTTTGCGTTGCAGTCGTGAGCGCCTCGTGCTCTGCCCTGGGGAGCAGAGATGGGCTTGTGGGCAAAGGGAAAGGGTCTGGAGAGAATAAACGGGTGGGAAAGTGATGTTTGGTGAGATTTGGGTTCATTAACGCCCCCCGAGGTGTCCCGCAGCGCGCTCGGCTCCCGGTGTGGGGCTGCCCTGCGCCTGCAGAGACTGGGGCAAGTCGTGACAGTTCTGCAGGAGGTTTTTTTCATACGTGAATAACTGTGTCCTCGGAGGGAACCCGCACGGGCTCGTGACCTCTGCGGTGACGCCAGCAGCGGGTGCACGCTCCTCGGTGTTGGAAAGCAGCAGGGCAGAGGACTTGCAGAGCTCAGTACAGCTGTGGCCCAGAGCGGGGGCAGCGAGGGGGCAGGTGGAGGTGGCAGAGCCATGGGCTGGATGGCCCAGAGCACCGTGGAGCGGGGAGGGGGGGGTCACAGACCACGGGGGTTTGGAGCAGGGGTTTATCTGGACTGGATCTGCTGGAAAAGCAAGTGCCTGGTCAAACTGGGGGTGTCCATCCTCCCTGGGGTGCCTGGGCTGCGTCTCCGGGGCTGTGGGACAAGCGGTGACATTGATCTTTGGGGATGATACATGTCTCACTTGGCTGATCAGGGCTTTGCAGCTTTTTTGGGAGAATTCCAGCAGTTTTGTATGAATGACCTGAAAGCCCAACACGCCCCCCCCGCTTCCTCGGCAGCTCCTCTGCCCCCAGCATCCTCCCGAAGCAGGGCACTGGGAGCAAACCCACTGGTGACAGTGGCCAGGGGACAACTGGAGCTCAGTTGTCACCTTTGGAGTTCACAGCCTGAATTGTCACCCTGGGAGAGTCTGGGTTTGTCCCTCTCCAAATCCCGTGTCCTGACGAGGTTTCCCTCGCTCCGGGGTGACACCCCCAGTGCCACCAGCAAAGCCAAAACCATCCTGGGGCTTCAGCCTGGCTCGGGCTTTGCCTGAAAGCCATTAATAAATCAGACACCAGGGGGGTGTTTAACTTTTAATACAATGTATATTTATTGCAAACAATAATATACAAAAAAAAAAAAAAGGTAAGTTTCACAAAGAGAAGGATTTTGCAAACAAAACAAAACAACCAAACTTACCTAAAGACAAAATATGATTTAAATGACAGGTCTTTTAAGTTACAGAAATACTTTAAAAAGATCTGCTTTTATACAGAAATAGAGAGATGCCATATTATAAGAGTGCTTTAAGATTTTTTTTTCTTCTACTGAATCCCTAAAAAAAAAAAATGTTAACAAATATATCATTTTTTTAAATAAAAAAAGTTCGCTGTCTTTTTTAAAAAGCAATCCTTAACTGTTCAGCCACAGCTTCACCAAAGTCAGTGTCCCCACCTCAAGCCAAGTTTTTTTTGGGGGGGTGGGAGGCTAAAACGGTGCCGCCCCCCGTGGCACGGCCGGGGGTGTTGGGTCTCGTCCTCGCACGAGCTGGTGTGTCCCAGGGAGCTGAGGCAGAAAACAAGGCAAATGATTCAGTGATACGCTACATTTGCAATCTTTAGTTTGTACAATTTCTTCTTTTTTTTTTTTTCTCTTTTCCAGTTTATCCTTAAGACAAAAGAAAAAAAAAAAAAAACAAAAAAAAAAAAAAAAAAAAAAAAAAAAAACCAAAAAAAAAAAAAAAAAGGAAGAGCACAAGGTTGTACAAACCCAGGACACAGATTCCAAAAAGAATAATAATAATAATAATAAAAAAAGAATTAAAGAGATAAATAAAGGACTGGTTACAGTTTAGACCATAATTTAACAGGCACGGTTACCTTCCAAAGAACGCTCCCACAAACACAATTGCTTTTGAAAGGACTTAAAATAGAAGGGAGATTAAAAAAAAAAAAAGGAAAATTGTGATTAAAAACTGCTCTTCTCACAAAATAAATAATTTAAAGTATCTGTGATGTCCTGCAAGCAGAGGGGAGCCCCTGGATGGGTTCTGCATCAGGCTGGGGGGCGTTGCTCCGGGGTGGCTGGAGAGGGGGGGGGTGTCACACTCAGCCCCCCCCCCCCCCCCCCCCCCCCCCCCCCAGGACCAGGGGACAAGTGATTCTCACAGGGCTGCTTTTAAGGCTTCTCAACAGCACTTTCTGCTGGTTTGGGGGGGGTTCCTTTTTTAAAAAAAACCCAAAAACACACCACAACTTTTTTGTTTTTCTTTCTTAAGGCTCAAGGTTATTAAAAAATAAAGTTAAAAATCTCCTGCTGGCTGTTTTTGCTATTAGTTAGAAAAATAAAGCCTCTCCCACGCTCGTCCCCGCGCAATCTCAGCTGGCGGCTCCCTGACGCCGGCCACCAAACAGAGCTTTGTTCCCAGGTAAAAGCAGGCCGTTTCACCTGTTTAATTTTTATTTTTTTAGAGAAAAAGACACTTATCTATACAAAAATACCTCTGACCTCAAGAAAAACCTAGGGCTGTTCCGCTAAGTGTCATTTTATTTTTTTTTTTAGCTGTTGGAAAAATAAGAGCATTTAAAAAAAGGAAAATCTCTAAAAAATACGTATAAATCCCCCTCAAATTGGTAACGAATCATACACAGTACATACTAAAAAATATTTAAAATAGAGAATATTCCTCACAGAGGACTTTGAGTTTTCTCTTCCCCTTCCCTCCCCCCCATTTTTTAATCTTTTTTTTTTTTTTTTTTAATTACTGCTAAAAAAAAAAAATATCTCATTACAAAAGTCCAGAGAACAAGACAGCTGAGCTGGTTGGTTAGAAATCTCGTCCCCGCGCTGCGCCCTGGAAGCAGAGTTAAAAAGTCCAGTCCTGGGAAAAGTCTGTACCGAGTTTTGCCGGTTCTCGGAGCGGCCTGGCCCCGTTCCTGGGGGGTGCTGTAGTGCAGAAGGCTCCAGGCGCTCTCTCCTCCTCCCCAGCTTTAACTTTAGTGTCTCTTTTTTATTTTTTTTTTTTTAGTTATTATTCTAAAATCAAAGAAGGGAAGAGTCTGAGGAAGTTCTCCGCTCTTCTCGCTGCTTCTTTTGTGACGTTTGGATTATTTTTTGTTGGTTTTTTTCTTCTTTTAAGTGTATTTTAACTTTTTTTGTTATTATTATTATTTTTTTTCTTTTTATCGCTTCTAAAGGGTTTCAGGGCCTGGTGAGCTGCGTGTAGACGGGCTGTTCCCAGTGCTGCGGGCTGTGGGTCTGGGGGATGGAGGGCACCCCCGAAGTGTCTGCAATGGGGGTGTACATGGGGCGCTGCGTGGGGTTCATGTAGGTGAAGGTGGAATAGAGACCCCCGCTCTGCCCGGCGGCGTGGCTGTAGTAGGAACCGGAGTTCTGGTGGTCGGTGTAGTCGTACTGGGAGCGGGTGATGGTGGGGTAGGAGGAGCCGTAGTGCTGGAGGTTGAAGGAGCTGTAGCCCAGCTGCTGGGGGGAGTGCTGCTGCTGCTCGCTGTAGTGGCTGGGGCTCAGCTGCTCCGTCTTGATGTGCGTCCTCTGCTGCGCCGGCCCCTGCTCCCCGCTCAGCGCCGGCAGCCCCTGGGGGGGCTGCGCCTGCGGGGGCTGCGGGGGAGGCTGGGGGGGCTGCTGCTTGGACATCCAGACGTGGCCGGTGCCGGGCTGGGAACCCGCCGTGCTGCTGATGCCGTAGCTGCCGGTGTAGGTCACCTGGCCGTGGGTGGCCGGGACCCCCGGGTGACCGTTGGGGGGAAGGTACTGGTCGAACTCGTTGACGTCGAAGGTCTCGATGTTGGAGATGACGTCGCTGCTGAGCTCGCCGATGTCCACGTCTCGGAAATCGATGTGGGGGGGCTGCCGGCCGCCTTCTTGCAGGGGGCGGCCCTCCCGCTTCAGGTCCTGCTTGCCCGGCTGGGCGTCCGTCTTAGGGGTGGTGGGGGGCGTGGGGGGGCCCTGCGATTGCCCTGCGGAAGGAAGGAAAAGGAGACGGGGATGAAGGGGGTGTCACTCCCGTGGTGGCTGGGTACCCCCCATCCCCAGGGCACCCCAAGGCAGGAGGTGCCGCCGGGTGCGATAACGCCGTTAATCGTTAACCCACGGTTTGGGGCCGGGGGGGGCACGGATAAGAGCGTGTTGCTTGTGAAAGCAGCTGCGTAGGGGAACACCACCCCGTCCAGGTGCGAGGGGCACAGACCCGAGGTGAAACAGCCAAACCTTCAGACATGAGTCACAGGAGCGGGGACACCTTTTCATTTACTTTTTCTTTTCTTAAAATAACCAAAAAAAAAACCAAACCCCAGGACGGGTTCGTGTTTCTCGTGGGTGGAAGCGGCCGCAGGGGCTGGCACACACGGGGGAGTGTGTGCCCATGCTCTGGGGAAGGCTGGTGGGCAGCTCACCCCCCCGTCCCGGTGCAGCCATCCCCTTCTCACTGCGTTTTGGGGTCTCTTCTCCTTCCCTACGCCCCCTCCCCAACCCTCCTTACCCAATCCCAACTTCAGCCTGCTTTGGGATGCAACTTTTTCTTAGGCAGCCGTGCCTTAATCCCCCTCTTCCCCCTCCCTCCCCCCCAAAAACACCTCCTGGGTACCTACCCGAGTGCTCCCCGGGGGAGTGCACCTCGCTGATGCTGGAGGACGACTGGGGGGAGTCCGCCTGCAGCGCCTTGAAGATGGCGTTGGGGGAGATGTGGGTTTGCTCGGAGCCTTCCTCCTGCTCCGACTGCCCGTTCTTCACCGACTTCCTCCGCCGCGGCTGGTACTTGTAGTCGGGATGGTCCTTCTTGTGCTGCACCCGCAGCCGCTCGGCCTCTTCCACGAAGGGACGCTTCTCGCTCTCGTTCAGCAGCCTGGGGTTGAGGGGGGGGTGTGGGGAGGAGGACATGGGGGTGAGGGGCTGCAGCTCACCGGGGAGGGCATTAACAGCTCCCCCCTCCCCTCCCCACTATGGCATTGCCACCAGATCAAACATCTGGGTTCCCCCAAATGGCAGTGCAAAGCCCCCCCCCCCCAATATTGGGGGCACACGCTGGTTGTCACTCCCCTCTTGCCCCCTCCCTCCCCCCCCAGATTCCTTCAGTGGCCAAACAAGAGGTGCAAGAGCCATGGTGGGCTCTGGTTCTTGTCATCCCTGGTCCCCCCCACAGCCCCCCCTGAGCCACCCCTGCAAGGACACACGTCCTGTCCCCACAGCACTTCAGGTGACAGCCCCATTGCCGCCTCCCAGGGCCACTTTGCTCCCTGCCTTCTCCTCCAGCCTCAAAAGCGGCCACAAAATTAGGATTTCCCCCCCCTCCTCGTTCCCTTCTGCAGTCCCAGAGCGAGAGGCAGCCAGGTGACTCACTTTCTTTCTGTTTTCCTCCCCTCCCTGCCTTATTTTGGAAGTCAGAGGGCACCCAGCCATGTGACACTCATCGCCGCCACCCACCCACCCCCCCGGGGCTTGGCACAGCACCCTGTGGCTGCTCCCCCCCCCAGACCCCCCCTTCTTTCCCCCCTCACCCTGCACCGCTTCTCCTCCCGGCCCCAGCTGATGCAATCCCCCCCAAAACCCATCGTTTCCTCGGGTCGAGCAGCACAAACAGGCAGAGGCCAAGGGGGGCCCGTGGCTTCGGCAGCCCCCCGCAAGGAGGGTTTATTTTCCCCCCCCCCCAGGGAAAAAACACACTTGCAAAACCAGGAGGGAAGCACTTTCCCTACTTTTCCCCTGCTCTTCTCCCCGCCCAAGAAGTTTGCTAGCCCAGGCAAAAGTTTTCAGCCAGTTTTTCCAAGGCTCCAAACCATCCTCTCCCACCTCCTCCGGCTGCTGGGACGCGCTCCCCCCCAAACCTCAGCATCTCCCTCTGACCCCTCCCGGGGCTCCCCCCGCCCCCAGCTCACCTCCAGAGCTTGCCCAGGGTTTTGCTGAGCTCGGCGTTGTGGAGATGGGGATACTGGTCCGCCAGCTTCCTGCGGGCCGCCTGCGCCCACACCATGAAGGCGTTCATGGGCCTCTTGACGTGGGGCTTGTTCTTGCTGGATCCGTTGACCCTCACGGGCATGGGCACCAGCGTCCAGTCGTAGCCCTTGAGCACTTGGCTGACGGCCTCTCGGATGCACACGGGGAACTTGTCCTCCTCCGTCTCCTTCTTCAGGTCCGCGTCCCCCTTGGGGAAAGTGTTTTCTTGGGGTCTGGTGTTCTCCGTGTCCGAGCCGGATCCGGAGGGGCAGGGGGATCCGGCGGAATCATCCGACATGGTGGGGCTGGGGGCGTCGGAGATACATTTGTCCTGTTCTTCTGTCATTTTCATGAAGGGGTCTAGGAGATTCATGCGAGAAAGCGGCCGGGGGGGGACAGGGGTTGAAAAAAAATGTAAAAAAAATAAAAAAACCTGAAAAAAATCAGGTGGCTACGGGGCAGGAAAGGGGTTAAAAAGAAGGAAAACTGGGAGAGACGAAATCTCCACCAGCCCGAAGCTCGGCCGGGGAGCAGGGGGGAGAAAAAGTTTGCAAAAAGTTTTTTTTTATTATTAATTTTTCCCGAACCCCTCTAAGTAAAAATTGAAAAAAAAAAAAACAAAAGAAAAAAAGCGCGCACGCACAAAAAAGCCAAAAACGGGTGTGGGGAGAAACTTTTGCAAGTTGCAGGAGAGAAAGGACGGGAGGGGAGGGGGGGGAAGGAGGAAAAAAAAAAAAGAAACCCCCCCCAAAAAAAACCACCCCGGAGCGGCGTCGGTGGCCGTCGGCGGGCAGCGTGTGGCCGGGGCGGCGGTGGGTGGGCAGCGTGTGGCCGGGGGGGCGGCGGGCGTGCGGGCAGGGGGGGCCGGTGTCGCCCCGCCGGTCTCCAGCGCGGCTCTGGGGCCCGCGCCGCCGCCGCGGAATTAAATACTCTGCGCGGCCATTTGGGCCCGGGAGCGCTCGGCCAATGGGAAGCCGGCCCCCGGGGGCTGGCGCGCATGCCATTGGCTGAGGCGCCCGGGAGGGGCGGGGCCGGCGGGGCGCGCAGGGGACGCGCCGCTCCGCGCAGGGGGCGGCTGGCGGAGGGGAGATGGGGACGGCGACGAGGGGGGGGTGTAGGGGAGGGGTGTGTGTGTGTGTGTGTGTGTGCGCGCGGAGCGGCAGAGCGTCTTGCGCGGGTGCGGAGCGCGGTGAGACGCAGGACTTGCGTGTCCCTCCGCGCCGCTCCGCCCGCCGCGGTGTTGTCTGCCTTGGCGGGAGGTGCGGGATGAGCGCGGGGAGGGAGCGGGGTAGGTGACCCGCTGCGGGTTTTCCCGCCGGGGCGGGGGATTTGGCCCTCCGCGGGCGCGGAGAGGCGGTGGGACCCGCGGGCGGTGCGCGGCGCCGTCCAGAGGGGGCGCCAAAGGCCCAGGAACGGCGAGGCGGGGGCGGGGAGCGCTGCGCGCCCGCGGGGGGGGAGTTGCGGGATGGGGGTGGGAGGGGGGGCGTCCGCGCCCGCTGCGCCCCCTGCCCGCCCC
>BJBW01002936.1:111255-151997 GCA_004320125.1 Scolopax mira | reverse complement strand
GGGGGGGGGGGGGGGGGGGGGGGGGGGGGCGTGAAACTGAAACGTGCCCCAAACGCACTTTTTTGGTGGGGGGTGCGGAGGGGGGGTTGCGCCGGCGCGTCCCCCCGCGCCCATCTCCTCCCGCTGCGCGATATCCCCGTGTTTCCCCCCTTCTTAATTCCTCTTTTTTTATATTATTGTGAAGCCCCTGGGGCCTCCGTGACATCCCCCCCCCCGCGCCCCCCCCGCGGGACCGGGCTCCCGGGGAAGCCCGAGCTCTGCAAGGGCAACGGGAGGGTTGGAGGGGGGGGATCCTAAACACCCCCCCGCCCCCCCCAAAAAAAAAGTCTTGCGGAGTTGCCCAACTTTTAGCATCAAACCAGGACAACGAAAAGCGACGAGAATCCGCGGGAGTTTCTCTCTGGAGAAATTCGAGTATTTCCAGTGAAACACAGAATATCCGCGGGGGGGGGGGGGGGAAGGGGGGTTTAGGAGCAAAGTGCTTTTTTTCCGCGCGCATTAAAGTGAAGGTTTGGGGACGGTGCCGCCGACGAGCGGGTCTCTTCCAGAGAATAAAGCAGATTTCAGGGTTTAAAGGGGAATTTGGTGAGAACTGCATTTTTTTGTTGGTTTTGTTTTATTTTTGGTGCAGAACTGGGGGTAGGCAGCGTGTGGGGAGAGCTGCCCCCCGTCCCCCCCCGCCAGCGGGTTTCGGGGAGGGAGGGTGTGGAAGGTCCTTCTCCCTTTCCAAAACGCACACTCCATAATTTTTGGGTTTTAGCCGGTGCTTGGTGGGAGCCGCTTTTGTCCTGGTGGGAGAATCCCGGGGGCAGCGGCCGGTTCGGTGGACTCCCCCCCCCCCCCCCCCCCCCCCCCCCCCCCCCGGTCACGACTGTCGCCGTCACCTTAATAAGTGCGTTTTAAAAAGTATTGGAAGTGGCACGAGAACCAAAAAAAAAAAAAAGTTAAAAAAAAAAGGTAAAAAGGCAGCGGGGGAAGGAGCGGTGAATAAACGCGTTTGAAAGCAATCTCCCGGGCAGACCCAGCTTGTCCTTCCCTGTCTTTCCCCGAGGTTTACTTTGTAATTTAATTTTATTTTTACTTTTGGGAAGTAGTTGTCTTTGGGTGAGTTGGAAGGTAAGTGTCCGTCCTGCTTCCAGAGCCTTTGTCTGAAAGGAAAAAGGGGGGCTGAGAGCAGGGGGTGATTTTTCTCCAGGAGCGTTTGGGGTTTCTAATTATTCCTGCGACGCCGACCAGGGTTGTCACATCTTTGCTGGATCCACACTAATCCGAGGGGAGATAATGCTGAATTCTGTATCGTTATTTGCAGTGAAAAAGGTAAACTTGTAGTCAAGGCTACAGGAGAGAATTTGGAAATATCTTCCCTGGGTAATTTCAGCTCTGGGGTAGTGCACGAGTGGAGCTGAGCTCAACAAATCTCTGTTAATTATGTATTTGTTATAGGAGCATCAAAGGAATGGAGGGCAGGAGATTGTCCTTATCTTAGCTGGAGCTGCTGTAGCAAAAAAACCTGAGCAAACGTACCTGGAGGAGAAAAATATGGTGACAACAGATTGTTCCGTGGCTTTACTGCTGATTGGCAGATATAAACCCCAAAACAATTTGGGAGGATAATTGATTGAATGAAAAGTGTAATAATTAGAACATTTTTCATTCCGAAAGTCCATCTGCTGAAAGGGACTCTGCCTTTTTCATTACAAAAGAATCTGTTTTAACAAAAGAAAGCGGTTTGACAAGTTTGAACAATAAACAAAAGAGAAATGGAGCAGAGCTCTCCAGTGCTGTTATCGGGTGTAATTTTATAATTTCCGAATTATTATTTTTAATTCCCCTCCTACGGGACTATTTAGACAATATGGACAAGCTGATTAATCGCAGCCGTTTGCCAGGTTGGGAGTTTCCTTTAAAGTGACAAACTGTTGCTGCTTTTCCGTCGGGATGGAAGTTTTCTTTTCTTTTTAAAGAATTATCATTGTTTTACGGCAAGCGACAAGCTCGGCGATGGGGAAGGGTTTTGAGCAAGAAGCACGTGGAGGATAGTCCTCCTCGGATGGTTTTGGGTTGTCTTTTTTTTTTCCCTGCCTTGTGCTAAATCAAATCACTGTGGTGGTTTTTTTTAGGGAATGAACTTCCCAAGGCTCTGAGCGGAGAGTGGAGGAGAGGGGGGTTTGGGGAGCAAGGGAGAAGGGAGTTTGGGGAGGTTTTTCTCTCAAACCTGACAAAATCCAACACGGACGCGCCTCGGGTGTGTTGTGCTGCCAGAAGTGAGGTTTTGGTGGTGGTTTATGGGATTTGGGGGTGGGTTTGCTCCAGGTGTGTGTCCCCCCTACGCCCCAAACCTGAGGAAGTTTGCTCCATCCCCAAGGCTGGTGCCTCTTCCCCAGTCCCGGCCCAGCGATGGCACCGGTGTCACCGGAGGGGGCCGTGATGTCACCCCCTCCCCTCTGACCTCACACCGGGCCCCTCCACGCTCTGGGAAACCCACGGAGAAGCTGGTTCTGCCTCCCCCCATCCAGAAAAACGTTTCCCCGGCTGGTGGAAAATGGGGGCAAACCGGGGAGATGTGGGGTGTAGTGGAATTCTCGAAAAGCAAAGGCGTTCCCGCACCAAATCCCTTCGTTTTGGCCTCAAACCCCTATCGATCGTTGCCCTTTGGCACGGACCGGGAACGCCAGGCGGGTCCTGCCTTCCAGTTTCCTGGGACTGTCTGGTTTTGGATGGTGTTTTTTTTCAGCAGGGGAGTCCTGGGGGTGGTGGCAGCGCAGTTAATTGCAGCGTAATTATCGCTCCCTCCTATAAAAACCCCTCCTTCCCTAAACAACGACATTTTATTAAAAACTGGGGGGAGCCGGGCTGCATCCCCCCAAAGCACAGCATAACCCCAGCAGCCCAAGGGGCTTTCTCCTCGCTCGGAGAAGGGCTGGGGAGGTTCCACCATCCCCATGGCCAGGGCTGAACGTTCTCAGGTGCAGCCCAAAGACGTTGGGGTTTTAGTTCATTTTTAACACCATCCCCTTTTCTTTTTTTTCCAGCCAGGGTGGGGTCTCCAGGGCAGGCATCCCGCATCTTTCCACCCCAGAAAGGGGGGGTTTACTCCCTGAAGTGAAGAGTGTTGAATCCCTGTCTCCAAGGTGTGATGGGTGCTGGGATGGAGCTTCTGCTCCGGTTGATAGGGTGACCTGCCCAAGGGCCTGGTGGGTCCCTCCCGAGGTGGCCCTTGGTGCCACGGTGGATTCGAGGAGGTGACCTGGGGCTGTTGGACACGGCTGCCAGGGGTTTGCAGCCTCTGCCCTCCCGTCCCCTTTTGTGCTACATCTATTTATTTTTCAAAAGCCCGAGCGATTCTCAGGCGCGCTCTGACGTGTCCTTAGCGGAAGGTCGTTGCAGAGTTTAAAAAAAAACCAAAAAGAAGAAAAAAGCCACCAATAACTGATTGGTGATGGACAGAACTGGGGGCAGAACTGTCCTTCAGTGTGTAGGCTCAGCTAAGAATTCCTTGATGGGGTATATTTACCCATCCTTGTAATAATTTTTTTTTTAAATCTCTCTATTTCTCTGGCCTGTCGTGACAATACACCGCCCTCCAGAGCTGCTGCAGGTCGAGCTGGAGACAACGCCGTGCGTTGATTTAACCTTGGCAAATCCCGACCTGGGAATGGGTGGGAAAGCTGCTGGATGGCCATTTTCCCACCCCCCTCCTTTTTTTTTTTTAAGTGTGCAAGGTACCAGGGAGCCTGACGACGCCTGAAAGATATTTTCTTTTACGGTGTTTTAATTCCTGCCTAAAAGCGCTGTCTTGTTGGCCTTGCTACATAGAATAAAGTGCAAGAAATTCCCGAGTTTCAGAAGAATAACCTCAGTGCTGCAGTGAAATGATTCTATTTTTTATTTACAAGGGCTGAGCTGGGGGGCAGCATTGATTTGACCACGTCTGTCTGGTTTAGCTGTTAAATCACTGCCCACTCATTGTGGCGGGTGAAAGAGCATCACTTTAAATAATGCCGAGATTTACCACTTAAAAAATAATCCTGGGACGAGGAAAGCACTGGAGGCCAGATCCTGCCGTGGGGTGCTGGGGATTAGGCTGAGTCTCAGAGACATTGGGAAAGGCGTTGTGTTCTTTAGGATTGAAGGAAAAGGCTTTTCTCCCACCTCGGGGGTAAAAAAAGTTTTGAAAATGCAAAAAAATTCTGAGAATCTGAGGAAAGGAAGGGGAAAGCTCTTTGTTAATAAGAAATAGTAGGGATGAGCAGCAGCTCCCTGGTTTGTCGAGCTGCTCCCCAGCTGGGAAATCCAGTGAGGGATTTATTCTCCCTCACGTTTTGGAGTCTGGGTCTCGGAGCCGAGCAATGCCTGAGGAGTTTTAAGGCTCCCTGGCCCCGGCGCAGGCTCTGCCATAATAAATACACATAAACCTCGCCCCCTTTTCTGCTCTTTCTCCCCCGTTTGGAAACCGCCGCGGCACAACCTTGTGCTTCACAAACGCTCCTTTTCTGGAGCGATACGGTTTGGGGCTATTTATTTATTTATATATCTATATACGCATATACATATATATTTGCTCACTCGCAGCAGCGCTTGGCTGGAAGTGCAGCAAACTTGGGTAAATGGAAAATTTATCAGGCTCAGTTCAAGTGGAATGGAAATACCCTCCCCAAAGGTGCTGTTTTTTTTTCTCCTAGGAGAAAAAACCCATAAAATTATCATTATTATTTTATTTTTATTTCTTTTTTCCCATTCGTGGTGCACCTTTAACTCATGTGAACACTTTTGGCCTGCTCAGCAGTGCCTGGTGCTGGGCTCTTGGCCGGGGACTTGCCCCGTTTGCCGGCCACGGCATCCCCCGGCCGTCCCCTCGCAGCGGGTGGCAGCCGGGGCTGGGAGGGGGTCTCCATCCCCCCCCTCAGATAAATCAATCTGGTTCAAATCACACCGGGGGGGGAGTGGGTGGGAGAAGTGATCAAAGCCAAAAGAAAAGCTCCAGTAACGAGGACAAAAGGTGTAGTTTTGATTCATAACAAGACAGAGCTCTCCAGAAAATGCCCCCCCACGCCCCACCCCGGGCTAATGCTGGTGACAAGTGGTCAGCATCATCTTGTATCTATTTTTTTTTCATTTTTATTGATATATTTATTTTTTATTATAAAAAGATTAACGTCCCACTTGCTCAGGGTGGCACCAGCGTCCTCGCACTGGTGCGAAGAAGCATCTCCTGGTGATCTCAAGGAGAAGTAGGGTTGCTCTGGGAGGTAAAAAACCCAGTTATAAAGAAACAAACAAAAAAAATCTCAACCCGCTTATAAGTCCTGGTGAATCCTAGTGAATATATATAAGTTTTGGGGGGGTTTATTTCGAGCCACTTGTGCCCTGCAGCACGCTCCTGTGAATGCCAGCCCGGGTACAGCGTGGAAGCCAACTGTGCACATCATGCATGATGTTTCGTAGCCCCATACAGATAAATAAATGGCCGTAATTTTAAACCGGCCCTATTATGTTTTCCAACCAATAGTTCAAATTACACAGCCCCGGCAACAGCTTACAAGAAATCCATCAGAATTGGAAAGGGGAATAAAACTGCCATTCTCTCTACCTGTTTGTGCAGCTCCTTGCTAATGCAGGGAGAGCCCGGCTGTTTATTTGGAGAAGTAAAGTTGTGGAAATATACTTGGAGGGTGTAATGTGGACAGCACGTGTTTCTGGGAGCTACCTGAAGTCTGTGTCCTAATGGCTTGCAGATGTCCCTGGGTCACCGATTTCCTACGGGCCAGCGAACGCGGCAGCGCCCAGCCCTCCCGCTCTTCAAATTAAAAAAAAAAAAAATTAAAAAAAAAAAAAAGGTGGTGGTGGTGGATATGGTGGTGGGGAGGAGGGAAGAGGGGGGCAGTTCGACTTCTGGAACTTGTAAAATTGTTTGTTTGGGTTGTTTCCAGCTCCCATCCCACCGCTGCGCCGGAGTGATTTGGAAATTCTAGCTGCCAGGTCCATGTTCGGGTGGAACGATGATTTATTTGAAAAATAGAGAAATCTGCTATGGGATCACTTTTAGTTTGCTCAGGGCGGGGAGTTTATTTACACTGGGATTATTTATGTAAAAAACTTGCAGTTTTCTCTACTGAGGAATAAACAGGGATTTGTTTTAGTTATATATATATATACCTAAACACAGACTCACGTATGCATGCGCTCATATATACTGAAAATATGTATATCTGTGTCTTGCTGTTCCTTTTTTATGCCAAGTTATAGCTTTTATGCCAAGGTCTAGCTATATGCCCGAGTGCTATATAAATATTTTATTTTACATATAACGTAAAGGTTAAGACGTGTCTCCAAATACAGATAAAAAGACTTTTGGGTTACGTTGCTTCCTCGGGGCGGCGGGAGGTGGGGAGAGCAGAGGGGGTGCTCAGAGCCACCCGGGACCCCCACTTCTCTGTGTCTGGGTTTGTGCAAGTCCCTTCCTACACCCGATGGGCTCTCACCAGGGGGGACGCTGGAACCGCCACAGTCTGGCTTATTTCTGCTTAAATTTGGGCACTTTTTGGCCCTGGTCTCTCTCGTGTTGGATTTGGCCCTGTCTCTCCGTCATTTTGGGGCAGGATGTGGCCGGGAGGGAGCAGGGAGCGTTTTGCTACCCCCAAGGATGCTGTTCTGCTCCCCATGGATGCTGAGGGTGCTCTGGCCCAGGTAGCACAGGACTCGGCCCTGAGCAGCTCCCGGGCTCCTTTTCCCACAGGAAAAGCATTTCAAGGCATTTTTAAGGTGCCTGTTTTTCCTGGTGGTTTCCAGACGGTGTTGCTGGGCACCGGGAACTCAGGGCTGGCGGGATGCTCCCAGCACAGCAGCATCCCTGGGATGTTCATGGCTATTTCACCCATTTCCTCCTTTTTTTTTTTTTGGTTTTTATTTTGTCCCGTGCTGATAATTAAGGGAGTTTCCTGGGGCAGGTGGCCAAAGTGGCCGGGGTGAGGACTGTGAGCCTTGGTCAAAAGATCATGAAATTAAAGGCTGATTTTAAGTACCTGCCTTGGGTATGGTCCAGGTCTCCTCACCTGGATGGGTCTCTCCACTGGGCTCTCTAATTTCTCTCTAAATCACTATTTATTCCATAAACAGAATTGCTTTATTTATATATCTATATCACAGAATCATATGGGGTTGGAAGGGACCTCTGGAGATCATCTAGTCCAACCCCCTGCCAGAGAGGGTCTACCTAGAGCACGTTGCACACACATAGATATAGATAGATATTTAGCAATGAAACTTTGGAGGGACATCTCATTTATTCCATTTTCTTTCTATTTTCTTTTGCTTTACTTATGCAGCACAAAAAGAAGGATCGGCCGTTGTGGGAGCAGTGTGCTTATGGCTAAAAGAAAAAAAATAGCATTAACACTCATCGCGTTAAAATGAATATAGCAAAGCAGAGTACCATAGAAAACCAGAAATGGGGAGGGCAGGGAGTACTGGTTTTTCTGCGTCTGCCTGTCTACCTGCCTCTCCTACCTGTGACAGATTAGAAATATGCGCTGGCCATTTAGCTTGGCAAAAATCATACTTTTTTTTTGCACAAACATGAGGGAAAAAAAGTCATCCTGCTGCTAAGTGGGAAAAGCTTATTCTGAGAATAACACCATCCAGCTCCCAGTTTTTTACCTAGAAATACTTGCTATGTCTTAATAATAACACAGAAAGTCTCAGACTCCATGACAGAATATCGTTATATTTTCTGGTTTTAGGAAAAAACCTATTATAAATATGTCTCTGAAGGGTGTATATATACCTTGGCTTGCAGTTTAATTTGCTGTCAGTCTGAAACCGCTCTTTATCGTAATCCCGGGTTCCTACTCATAACATAACAAAACCATTTTTGACTTTGAAGAAAAGGATGAAAACAGGTGCTGCCTTCGGAAAAGAGAGACAAACCCGCCGCTTTCCCGTGGCCCGGGAGCGATAACCTGCAGCTCTCTGGGAAACCCCAGCAAAAAAAATACAAAACACCAACCCCCCCACCCACCCCCCCCCAAAAAGACAGCCTCGATTTGATTTGATTTTATTATTTTATTTTAAACATTTGATTCTGAAAGCTGCGCTTGAGAATTCAGGGCTACGCGTTCTGCTCGCCACACTTATCCAAAATAAACTCTGGCTGAAGAATAATATTTTAGTGGAGTAAATGAAACGGCCGCAAAAGAAGCATCGTGAAAACGTACCTTCGTGTGGAGCACGACTCTCGCCCGAGTCCCGACTCGCTCTAAAACGCTGTCTTTTACAGCCACTTAGTTTGGAGAGACTTTACTGGGAATTCAGGGGGGATCCGGGGAGGGAGATGACTTTTAATGTGGTGTTTTTAAACATAGCCCAGGTGCTCCCAACCGACTGGTGCGATCCCCCACCCAGTCTGTCCTCAGGTAGTTAACATTCACCAAAATATTGATGGCAGTTACCTTTCCTGCCAGCTCTTATCTGAGTGGGCTTGAGTAGGACTTTGGCAGTGCCTGAAAGGAGGTATTGTTACCTTATGGGGGGGAAAAAAAAAAAAGGCAAAAGAAAAAGGAAAAAAGAAAGAAAGAAAAAAAAAAAAAAAGCAAAGAAAACTCAAAGAGCCAAGTTGAGAAACAAAGGAGGATTTGGGCTCAGCTCTGCCCAGGACAGCGCTGCTCCACCAGTCCCGGGATGGGACCGTCCTCTTGCCACCAGCCCCAGGGCCTGGCACTGGGGAATGTTTGCTCTTCATAAAACAGTTGGTTTTTTTTTTTTCTTTTTCTTTTTTTCCCAATCATGCTATTAGTAAGGCTTATCTTCCCTTTTTTGTGCCAGAACTCAGAGCAGCGTATGAGCATGGATGTGTGTCTCCTCCTCCCTCATCAGTGCCCTGTGTCCTCCTTTGGAACTCCGGCTCCAATTTTAGCCAAGTTTGCCAAAGAGGATATTGAAGAGATCAGGGGGTTGGGTTTCTCTTTTTTTTTTTTTTTCTTGTAATTCATGAAGATATAGTAAAACAATGCTGAGAAAAAGAACAGCAACGTGAGCTTCCCACGTACTAGACCTCAGAGAATCCACAGATGCTGAGGATCTGCCTGTACAACTCCTCATGGGCTTTTAATTTAGTTATTTGCTTGGCTATCACTGTATTATTTGTCCTAAGTTGCCTCAAAGACTGACCTTCAGGGCCAGAATCAGATCTTTTATCTTTTGGGGTCTAATGGTCCAGATTTGGTGTCCAGACCAAATGATTTCCAAGAGGTCTCTTTCTCTTGAGACAGCCTGAACAACAGCCCCTGAGAAGGTGACAAATCTGAGGTCTCCAAAATTAACCTGAAACTACACAGATAACGCCCACATTTTTTCTGTATTACTGGGGTAGGAGGGATATATTTTGGGATAGGGGAAAAAAAAAAATCCCCTGAAGAAAATCAAATCCAGTCTTACTGGTCTGGCAGCATTTGTGAAAGAAAAAGCCAGGAGTGCAACTGGGTGACTGTGGAGCGTGGCCACGTGTGAGAGGAGACCTCTCTGCTTGGGTAAGGCTCTTTAGGCAAATACCAGAAATTGTGGGACTGCTTTAGGGGAATGTGGTCGATTGGGCTAACGAAGCTCCTGCTCTGGCCCAGTAACTCCCTGCCTGGTGCTCCCTCCCAGGGGAGTTGGGTCTTCTGTGCAGATGAAGTCCTGGCAATTAGCAGGATTAGCCTTGGGTGACAATCAGCACTTGCAGGATGCTGAGTGCTTTCAGCTGACTCCATGGTCAATGGCCCCTCTCTACAAGAAGGACATAGAGCTGCTGGAGTGTGTCCAGAGGAGAGCCACCAAGCTGNNACAAGTCATAGGAGGAGAGGCTGAGGGAACTGGGCATGTTGAGTTTGGAGGAGAGGAGGATGAGGGGGGACCTCCTTGCCCTCCACAAGGGCAAGGAGGTCCCTCCTTCAGGAACTCCCTGAAAGGAGGGTGTAGAGAGTGGGGCCTCTTCTCCTGGGGAAATAACAACAGGAGCAGAGGAAATGGTCTGAAGTTGGGGCAGGGGAGGTTTAGATTAGATCTTGGGAAGAATGACTGTCCTGAGAGGGTGGTCAGGCCCTGGAGCTGCCTGCCCAGGGAGGTGGTGGAGGTACCTCACCATCCCTGGAGGTATTTGAGAAGCGTGTAGTGGCACACATTCAAAGAGAGTGGCACAAAGACATTCAAAGAAGTGGCACTTCAGGACATGCTCTAGTGCCTGAGGTCATTGGGTTGGGTATTTTGTTTTGTGTTTGGTGTTGTGTTTTTGGTTTGGGGGTTTTTTTGTGTGTATTGTTGGACTCGATGGTCTCAAAGATCCCTTTCAACCATGAAGATTCTGTGATTCTCTGGTGGGATTGTGGCTGTTTGGGGCTTTGTGGGAGCTTTCTTCTGCAGCAGGTCATGATGGCCCTAGGAAGGCTCTTTTATCAGAGCATGAGGGATCCTCACTTCAGCTGGGCTGAAGGCTGTTTGTTCCCACCACCGGCCATTTCTCTGACCAAGCAGCTCCCCGTCAGCCCCGAACACTGATTAATTTTTCAACATCTTGTGCCTGACTTGCCTGATCTGAGTCCGTTGACTCAGAAAACAGGAGAGGTCAGTTTGAGTAACATCTCACCCGACGCACTGGGCTGAGCATCCAAGACAAACAGCCCTCGCGCGGGATGCCGGCCCTGGGAAAGAGGATTCCCAGGTCTGTGTGTGCTTTCTCACCGTCCTGACATCCCAGGGCTGTCCTCCCCCCCGACAGTGGGAGGGGGAAGGTGTGGAAACCCTCCCGGGTTGGAAAGCCAGACACATTTTTGCAGAGGGATTGTTTCAGTTAATTAAAAAGGGGAGGGAGGGCAACGATCAGCTGGAATCCAGGAGAAGGAAAGCCTCATTGTTTGTAGTGTAAGATCCTGGTTTCTAATCTCCTTTGCACAAGGTGGGACAACACCCTGTGCTCTGGGGAGTGTTTTCTGTCCCAGCACACCAGGATGGCTGATGGGCTTACAGGCCTGCAGAAAGGTGAGGATGAAGTTCTCAGCACGGGATCAGCTTTCCACCATGTTTTTCTGGCATTTGAACAAAGAGCTCGGGGGCAAAGAGATTTCCAGTGCTCTGCTACGTGACCGTGCCCTTGCTGTGCTACAGGGTGGCTTTGTTCAGTGGAAAGATGTTGTTAGGGATAAGGAAGGCCAGAGCGATGGAGGGATGTGGTGGCAGGTTCCAGCTGTGTAGTCATTCTTGAGAGCCTCCTATTCTGCTGATGTCCCAGCTATGGTGACCTCAGGGTTCTGGGTTCCAGTGGTGCCCAGTGACAGGACAAGAGGTAACAGGAATAAACTTGACCATAAGAAGTTCCATCTAAATGTAAGGAGGAACTTTTTTCCTGTGAGGGTGGCAGAGCCCTGGAAGAGGCTGCCCAGGGAGGTGGTGGAGTCTTTGTCTTTGGAGACATTCAAAACCCACCTGGACACGTTCCTGTGTGACCTGCTCTGGGTGGACCTGCTTTGGTGGGGATGTTGGACTAGATGATCTCCAGAGGTCCCTTCCAACCCCATAGCATTCTGTGATTCTGTAATAAGCCACTGATAGCTCACTGAGGCCACATCAACCAGATGGTTCTTTGTGGTCTCCAACTTCTCAAAACAGCATCTCAACTCCTAACGTAGCCCATCTACAAGACAATATGCTGATAAAACACCCTCTACAAGTAGTATGGAGTTTGCTCTGTGCAGAATTTTAAAGAGACTCTTCTGTTGGGGAATCTCTGGAAGAATTTGCAATGAAGAAGTTGCTGTAATCCATCACTTTAATGGCTTTATGAGATCCAAGGAGTAGATAATCTGTGATAAAGTAATCTCCAGACTGTGGGGTGTCCCCCTTCTCTTTGCTTGTGCTCCAAGCTGGGTCAGTAGGACAGCCTGGCTCTGGCTGTGTTCGTGCAGGTAGGATGGGGCTGTGTTAACGCAGCGTGGGAATAGGAAATGGGTATTTGTGGGTTTTGATTTAAGGGAGGCAGAGATACCAAACTGACTCCAAAGTTGTAGGTTTTTTTTTTCTTTTTTTTTTTTTCCCTGATCCAACTGCTAATGCAATACCCTGGAAAGGATCGCAGTATTGCAGAGCCATGTTTGACCCTCTGCTGAAAAGGTCTGGGGCAAAAAAACCACATCCACGTGCCTTATCTTGGGCACTTGGCCTTGGCCTGAAGAGTAAGGAGGTAACCGAGTCACTGCCGTAATTGTGCAGTGTTTGGACGTGGAAAGAAAGGGGTACTGCATTTCCACAGTGATTCCATTTATCTCCCCTGCACCTCCCACCACCTCCAGATTGTATTTCTAAATGATCTAGGACATTAGAGCAAAATCAGAAGCTGATTAGCCAGCCTGCTTGGCTGCAATCACACCTTTCAATATTAATTACCCACCCCTTGAGCCTGATGATGTTGAGCGGCTGCAGCGAGGGCTCCTCGGTGTTTGGTGTCGTTGGCCAGGGATGAGGATTTAAAGGACAAAATGTCCACGCTCGCTTGCAAACATGATTGATGAATGTGATCAGCTCTTCCAGTCATCTTTGCCTGTCCAGGATGGCTGGGGAGGTTTAGCATTGCAGGGAAAGATAGAGGAGAAGAAAAAGCTGTCCACTGGGGGGTTGGGACCAGGTTCTGAGCTGGTGGGACCTAATGGAGCTGTTGGCATCAGCAGAAATGCTGCTTGTCTGGGTGCTTCTCTAGGGAACACAGAGGGGTTTGCTGGTGTGGTTTGGCTCTGGGTGAAGATATTCAGCAGCTCGGGCTGAGTTCCTGACAGTCTGTTGGAACTCAGGTTGGAAAGAGATGCTGCTCCAGTGGGTCCTCTCCAGCTTCCAGCCCTCCCTCCTTCCTTTTATTTTTTTTTTCCCTGCAATTTTGGTGCTGCTGCTGCTAAGGAAGCTCCAAAAATAGTGCAGTATGAGAAGAACTAGACAACCATACTCACAAAGATTTTCCCCAAAGCCCAACAATTGCCGTAAGCAGATGAATGAGCAGATGAATGAGCGTGGGTTGAGCTGAATTGATTTGATGTCCAGCCGTCTGGCTGGTGAAATTCCTTCCCTGGCAGAAGACTGAGAACCAGCCCTTGGCTTGTGGCCACCACAGGGGACAAGCCTGGCCAGTGATGCTCATACTGCTGGAGGCTGAAGTGCTGCTTTTGGCGGGGGGGGGGGGTATGGGATTCGAGGTGAATGCCTGCAGCCTGGGGCCAGGAGCTGGTGTGGAGCTCTGGTGGTGCTGAGACCTGCTCGTGGCATGTTCCCATCATGAAGTTCAGGCAGAGTTTGGCCCCAGTGCTGGGAGGTGCTGGAGACAATGCAAATCCCACCTGCTCCTTCCAGCGGCGTGTTTCGCCCCTGGTCTAACCGCTCGTCTGCATATCACAATGAACCTCAAAGCTCCTGCATAAAGTAACACTTTATTATTATTACTACTAATAATAAGAAGAAGTGGAGGTAATTTGTGATTCTTGAAACTGGCCCAAGCCACCAAATTCAGATTGAGATCTGACTCTAGCCTCCTGAGTGTGGGGCTTGGGCTGGGAAATTCGTTGTGAAATTCGGAGCTGGGATCCCAGGTCCCTTCCTCCTGCCCCTGAGCTCTCAGAGCTGTGGTCTGGCTCCAGGCCAAGCTTTAACCATTATGAAAACCTCTCTATTGAAGAGTGTGCCACCTGTCTCTCTCCTTCCTTCCTTTCTTTCTTTTTTTTTTCCTTTATTTTTTAAGTTATGATCTTCAGGAGGGTGAGTTGCATGAATGAGCTCAGCCGGTAGCTTCCGGGTGATCAGTAGGGTTTGCTGTGGTGGTGAGAACCACAGGGGCTGGTGAGTCCATGTGAACAGCGTGGTGTGACCTTGTGGGGCTTTAGGGCTATTTTCCCATGCTTTTCCTGCTGGAGAGTCCCAACCTTTGCAGTGGCATCGGCACAGGCTGCGGGAATGTGGTAACCAGCAAGTGTGAGAGGTTGTGACTGGGCTTTTCATAGAATCATCTGGGCCAGAAGAGACCTTCAAAAGTCATCTAGTCCGTCCCCCAATTTCAGAATGTTTTAGAAGAGCTGAGCGCGGTGTGAGATCCTGCTGGTGTGCAGCTATGGCACATCTGGCTCAAGAAAGCTAGAAATTAATTAGCACCCATCCTATAAATCTTGTTCCAAAGGCAGGGTGAAAGGGGCAGAAGCTCTCGTTCCGTTACCCAGGCAGGTGGGTTAAAGCTTATCCTGTTACTGGGGGATTCACAAAAGCTTTCTCTGGGTAAATTCTCTTATGTCCACTGGGCAGCCCTTCCTCAGTCACCTCCCCTTCCTCTCCCTGACCACCCTCTGACACAGAGTTCCATCCTTCAGGACCTCCTTTCTTTCCCAGACAAGCTTTAAACTGGCCAAAGGGTCAGTTGATCTAAATAACTTTAGGGGGTCTCAGAATGGTGGATCCACAGGGACACAGAGGAAAAGTGCACAACTGTTTCATAACCCCAACCCCTGGAGGGGTTCAAGGCCAGGCCGGAGGGGGCTTGGAGCAACCTGGTCTGGTGGGAGGTGTCCCTGCCCAGGGCAGGGGGGTTGGAACACCATGATCTTTAAGGTCCCTTCCAGCTCTAACCCCTCTATGATTCTATGTTAAAAAATAAAAAAGTAAAAATAGGAGAGGCTGAGGTTGCAATTCTTTTTTTTGTGTGCATGGCAGCTTTCAGGCTGGGTATCCATCACATCTCTTGGTTCATCTTGGTTTTTTTTTTTTAAGATCCAGCAAACAGAGGGAGGGTGTTACGTGTTGGAGAGTGGCCGTGTGCGAGCGGGGAGTGCGGTGCAGGACCTTTGCTGCACATTGGACTCCCTGTGTGTACTGGGGTGTCGCTGCCAGGAACCCCCAGGAACTGGTTTGGTGGCACCAGTGCAGTCGTCCATCCAGCATGAGTCTCCCCTGCCTTCCTCGGCAGAGCCAGGCTCCCCCAGCAGAGAGCTGAAAGGAGCTCTCTGGGTCAGGCAGCAGGTCCATCCCAGAGAGTTCTCTGACCTCCATCCTCACTGGAAGCCTGGGCAGAGCAGGCATCAGGCCTCTGCAGAAAGCACACTCCACCCTTTGCAAAGCTGACCTGTGCTGGATGAGCTTTTGTAATATAGGGTGGTAAGGAGGTGAGCTTTTTGCAATACAGGGGGGGTTTGTGTCATTCAAAACCAAATTTGAAAAAAAAAAAAAAAAGCAAAAAAAGCTCCGACCAACCGATTGGCATTTTTATTAATAACTTTTCAGAGGTGCAGGCGTACAGCCTCTCCCTTGTTCCAACAAGCGTGGGTGGGAGAGGGTTTGCAGCCCAGCCTGCTCACCCGGGCACGGAGGTGGGCTAGTGACTGCAGCCTGGCTCTGGCCAAGCCTTGGCTACGGTGCAGCTCTGCTTCCAGGGCTAAGGAGAAGCCAAGCCAGTGGGAACATTCTCCGGCATCGTTTTCTGCCATTCGCAGTAATTTTTATTTATATGTTTGCTTTTTCACATGCAGATGGCCAGCATCAATGGCTCGGAGCTGTGGTTTGCATCCCGGAGCCAAGCAAGTCGTCTTGTCCTGGCTCAGCCTTCAAGAGAGCTGGCTTGCCCACGTCTACCTGGGCTGTAGCTACCTCTGCGAAGTGGGCAGCTCGCTCCCCAAGCTTCCAGCGGTAGGCTGCTGGCTGTTTGCATCATAAACTGGTGTTTAAAGTGTGGTTGTGGTCAGAAAAGAGCCAGAGAGCAACTGTAAAAATGACATCGTAGGGTGTTTTTTAATTTTTTTTATATTTTTTTAAAGTATTTATCCCTTGTCAATGACTGTCCGGATCGAATTTGTTCCGCTTACGAGTCGCAGTGAGATTTCTGCTTTCACTCCACCTTTGCATGGCAAAAAGGAAAGTGCTGGAAAGCAAAGGGACAAGGAGCCTCCGTTGTCGTGCAGGGCATGTGCTGGACCCACCTTAGACCCATGCATGCTCAACCATGACCAACTTTACTTGGACCAAGTGACTGGGAGGACGTTGTCTGTGTGTGGACTCCCTCTCCCAACGAGCTTGGGTTTGGGCAGCTCTTGAGAGGGCTACAAGCTTGGTGGTAGAGGCCCCAAAAGAAGACTCAAACCCACATTGAACTGGCAGCAGAGCTCTGTCCATAGTGTTTCCAGGGAGAAGTGGCTTTTCCCCAGGAGGAATCCAGCCAGGAGGCTGGTGACCATCCCACAGCAGGGATGGCTCAGACCAAGAGGGTTCTGGCTTGGAGTAATGGAGACTTGGACTCTGCTCCACCGTCAATGGATTTTATTGTCCTGCGGGGTTTTGCTCCAACACTTAATTCAGCAGCTCCATTCATTTTGATCGGTACGTACATATATACCTTGGCACTTGGCTGCCAGGACAGGCCAAACGGTGTTACGCAGCCCCGGCCAAAAAGCACAGGGTGAGGTAGGGAGGTTGCAGAAAAATTCCTCCCTTGCTGGGGTGAAGTTCCTAGAATCTGCGGGGAGGTACGGGGCGAGGGTTGGCACGGGCCCGGCAGCCCCACCGCCTTGGACGAGGGCTTGAGAAACTTCTCAGCTTGACTTCGAACCGCTCCGTAAAAAATTCAGGGCAAACGTTGGAGGTAAACTGCTAAATCATGTCTTAAATCCTTTCCTCCGCCGGAGTCAGATTCCACTCCCGGCCGCTTACCCGGCACATCTGGAGAGGGGATGCGAAAGTCTGAAATCCACTCTAAAACACCCCTCCTTTCCTTTCCCACCTCCTTCCCGCCGACCTGAAGACCTCGCTGAGCGTGGGCTGGGATTTTGGGGGGGGTGACACGACACACACGTTGCTAATTACTGACCAAAACGTGGGTGAGTGATGGCTGCCACGCACACAGGGCTGGTGGTGTGTGCCGAGTGGGGCTTGGGCAGGGCCCTTTCCTCACAAAGGTGAGACCTCCAGGTTGTGAAGTCAAAAAGAAGCCCCAGTCCAGCTCCTGAGATCCTTCCTTAGTTCTCCCCCTCCCCTAAGATTTGTGTTTTCTTAATTGGGAAGACTCACAGAGAGAACATCCCTTGGTGGGCGTTGGGTGGTGGTGGGACCTCATGGCTTGATTTTGCGTCCGCTTGGGAACAGCAGCTCCAAAAAAAGCTACTGTAAAGAAATGAGCTTGGCATTTGGGGCTAATCAGGGTAAAAACAGTGGTAGAATCGAAAAAATCTGGTGAAGCCTTGTCCTTGGTGCAAGGGGGATAGTTTTGGTGGGTTTTACTTCTGTAGTAGCGTTGGATATTTGGCAGTGAGGAACATCCAAACGTCTTGTTCTCAGTTTGCTTTTTGGCTGGTGCCTAATCCTGATTTTTTTTTTTTATTTTTTTTTCTCTTTAGAAAGTGGAATTTTTTTGGTGCCATTGCCTGTGCTGCTCCACACACATAACAATGAGATTCCCAAGGACCTGCCATCTAGGCTCTAGACAGGAAAAAAAAGAGTTACAGATACTGCATTGGTCTGTGAGAAGGAGCAGATGGGCAAAGCATTTTCTGCAGGTTTCTGCCTATGACTGTGAAGAGAAAGTGGTTCATTATTGCAGGTCTGCAAAAAATTAAATCCGTCATATTTCCTAGTCTGCCTGAGGTTCTAAAGTCACAAATTAATTTTTCTTTGGCGCAGGGTGAATTGTTGGCCTCCTGGGGCTCCCTTTGGACAGGCTACTGATGGGGACAGTAACCAAGTATGACAGGGCTGCATGTTGCATTTCCATTTTCTTTGCAGAGCCCCACTTCCTTAAAATTAGGTAAGATTTATGATTTCTTCTTTGATATGCCAGACAATGAGGAAAAGTATCTTTAGCCCAACTTAAAAAACAATGAAAATGGTGTTTTGTTTTGTATTGGGTTTTTTTTCCCTAGAGAAGTTCTACTTTTTATAGTGTGTCTGTCCCAAAGAGGTGGAATGGCCTGATGTCTGGGTCCTGGGGAGCAAAGAAATGGATTTTTTTTCTTGAAAACCTATGTCCTGCTGATCCTTTTCTTTCTCCCTTCGATGGATTGTTTTTATGCCAAAAAGGGATGGCTCGTTGTTTTACAAATACCAATGATGTGTGCTCCAAATGGCTGAAAGCCTGTTTTCCAAAGGTGGGTTTCATCCATGGCTCGATGTTTCAGCTTGTGGGTCCCACAGCAAAGCCACATCATTTTGGGGCAACCTTGGGCTCCGATAGCTTTATTGTCTGATCACAGATTCCCAGTTTGAAAATGGCCTCTCAAGTCTGAACTTTAATCCAAATCGTGAACGTTATTGACATCAAATATTTTTAATTAAACCCCCACATTTTCCCACCAGTTTGGCCCCAGGTTGTTCAGCGCTGGAAGAGGATGGGCCAAAATACCCAGAGAAGGACAATTCTCACAGCACCAGGTTTCCGGCCTGAGCACAGGGAGGAAGTGATGGAAATCTCCTGGGGAATCCTGTTCCCTTCTCATAGGATTCCTGGCCCAACTTTCCACTTAGTCCAAAGTTCTGTGGGAAAAAAAAAATCTATATGTGAAAAATATACATATATATATATATATATACACACACACACTTTTGCATGTTGCCTTTACTGTGTCAATGGACCTGGCCAGTTTTCAAGAGCTATAGGCAGGAGCTCTGCTCACCACTGCTTGCCTTTTGCTCCAGTAGTGCTAAAGCTCTGATAATAATGTTGCAACTATTTTTATGTGGTTTCTTATCTTTTTGTTGGTTTTGCCTTTGTTGTCTGCGTATCTTAATATTAGGAGATGTGATAGGGAAAAAAAATAATCTTTCTTTCTTTCCTCCCCTCTCCTGCCTGTGTCCCAGGACTTTAGCAGGCAGGGATGAAGAGCAGGCAATTGGGAGTAGGTGGGTGAACAGGAGTGAATATTGTGCGTGAATGGGTCGGTCTGTGCCTTTTGGTAATTAGTGGGGACCTGGCAGGGAGGAAGGGCAGTGGTGGAGACATGGATCTCTGAGCAAATAAACCCCCTTCCTCCCAGAAATGCCCTCTCCTTAAACCCTCCCCATCCTTCTGCCCCTGCCAGCCGTTTAGGGTTTGACTTGCGAAATAACAAAACATCTTTTCCTCCAAAACCTGCCCTGGAAAGCTGGAAATCCTGCTAGGAATGAGAGGGAGAGGGAGCACGACCGTGGGAAGGGGCTGCATGTGCAGAGGAGGAGGATGAGGAGGATGAGGGGCGAGGAAGGGCCAGTTGCTGGAGCTGGTGACTCGGGGAGGTGTCTCTGCTGCTCCCAGGATTTGTGTTAAACAAACCGATAGAATTTCTGGCCTTTCTAAACCCTTCTGGCCTTTCTAAGCCCTTCCTGAACACAGGTGCCAGTGCAGGTATTTGGGTGCTTTGCAGATGCTCCCCTCTGGGGCTGCACCAGCCCCGGGGTCCCCATGGGATCCCAAGCCCTTTTTAACATCCAATTTTCACTTGCTCTTTCCCTCCTGTTACTGCTGCTCACCCTCTCCCTCTTGTGGGACTCTCTTCTCCATCCCTGGGGCTGTTTTGCAGGAGTGGGTGCGGGTGGGCCGGTTGAGAAGGGGGTGCTGCCACCCCTGGGGCTCGTTTGGAGTATTTTGCTCACGAGGATGACACCGAGATGCTTCCGTGTGTCGGGTCCCGTGGTGTCGAGGAGGGACCCCCACCGTGGGGAGGCAAAGTCTCCCCAGTGCCACCCCATGGGGCCGGGGGAGCGATTGATAGAAAGTCCTTGACTTCTCTGCTCACGCCACCGATCCAAAGGGAGGATGGAAAGCGTGGGAAAGTCAGCTGGGTTGGCCGAGCCTGCCTGTCCCCCACCCCCCCAGGGGGGGCACCCCCGCCGCTGCTCCCCTGTTTGGTTTGAGGGGTGAAAGTCCACGTGAAGAATGAGAGGAATCCTGCCAGCTCAGGCCAGCGGGGCTGGGGAGCCGGGGGTCCTCCCGCGCTGCCCAGGGCAGATGGGGCTGATATTGCATTTTGGGGTGACATCTTCAAAAGAAGTGTTTTTTCTCCACCCCCCCGAAGGGCTGTAGGGCTGGCCGCTTGAAAATGGAAGCATGCTCTACCGTGTGCTACTGAAAAATATCTTTATTTATAAGCCTCTGGTGTGCTCCTGGTCCAGGACTGTTTGTCCACCTCATCAGGGTCTTCAAAGTGTTAGGCAGGAGTCCCAACGGAATGGCAAAAAGCTGTGAAGTCCAGGTGCAAGGCATCTTATTTTGGGGCTATATGTTTTTAAATCAAAGTTCTTTCAATATCCGTATCTGCCTGTGGTTAATGGGTTACAGATGCAAATTGGCACTTCCAGCTCCTGACCCGAGGTGCCCCGGCCAGGTCTCATGACTGAACCGAACGGGGCCAAGAAATATCGACAGGCTGGAAAAGCACCGGGCTCCCCACACTGAGGATATTTTCCTTAAAGCTCCAGCTCCCGGAATTGTGTGAATCCTGACTTTTCCTACCCGAAAGTTAAATTTTAGGGGAGGAGAGCTGCTTTCCTGAGCGAGCGTGAACAATGTGAAAGCCAGATGCTCTTTTCAGTTCTTTATTTCCATTATTTTTTTATTTCTTTTAATATTGTTCTTTTAACGTTTCTTTATTTCTTTTGATGTCCATTATTTCTTGATTTCCCTTTAATGAGGGACTTCATTTTATTTTAAGGTGACTGTTTGATGAAGTTTTGGGGACACTTCTTGCTCGTAACGCCTGCTTTGCACGACCTCCAGCCCTGCAGCACCAGCCTGAGCCCAAATTCCCGGGGATGGGGCTGGAGGAGATGCTAAAAATGTGCAGAATCACCCAGAGCTGCGTCTCACTGCGGGATACAAGGTGATACAATTCCTTCCCAAAGCACGTGCGGTGATTCTCGTGTATTTTGGAGGTATTATTGGCAGCGGACACTGCCGGGGTCAGGCTTGGTTGATGTAGAACCGGTTCGTGAGCGCCGAAAAAAAGGTGTGGGTGGGTGTTGGGGAGCCCTTGGCTCCAGGAGCCAGTTCTCCCCATACCCTGCACCGCTCGGCTGTTTTCTCAGGCTCCTCTGGGAGCGGGGGATTAAGGGCTGGGGTGTGTTTGGTTTGGAGGGTGTAACTGTTTATGGACGTGCCTTAGAATGGGATATTCGGAGATGCCAAAGTGAGCACAAGCCCTCTAAAGATCAGCCTGGGCTCCTAAGTCACTTTGTCCCCGGAAGAATCCTGTATTTACCATGGGTTTGGGCTGCTCGGGGACCAGCTTGCTCTTGGGAGGTAATCTTTATTTATTTATTTACGTCAGAGATGTTGCTTTAAATACCCTCCTCCCCCCACAATTGCATTCCCCCCCCTTTTTTTTTTTTTTTTTTTTTTTTTTGGTGAATGTGTCTGCAGCACAGCTGGGTGCTGCTAAGAAATCTAAAAGAAATGAATTACGTTTTTAAGAACCAACCACTTCATGGTTGACAGCTCCTGATGGGCTTTTGGGCATTTCCCGTTGGCTTGGGCTTTGCTGCCTTTCTGAGGACAGAGCCCCGAGTGGCTGCTGTTCAGAGGCTGTTTTTGGGTGAGGGAGGTGAGGGGGGGGCAGGGGATGCTCTCTCCACAGGGCAGCGGGAACAGGGCACGGTCTGGGGGTCCCATGTCCCCGTTGTGTGGTCTCACAGAGGCTTTGCAGAGGACAGGTTATGGAGCAGCAAAAGGGTCATCAGGGGGAGCTGGCAGGAAACAATGTGAAAACATGAGGTTTTTTTTTTTTTTTTTTTCCTCATGACTTTACCAAAATCCTTCCAGAACAGGGTCCGTTAGCTTTAGAGCAGGCCAAAGAGCCAGACTACATCCCCGTATGGTCTTGTTTAATTAAGAGGCCACATGGGCAATAGGACCCCGAGCCGCTTGCTCTTCACGAGCAGCAGATTTCACTTCAGCTGGAGCCTGCTCCCAGCCAAAAGGTGCCCAGGAGCATCCCTGGAGCCCGTGGCATGGATCAAAGCTGGGGCACCCCGTGCCACCCGGCGATGCCATCGGTCCCCCCCTCCCCAGTCCCTTGTCTTGGCCTCCCTTTGCCAAGTATTGGGGCTCCCCCGTGCGAGCCTTTTGCCGGCTCCTCTTGTAACCGGGCTCACGAGGAAATCTTCAAAGGCTCGCTCCTATCAATTTTCCCCACCATATGTTCTCATTAAAAAATTTATTGTGCACTTTATCTTAGGATTATTTGCCATCAATTAATAAAACATGTTGCGAGCTTCAAATGAACATTCTCCCCTCCCTGCTTCCCTTTTAACGAGGGAAAGGACAGAGAAATATGAAAAAAAATTACCGTGGCAGATGGTGTTTTTTAACCTTTCTTTTGCCCAATCTGGGGGGGGGGAGAGAAAAAAGTTCTCAGAATACTGACATGGGTTTTTAATTATGAGTTACATCACTTGAGGGCCTAATCCAAAGCTTAGTGAGCTCAGCAGACGGGCTGCCAGCCTGAAATACGTCCGTGTGTTAAGGTATATGGATGCTGACACGTGGCCACATGCCAGAGCAGGGTGGTGGGGGCTGCGGGGGGACGGTGTGGGTGGCTGCGGGTCCCCCCTCTGCTCCCGGCGCCAGGATGGGACAGGGAAAACTGCAAAATCCACTCCTGGAAGCAAAAGGTTGGCGATGGCTGAGGCCAAGGGCTCCCAAAGGCGTGTGGTGTTGGCAGCCAAAATGTCCTGTCCTCCTTGGCAGTAGGTGTCCGGTCTTGTAGGGGATGGTGGGGCTCTCCCAGAGGTTTGAGAAAGTGGAATTTGGCCAAGAAGGCCAGTGGCATCCTGGGGGGCATCAAGAAGAGCGTGGCCAGCAGGTGGAGGGATGTCATCTTGCCCCTCTGCTCTGCTCCTTGGTGAGGCCCCATCTGGAGCACTGGGACCAGTTCTGGGCTCCCCAGTTCCAGAAGGACAGGGAACTGCTGGAGAGGGTACAGCAGAGGACCACAAAGATGATGAGGGGCCTGGAGCATCTCTCCTATGAGGAAAGGCTGAGGGACTTAGGGCTTTTTTAGAAGAGAAGGCTGAGGGGGGATCTGATCAATGCTTACAAATACTTCAAGGGTGGGTGTCAGGAGATGGGGCTGATCTTTTCTCAGTGGTGCCCAGTGACAGGACAAGAGGAAATGGGCACAAACTTGACCATAAGAAGTTCCATCTAAACAGGAGGAGGAACTACTTTCCTGTGAGAGTTGTAGAGCCCTGGCAGAGGCTGCCCAGGGAGGTGGTGGAGTCTCCTCTGGAGACATTCAAACCCCACCTGGACACGTTCCTGTGCAACGTGCTCTAGGTAGACCTGCTCTGGCAGGGGGTTGGACTAGATGATCTCCAGAGGTCCCTTCCAACCCCATAGGATTCTATGATTCTATGATTTTTGAAGAGTTCCTGGAAGGAGAGCACCTCCCTGATGTGCCCCTTCCCATGAGGAATACAATCCCCAGTTTAGGGGTAGGAGGGTGATGTGGAGGGAGCCCAATGACACCCCCCCAAAGGGGTAACGTGTGACCCTCCCTCTCCTTCACCCAGGGCTGTGGTGTTTTTTTTCCCTACTGTTATTTTCTTTTTTGGGCTGTTGGACAGGAGCTGGTTCCCGGGATGGGTGGTGGGGAGATGGGGTGGGAGGAAAAGCAAATACACCATCTCCCTGCGGGTGCTGCGGGGCTGGTACACCATGTACCCAGCCCAGCATTTGCTTTGTGTCTGTGCCTACCAGGGGAAAATAAACACAAAAATAATGCATACAGACGGGTTTCTTATATAAATAAATGTCTGGGGAGAGACCTGGCTGTGGGTAACCTGCTGGGAAAGTCCTGGTCAGATGGGAATTGTAGAGTTAAACACTCCAGTCTCACTTGGATGTGTCTCCGCTTTGATTTATACTTCTGATTGGATGTTTGCCTGGTCTGATCAGAGAGTTTGGGCAGCAGCTCATGTTGACACTTGGTGTTTAGCTCCGGGTAAAGTTTAAACAGGACTTATCATGGCTCTGACACCTCGCGAAGGCTTCCCTGGTTTAATAGCATGCTTCGTGCCATCTCTTGCCTGGGTTTTTTACTGCGCTCGCTGTCCTAGATATTCAAAAAGAAAAAAGTAAACTTGCAAAATAAATTCATGGAATTTATTTCTCTTCTAATTTTAAAATAACCCCGTTGCCCTCAAATGGTGAGGCCGTTTCTCTGCTCGCTTGTGCTGGTAGAATGTGAAGCTGGGAGGAGTGAGCTGAGGTCAGTGGGGCTGATCCAGCCCTTCAGACACTGTGAGCCACGTTGCCCGTATCGCTCCTTGGGCTCTGCTGGGACTGGAGAAGCCTCACGAGGGAGGAAAGGCTCATTTTTGGACTCTAGGGTTGCAGCGAGACTTCCACTAGAGTGGGTCGGAGTGGTAGCTCTGATTTGTCACCATCTTATATTTTTTTCCTACAAACTGTAAGGGCTTTGTCTTTGTTTGCTTTTGATAGCGGTTACTCGAATTAACAGCTCTCGGGGTGTGTTCCCCCCCGTTTCTCTCATCGCAGAAGGATGTAGGTTCCTGCTCTGGGTGCAGCTTTGGGGGCTCAGGTGCCCCCAGCTCTGCTCGTGCCCTCCCAGGCCGGCAGAAGGGGATGGGTGACGATATTTAGAAGTGGATGGGTGACAAGATTTATCTCACTTTCCCCAACTGCTCTTCACCTTATTCCAAACTCGAGGACCAGCAGAGAGGTGCATCAGAAGAGGAGTTTAACACAGCCACTGCCCGCCTGATGCAGGCTCTGACTTTGGGCAAAGCTCGTGCTAAACAGCATTGAACTCATTTAATTTTCTGCTTTGGTTTTTATGAGTAACAATTAAGAAAAAAAATCAGCGGAACGTAATTACAGCACCTTGAAGCGCAGCGTTACTCGGCCAAAGACCGAAATGAGGTTACGATGCGACAGCCTTTTATCTCAGATCTGATAGGGGTGTTATTCATGGTATTAAAAGTTTGCCAGGAGAGGCTTCACTGAAAATTAACCCGTGTTATCACAGTGAGTAATATCCTGGTTTTATCATGCGGAATAAATAAATAACACAAACTTTATGCTTTTGCTTAATGAGGTTACACTGAGTGCAGAGCGAGGAAACAGTGTTAACTCCGAGGCAAGAACACAGTGATTAAGGCGAGATGAAACTGGAACAGAAAGTGCCCCCCCTTTTCTTGCATAACGGCAGAGCTTGTATTACTATTAATTATATTATGCAACGGAGATAGGGTGGAATTTGGCTCTATCTAGCAACAGAGCGGGGTGAAAAACTCTTTGCAAACATCTCTGTGATTTCTCAGGAAAATTCCACTTCCGTGATGCTCCTGACACCATTTTCTCGCCTTGACCAGTTGTGGTGGTTTGGCTTCAGGCCACCCTGATGAAACAACCCCTTTGGCCCAAAGAGGCCATCTCCGCTTGATCTTGCTGGTGCTTTTCCCACCTGGATCCCCAACCCGTTGCTCTGCACCACGGGACCAACAAATCCAGGCTCAAAGTGATGTGGAATATCAGCACTGATGAGGAAAAAAGCCCAGATTAGAATCATAGAATATCTCAAGCTGGAAGGGACCCATGAGGATCATTAAGTTCAACTCCCAGCTTGTGAGAGTCGAGGTCTGCTGGGTCACGGCATGTGATCTTGACTTGCTTGAGCGTGTAGGAATTCTGGACAGGCACTTTTTCCAAGGAACTGGTGGTATTTCTTTGGGGGAATAGTTAAACCCCTCAGAACATGCCCGTGTTACCAGTGGGAGTGGGGCTGGCAAAGCAGCTGAAGCCAAGGGATGCGGTGCTTGGGGACATCCCATCCTACGGGATGTGCTGGTGAGGACGGAGGGGATGGTCGCTTGTGCTGCTACTCCTGGGTTGGGAATCAATTGGCCTGGTTAAGAGAGCGCCATTATGGGCAGAGAGATGATCAGCCCGATTCTGGACTTTGTTAGCTGAGAGCCTGGAGTTGTTTCACGTGAACAAAAGGATTGTCCAGGATGTTGATCCCTTGAGCCTCTTTAGCTTTGTTCAAACTTTCTCTGTCCCGACTATCAGTGGGTGTGAAACCATAAGCAAGAAGAAACCAGTGACAGCAGAGGAATTAGCCGTTGTTTTCACTCTAGGTGCTGGTGGGATGGAGAGCTGAGCCGTGCTGGGTGGGTTTGAACTCAGAGAAGCCCAGAGAAGCTGTGGCTGCCCCATCCCTGGAGGGGTTCAAGGCCAGGCTGGATGGGGTTCTGAGCCACCTGGTCTGGTGGGAGGTGTCTCTGCCCAGGGTGGGGGGGTTGGAACTGGATGGTCTTTGAGGTCCCTTCCAACCCAATCATTCTGTTCTGTGATTCTATAACTCCCAAGCTGGCACAGGGGAGCCTTGATGCCTCCTGGGTCACCAAGCTTGTGTGTCTGAGAGGAAGAGGACGAGATGCTTGTGCCCCCAGGGATACCCGTCCCATTTCCATAGCTGGGCACAGAAAGCACCATGGATCCTGGCCTCAGCACCACCTCTGCACCCAGGTTTCCCTTCCAAAAAGGAAGTTTTTCCTCCTCCTTCAAAATAATTACGCTGAAGAGCTTAAAAAAACCCAAACGGTCTGCCCCGTTCGTCCCTTCATGCCAGTGGATGTTAATAATACCAGGAATACTATTATCCTCTGGGCTATCATCATCTATAATACCTCCAGAAATCGCTTGGCTAGTTTTAATTATGTTTGTGCCTTTTCTTTCAGCCCGTGTTATCTCTCGGGTTCCTGCGGGTTGGGGGAAGGGTCACGCCATCCCAGTCGCTTCTCTAAAGCGCCTTTGTTTTCCCCTCCCCGGGCGCAGGTATTAAGTTGATGGCACAACAATCCCCGAGTACACGGGGCTGGCTTTCCTGCCCTCCCCAAGCCTGAATGCAGACCTTGTGTCCCCCCCGGCGCGGGCAGCCCGAGGAGCGGGCCCGCAGGAATGCGGGCAAACAGAGCCAAATTGTTCCAGCCCAGGAGAAAAAGGGAAGAGAGAGGGAGAAGGAGAGAAAGGGAAAAGCATAGGGAGGGGTGGGGGGGAGAGAAGGAAGAGCTGGGAAGGAAGGGGGGGGTGGGAGAAAAAAAAAAAAAAAAAATCCTTGTCTGTGCGTGGTGGAATTTCTCTGGAGATTTTTGCAGGATAGTGCAAAAAAAAAACCCCAAAAAATGTAAAAAAAAAAGTTTAGCAAAATAATAAGAGTCCTCCCTCCCACGCGTGCCATAAGGGGAGGTTTTTGTCAGTGCAGTGGCCTCCATGGGAAGGTGACATTTGAGAGAACAATTGCTGGGCTGTTGTGCCCCGCTCGCTGCTATGAATGAGGCTTAAGAAAAGGTGTCCTTGGCCTCTTGCTAAAACCCATCATCTTCTTCCATTCCCTGCGTGTGCCTGCTCGCTGCCCTCCCGAAACGGGCTGGTGGCTTATAAACAAAGCGGTATAAAACTGAGATTGGAGGACGCTCCAGCCTCATTTCCTCACCGGGGGTGGCCACCAGCTCGATGCTTGTCCTCACCCCAGCCTGGTGGGACACCGGGGATGCTGCACAGTGGTCCCCGCTTCCCAGAGAAGACCTGGCATGGCAGAAAGCGCACTCGAGGACAGAGACCTGGGGAAGATGGTCCTGAATGGAGGCTTTGGAGCGACTTCTCCTTCGAGCTGGGCCACATGGTCACCATAAGCAGCAGTTTGCTTGCCAGGAGTGTGTGAGTCTTGGCCACGTGCTTGCTCGGTGTGCTTGCCCGGCTTGCTGCAACCTCCTCTGGGCTGGGAGCTCACCCCTGAGCGCGAGGGTTTCTGGAGCACCAGAGGGATGTGGTCCAGGTGGTGGCCCCGTGCTGTTCTGTGGAAGTCAGCCATCTGTTGTCCACAGAGGAGCCCTGGGATCCCCACCTCAGTCACAGAGCACGAAAACAAAGAGGATGACTTTGGAACGGCTTCACATAAAGCCCTGGAGGCGGAGGTATGTGTGTGCCTATAGGTGTGTATATGGTTTGGGTTAGAAGGGACCTTAAAAACATCTTATATGTATCTGTACAGCATACGTGCCTCCCTCTCTTCCTGGCTGGGCTGTGCTACGTTCAGCCCATGCAAAGACTCTTAACACCTTCTTTCCCCAACCTGAAATGGGAAGTAAATCAAGATTTTTGCCACCAAGAGTTCAACTTCTTCAAAGGTAGGAGACTGTACAGCTGTACAGGGTCTCAGCAGTGCTGTGGTAGGATCCTCTCTCTGACCGTGTCTTCTCCTGAGGAATGGAGCTGCAGTGGTCCAGGGGGAGGGACAGAGGTGGCTGAATGTCACCTGGCACCTCCACATCTTCCCTGGGCTCTTCTCTCTGGCACGCTCTGTTTTATTAAAGGGTTTGACTGATTTCTTTGAAGTTTAGCAGGAATTCATGAAAGATGAGAGTGAAATAGTGTCTGTATTGATAATGTAAAACAGAGATCTGTGTTACCCAGGTACACGGCAGAGTGTGACACACACTGTGCAAGTGCAGAGCTTTTGTGTAATACCAAGTACGCACAGTTTATGGTGGTTGTAGTTTTGGGCTGTGCACGTGTTTTAGGCTAAGAAGAACTTAAGTTGCAATGAGCGTGAGGAATTTAAGAATATTTCCGAGTAGATTTTGAATACTTTTTCTTTCCTTCTGACGTGTGTTCTTTGGTGTTTACCCAGTGGTGGAGCCTCTTTGGGTTACCTGGGTCTGCAAAACGGAGTGAGGTTGTGGTGGTTAGAGACGTGTGTCCTCATGAGCAGAACAGAGGGGTGACCATGGGCACCTCTGAAACCCTGGCCTGGGGGTTAAACACAGGCTTGGGCTCAAAAGAAACATTTTCCATTTCTGCTCATGCTTTTTTGCCCGTGGCAAATTACTTAACCCGTGTCTCTGCCTCAGTTTCCCATCTATTCAACGAGAGTGGTGCTAATTACGGTTACTCCCAGTGATGGTGGGGTGGGGAAGGGGGGGCAGAGTTGGGGTGGTGAGTGTTGGTGTATTCACTGACGAGGCTGCAGTGAAATTACAGTGACTGAAGTGTCCCAGGCAGTGACACTGCGTCTGTGCCGTGCTAAATGTCAGGGATCTGGTCTGAAGCGCACAGAAATTGGTAGTGAATGAGTCAGAGATGGAGAAAAGAACCAATTTCCCTTGAGTTTGTCATTGGTAGATGTTAGGGAATGCCTCCTGTTGGTTTTATTTAAAAAAAAAAAAAAAGAAAAAAAAAAAAGAGAAAGAAGCAGATGCAAAGGCTGCCTCTGACACCCTAGCTGATAAAATACCACATGCAGCTCTAAGTTGAGAAATCGTCTGTCATCACACTCCCAGACTTAAAATCTACCCAGGCCATCAGCTCTTCGGGGCAGGAATATGTTATCTGCTTGGTGCTACTTCCCCAGTGCAAGGCATCGCAGCCTTTCAGTGTGTCATACCCCAGAGAAACCATAACGCCATCTCAGAGCAGCATCCCTGGATAACGCAGCTTCCACTTGTGCTCGGGGGGAGCAGCTGATGGGGGGTGATAACGCCTCCCCCCATGAGGAGCAGGTGTTGTCAGGAGTTTATTTTTCCCTGTATTACACCACTGGGGCATCCCTCACCCCATACATTGTGAGTGGGTTTCATTCTTACAACCCCCAGTAAAGTTAAAACAACCTTTTTGTGGTTTACAGGGGAGAAAGGGAGTCAGAGGAGCAGCTGTGGGACCTGTGCAGAGCCCCGTGGAAAATGGAAGAGACCACAGAAGGGATGAAACCCACCAGACTCCACTCTAGTCCCCATTTTTCCCCCTTCACAGCCAGAGGGATGAAAACCAGACACAAACACGGTAGATGACCAGCTGAGAGCTCTGCTGTCCTTCTCATCAGCCTGGATGTCTGCCTGAAGCAGGTTGGACCCACGACTGGTTCATGGGGTGGACACAGTGTGAGCCTGAGGACTCTTGCCAGTTTGGCTCATTGCTGTTTTCTGTTGGCTGAAAACTCCAATATTCTTCTCCTGTAGTGTATTTCATGGAATCATGGAATTGTCAGAGTTGGAAGGGACCTCTAGAGATCATCTAGTCCAACTCCCCTGCCAAAGCAGGGTTGCCCAGAGCACATCACTCAGGACGACATCCAGGTGGGTCTTGAAGATCTCCAGAGAAGGGGACTCCATGACCTCCCTGGGCAGCCTCTGCCAGGGCCCTGTCACCCTCACACTAAAGAAGTTTTTCCTCATATTTAAATGGAACTTCCCATGTTCCAGCTTGAGCCTGTTGCCCCTTGTCCTATCGCTGGAAACCACTGAAAAGAGTCCAACTCCAACATCCTTCAACCCACCCTTTAGATACTTATAAATAAGGTCTCCCCTCAGCCTTTGCTTGTCCAGGCTAAAGAGTCCCAGCTCCTTGAGCCTTTCCTCGTTAAGGGCAGTGCTCCAATCCCTTAATCATCTTTGTTGTCCTATTTATTTACTTTTTCTTTTTTTTTTTTTTTCCACTGGAGAACAGGCAGGGCTGTGAGAGGGCTGAGGGAGTTGCTGCAGAGTGGGTTGGGTGGCGAGGGGAACCTGGCTGGTGGTAGCCCAAGGCTGTCGTAAAAGAAACTGAAATGGGAGTGTTAATGCTTGAGCCCAGTTATGGAAAAATGGCTTTGCTGTTTGAAAAGAAATTACAAGACTGATACGTCTGGGAGCACGTTGATCCCCTTTAGAGGCTTGGGAGCACGTGCAGGCTGGAAGGATACTGGGAGCACTGGTGAGGGAGGGTGTGTGTGTACAGAGAGAAGCAGAACCACTGATAATTTCAGCTGGAAAGGACCTCTGCAGGTCTCCAGTCCAACCCTGCTCAAAGCAGGGGCAACCACGTTGGTTTGCTCAGTGCATGTCATAGAATCATAGAGTCATTTCGGTTGGAAAAGACCCTTGGGATCTTGGAGTCCAACCATCTACCCTACTCTACAAAGTTCTCCCCTACACCATATCCCCCAACACCACATCTAAATGACTCAGCCAAGGTCTGAATGTCTCCAAGGATGGACATCCAACCACCTCTCTGGATCCCTGTTCCAGTGTCTGACCATCCTGATGGTGAAAGCGATTTGACCCCGGTCTTGTGTCCTGTGCAAGAGCAGCCCAACTCTCTCTTCTCTGTACCCTCAAATTTGCCAGTTGAAGACAGCAATAAGATTCATCCCCTTCCTTTCTAAGGCTGATCAAACCCGGTTCCCTCATCCCGTCCCCAGCTCTCCACCATCTAGGTGTCTTCTGCTGGAATCAAGCCAGTATGTCCCTGTCTGTCTTGGGGGGGGGGGGGGGCAAGACTGGACATGGTACTGCAGACGTGGTCCTGCAGTGCTTGACAGCATTGCATCACGTCACGTGGAGAAGGAAAGGAGATGTCCTCTGGTTTAGGTTTCTCTCTCCCCACCACTGTCCAGCTGGTGCCTGCCTGCCCAACATAGACTTGGGGTGTTTAGTTTTGGGGTTCCAGTCTTGCCCCATCCCTGATGTCTTCAGGAGACACCTTCAGCCAGCGTGGTCCTCTGCTGGCACCAGTCTCATTAACTCCACTGAAGTCAAAAGCTCCTAGAACAACAATCTGCTGGGAATTATGTATAAATGCAAATAGTGTTTGTTTGATTTACTTTTCAGGTCTGGCCAGGAAACCTTCAAGTAGCAGCACTTTCCCTTTTAAGCAGGTAAGTGCTTTTTTAAAACATACACGGGAATGTCTGTGCTTCTCTGTTTATTGCTATAAATCTCTCTGTGCCTGGGCTTTTAAATGGCGATTCATATGGTAACTTCATGCTCGTGAAATTCCTGACTGTGAGGAGCTGGTGGACATGGGTGGCCATAGCACATGGTGGGACCCCAGCTCCAAACTGGAGAGGGGAGAGAAACTGTTGGTGTGTGGGGAAGGGGGTGATGGGGAGAAGAGGAGAGTGGGGCTGGAGGAGACCTGGACAAGCAGCAGATGATGGTGGAATCTCTGGTCCAGACTGAGGAGCTGGTGGGACAGTGAGCCCTGTGGTGGCACATTTGAGGTGGGGACGTTGGTTCACGGGAGATTTATTTCATGTGGGAATCTGATCTGAAGGGGAACGTAAGGAAATTCTCTGACAAGAGATGGGGAATGATCAAATCAGCTGAGATTTTTGGCTTAAATATTTTTTGTTTTAAATTCTATAATGTAAAAAAAAGGTTTTTTTAAGTTTTAATATTCACTTTTTAAACTTTTTTCCACGAAAGGCACAAACTTTTTCAGGGGAGGGGGAAGTGTAACCTAACCTCCCATTTTCTGTCCCAAACCAGTTTTGACCAGCCATACCAACAATGTAATCATCAGAGGTGGGTTTTTTTTTCCCCGTTCTCCTTAGCAAACAGCAGGCCGAGTATCATTTAAAAAAAAAAATTAAAAAATCACCAATAAGAAAAAAAAGAAAAAAAAAAGGCAGCCTTTTTGCCATACATGGCTGGTGTATTTTTCCTTTGGAAGGTGGCCACCCCAAGCACACACAGGGCTCTGTGTGAGCCTTCCTCACCCTCCAGGAGAGAGCAGAAGAGAAAAACTCCCTGTGACTTGGATGGGTTCCTTAATGGGGGGGTGGGGGTGGGGGGCTGGCGGGAAGGGGGGCGAGCGCGAGGCAGCGTTTTGAACTTAAGTTCCTTTTTCTATTTTATTTAGATTAGGTTCTGCTCAGCAGGGTGATTTCTTAATTAGAGCAGCCCCGTCTTGCAGGCCTGTCTCTCCAGACCCCTGCTCTGCCTTCTTAAGTTTCACGAGGGAAGTTGTCGTGCCTTATTTCCTGAGCTCTAATATTCGAGCGGTGTGCGGTGATTTCAATGGGAGGAAAAGACATGTAATTTAATCATCTTTATTAGATTTTGGGTAGGGGAGGGGGCAAAGCAGTGGGAAGCGTGTCCTCTGCTTGTCTTTTGACTTTCTCTTCTGCTTCTGGTGGCCAGAGATGAGATTTCATGGGAGAAGCAGCAGAAAAGCAATGATCCTAAAGGACCAGTGATGGACTTTTTGTCCTAAGGTTATGAAGTTCCTCCCGAGCAGTAGCTGTTACCAATTCTCAGGCAGATCCATGACCATGGATCCATCAGGGGCTTATTAATGGCTAGCTGTGATTAGAAATTTTGATTTATAATCCTCTTGATTACATGGAAGGGAATCCCATCCCTCCAAAGCTGGAGCGGGGTGAGAGGCTGGTGGAGCCGGTTCAAGCAGAGCAAATGGGGGAGGCAAAATGTGGAATTTTGCAAATTTCAGGTGTTTTCCGGGAATCCAGGGAGGGCAGGCAGTGCGTTCCCATGGGATCAGGCTGCCTCTCTGGGCAGCGTGGCATCACCGCTTCATCCCAGGCTCAGCTCCATTTGTCCCCCACCCCCTCAGGGCCAAGAGAAGAAAAAATTATAAGAATAAAAATTGGGGAATTTTATGAAACTCGAGATGGTGAGTTAAAAAAAAAAAGGCTTCATTTCACGGTAGTGGCTCAGAAGTTTGGTTTTTCCTCAGAAGTTTGGGTCTTCTTCCTAGAGGCGCTGCAGGAGGGCGGTGGGGATGCAACCCCCGAGGGACCTCAGTGTCTCGGGGGGGCAGGGGGGGGGAATCTGCCCGTGCCAAGACCTGTTGGTGCTGACTCGCTGCCGGCACATACGCACCATATGCCCAGGCTTTACTTCATGTAAATCAATGCTAATCTGTTGATGCCAACGAAGCCAGGCTATTTTAGCCTTTGAGAGCCTTCTGTATGGAACACGCTCCGCTCTGGCTTTTGTAGCTTCAAAAATATTAAGCGACACCCAGCGTGAAGCAAGAGGGTGCATTCACATTTAATTCAAATGAAATCAAATTCCGGATTCTTTTAATAAATCCATTTTACGGTGGGAACAATAGCGAGAGAAGCGAATATTTGGTACCTGGAGACACCGTATTCTCTCCCTCTCACCGCATGGGTTTGAGTTATTATTTTTCTGCCTGGGCCTGTGAAAGGCTCCCGTGGAGGATGGGAGAGGTTTATAACTCAGTAATAGGCTTCTCGCCTCAAAGTGGTTCCAGTCCCTCTCTGCTGGGGCTGCAGGGGATGGTTTCCATTACGCGCCGTCAGCGGGGGGCAACCGGTGGCCGTTCCCCGCGGCGCCTTCCCGGTGGGCAGCCAAGGGGTGCGGGGTCCTGCGGGGGCAAATGGGGTGAAGCTCAGCCTCGGGGGAGCTTCAGGTGGTGGTGGCTGCTCGCACCCTCCCGGTACAGGTGATGCTCAGGGAGAAAAACATCTCCCACATCAACCTGAGTTTTTTGGCTTAAAACTTAAAAGTTTTACTTACTTAAGCAAGTTACTTAAAAAAAAAAAATGCACTTTTTTCCCCCGTGAGAGGGTCACTTTGTATTTGAAGAGGGGACTTCATCGCTGCAGGGATGATATGTTGAAAGTGTTGCTTTTAGTGGGTTGCCTGGTCCCAATCATGGCTTTTTGCAGCTATTTTTTTCTTGTTTTTTTCTGCTTTTGCTGTACATTCCCACGTGCAGCTGCTCAGTGGGCAGCGGTGCTGCCGTGGAGGTGGCTCCCTCATTTATTCTGCCGGTGACAGGAGGAAAAATTAGCCGGGAAGCTTCCTTTTTGGGGACAGTGATGTGAGTCAGTAAACCACGGCAGTGTCGCCGCTCCAGGGAGGGGAATATTGCGAGCAGCTGAGAACGAGGGAGGTCGTGATGCTGGTGCTTTGGGAGAGGGAATTGCCAGATTTGGGGGGTATTGTCAGGGCTTGTGGGTGCTGAGCGGGATGTGTTTTGTCTCAGAACCCCTTCCCATCCTGTCCCCCTTCCGTGCGTGGGAGCCACCACAAAGCTGCCCTGTGGAACAGGGATGCTTTTGTACAAGGTGGATGCCCCATCCCTGGAGGGGTTCAAGGCCAGGTTGGATGGGGCTTGGAGCAACCTGGTCTGGTGGGAGGTGTCCCTGCCCAGGGCAGGGCGGGTGGAAATGGATGATCTTTAAGGTCCCTTCCAACTCAAACCATTCTATGATTCGAAGGTGTTGCTTGAAAAATCCCCAGTACACCCTCCCCGGGCAGATGGGCTGTGAAAGCAGCTGCAGGTGCCAGGGAAAACTTCAACGAGTATGTCCTACCTGTGTGTTTGCATCACGGAGGGACCAAACCCCCTGCTGCTGCTGGCAAAGTCAGTCGCTTCAGCCGTGTGGGTTTTTGGGTTTTTTGGGGAGGGGGGGGGAAAGCTGCAGCATCTCAGAGCGTGGCTGCTGGAAAGCAGCATGCCTCGGGAGAGAGGGAGAAAGAAATGACAAATTAAAACCAGAAAGTCCCGTTTCCCTCTGCCTCTTGATGTCTTGATTCAAGGTATGCAAAATCATAATCATTATTTTTAAGGGCAACCCCCTTCCACCTCCCAGGGTCTATTTTATCTCTGGAACCACCCTCTGGCTTTTGATTGCAAAAATGACACTGGAGAGAAACTCTAGCTGCTGGGAGTGAGGCAGCTTCAACCCCTCCTCCTCCTCCCTGAGACCGACCGAGCTGCAGGGGTAGGAAAGGAAGAGGAGGGAGGGATGAAGGTCACCTTCCGCTGCCCCGGGAAGGTAACGAACCCCACGCAAAGGCCCAGGTCGAGCTCTCCAGAGTCATTATCACAACAGGCTGCGAAAGGTTAGGGAGGAAAGAGCTTTTCGGAAGTCTTCCCCCACTAATTGATTGCGAAGAGTGGAAGGAAGGATGTATCAAAAAAAGAGAAAAAAACCCCAAAAAACCCAACCCCACGCTGTTTGTAACCCCCCTCCTCCCCTTCCCGAAACGTGCCCGGCCAGGAGGCAGCAGGTTGTAGTTTTAACTGTAACAGAGCAGAAGGGAAATCAGATTCAACAGGAGCAGGGTCTCCTTTCAGTCTAATGGCAGATGTGGAAAACGTTTGCCAGCATCATTAGAAAGGATGAAAAGCTCTAAAGGCTTTTGCCCAGCGAGGGGTGCCCAAGGGATGGCTGCGTGGCCTCACTTTTGCCCCATCTACAGCTTCTGGCACGTAGCATGGAGTGCCACCTCGCCTCCTCTGCTGGCCTCCTTGCCAGAGTCCTCCAGCCCCCCTGAGCCACATGTGGTGGTCCTTGAAGGTCAAAGTTGCCCCACCATGAACAGATGCTGCACCCTCTGTAATGCACAGGGATCACAGAACAGTTAGAAGGGACCTTAAAGCCCATCCAGTGCCACCCCCTGCCCTGGGCAGGGACACCTCCCACCACACCAGGTTGCTCCAAGCCCCCTCCTCCCCAACCTGGCCTTGAACCCCTCCAGGGATGGGGCAGCCACAGCTTCTCTGGGCAACCTGTTCCAGGCTCTCACCACCCTCACACCAAAGAACTTCTTCCCCAGATCTCAGCTCCATCTCCCCTGTTTCAGGGTAAAACCCTTCCCCCTCGTCCTATGGGTACTCCCTGATGATGAGTCCCTCCCCAGCTTTCCTGGAGCCCCTGTTGGTACTGGAAATGCCCATTTGACTCACCCTCAGCCCATGCATGGGCAAAAGGCACTGCAGCCATGGCACAGAGGTTGAGCCCAAACCAGCTCTGGTCATTAATGATACCCAACTATGAGCTGAAATACTAGGGGATTAGTTCAGAGCTTTTCTACAAATTCTCCTTCCCAGCACTGCATCAGCCCGTATGTTTTTGTAGCCTTGAGAACAGGCCATGGAGAAGGTCCCAGGGAAAACCAAAGTACCAGGTGCTCCACAGGGTGCCCAGGGATGGGCTGCACTGCATGGACTGGGCAGAGGCTGTAGAGGAGATTTCTCCTTCTGATTCATCCTTGGAGAAGCTGCTGGGCTCTGTACAGTGGAGGGGACTGTTTGAGAAGAAAGTGCTCCCAATGATCGTGGCTTTCTGGCCCTAGGTGAGATGGTGCTCAGAAATGAAAGGCAGCTGCAGAATTTGCCTCCTTCCAAGACTGGACGAAACCAGAGCACTTTAAGATGAGACAGTGCAAGAATTAATCCGCTCAGCTGGCACCAAGGGATCGTCTGAGTATGTTGAGCATCTCCTGGAACAACATTGTGTCAGTATCTACACCAGGTGGTCTAATTTCATATTTCCTAATCAAGTCTTTGAAAAGAAAACAGACAATTCATGGCATCCTCTAACCGCTACCTCTCCTTAACCTTTCAGTCTGGCTTCCAGACCCAGGAGAAAATGCCATGAAAGACATGAGCTGCTCTTCTGGGGAGCAACTTCTTTCTCAACGCTGAAGAGAGAGTCCTGGGGCAATCTCAGGACAGGAATTATCATCATTGTTACATTGGTAAGGAAGGAAAACAAACAAACAAAAAAAGATTTTTAGAGATGACAGGATTTGCCCAAGTCACCTGGATAAAATTGGGAACACTCCCTGACCGATCAGGAACAGACTGAGACTGGAAACCAGTTGCCTTGATGCCTTGCTCTAACCACTAGACGACCCACCCTGTATGAGCAAACGGAATAAAATTTGAAAGAAAACAAAAATCTGACTTGAAAAATGTGTTCCGCATAGAACCAGAATGTTCAGCGGAGAAAAAAGGATGCAGTCCAAAGTTTTACTTCCAGGCAAACATTTCAAAATGGACTTATAATGTACCCTTTCATTTAGATTTTATATGAAGGTTTTACTTGAACTTGTAATGAAGATGGAAAAATCCGCAGTTACCATGGCTACTGGCACTTTGCCTAATACACTCAAATCTTTTTCCCCTAATAAAATAGATTTCAGACCCCCCCTATAAAAAGGGAAGAGTTAAAGACCCTATAAACAACTGGAGGATGAAGAATATTATTCCGTGTAAAGCAGGTTCTGAACATCATGGCAAGGTAATTGTGTTCACTCTTTTTTGTTCCTCACCCATTAGGTCTCCAAAACGCAGTCCTGCTCTAGACGGTTCTCCTGCTGATAACTAGGAAAATGTCAGGAGTAAGAAGATGAGGTGATGAGCAAATGCCAGGTACCCTTTCTGGTATGTTCTCCTGCTGGTTGGAAATGCATCTACCTGTTCATGTAGGAAGGAACTTGGATGTTTTGGATGCTCTGGCAGTTTGCAGCTCCATCCCAGCTGTGATGGACCCCCTTGGGCAGGCATTTCGCCTGGGCCAGGTTCTGCTCAGCAAACCCACCAGCAAAATTCAAGGTAGCTCAGGGTCCCCGGTACTGTACAGCGGTTCCAGCTGGTGAGATGATATATATTTGACCTAAATCAAGGACTGAACTGGAGATCTTGCTGGTTTAGTGTGTATGTTTTTATGGTCTGGGTCTTGGCTGGGAGATGAGCTAGTCCAAGCCCTGATGTGCCTCTCGGATGTTGCAGGCAGAAGGCAGTTGGGAAGGGGTAGAAGAGGCAGTGTGTAACCATCTCCTCCTGCCTCTTTGCAGCTCCCTGGCTGAGTCGGGAGACTTGGGTCCAGCAATGTTCTTCTTTGGCTTCAGCTGCTTCTTCCTGATGTCCCTGCAGGCACGTGTTCTTCGTTCATGGGAGCAAAGGGAGCTCTGCCCATTCCATTGGCCTTTGCAGAGTCATTGTCCTGTTTCCCTGATGAATTCAGGTGAGAGTGCAACTTTTGCAGCTTTGGTCCTTGCTATTTCCCCTGGAGATCTTGGTGGAAGATGATCTGGGCCATAAGGGAAAGAAGTTGGGCTTTGAGGTCTTCTCAGAGGAGACTGAGCATGCTGAAGCTTGGGGGATGGATGGATGGAGTGTGTGCACGCAGAAGTCACTAGGGCTGGGCGAAAAATGGTTGTGATGTCCATCTGGGCAGCAGAGAGCACACACCATGGAGATATATAATAGAACTCCATGCAGTTGTCCTGGCCCTGGCTCTGCCAGTGGGGTGGAGGGAGCCTCTGATGGTCTTGTTCTTGTCGGGCTTTCAGGGCATCCTTTTAATGCAATGGCTCTTTGGCTTTTAGGAGTGGTGGCTGTCTGCCAGCCCGATTTATTTTAAACATGTGTTTCTGATTTGAAAATGTCCAGATCTCAAAATCTTTAATCTTCTCACACCTAGGGATTTTTTGTTTTGTTTTGTTTTTGTAAAAGGCTGAAAACCACGTGCACGGGATAATGGTTTAAAAAGCAATAGAGACTGTTTAAAAAAAAAAAAGAAAAAGAAGAAGAAAGAGAAACAGTAAAAAAAAAAAAAAATCCAGCTGGCACTTTTCTATTATCAAAGCAAGATGCAGTGTGGAGATTTGTGGATGCCAACAAATAAGGCTTTTGTTTGTCTCACCACTGTCATCACTGATAAAAGCCTCAGAACTTAGGACTGAAAAAGTTCCTAATAGACCCCTCCCAGATGAAAAGAAAAACCCCAAAACCAACAGAGTATTTGTAAGGTTGAAACAGGTTGTCCTCCCATGCGTTTAAATGCAGCCCAGTTCTGGTGTAAAACTGGAAGACCCGGGTCCCCTCGTTGCCGAAGGCTGGGTGGTGCAGGAAAGCTTTCCTCCTTTCCTCCTTCTTTCCTCCTTGACCTGGGATTTGGGAAGGTCACTCCATCTTCCCTGCCCGAGCCGGGGAGGCAGAGAGGAGAGGAGGTCAGGTCAGCCCCGGGAACCTCTCCTGGGGAAGGGACAGGAAGGACTGGGACATGAATCACCAGGAAGACTTCAAAGGAGGTTCCTCCCCTCCCAGCGCAGGAGGAACAGCTCGGGATGAGCCCGGCTCCAGCCCGGGAGAGTCCCCGGGACGTTTCGCATTAGGAGCACGTGATGGAAATCAAAACTGACAGATTTAAAATGTGCAAGGGGAAAAACTTTTTTATAGCAACCTATAATTAACGTGCGGCTCGAAGGGGCTATATATACAAGCGTCTCACCGAAGACACTTGCTGCAGAAAGATGTGGGATTTTTTTTTTTTTTTTCAGGCGTGTGGCTTATTTAAGATCTAAACAAGTGATTAAACGTTGAGCTCAGCAGAAAGGCTCCTCACTTGCCAGAGTGCTCCGGGAGCACTGCTGCTGGCCGTGGCCAGACCGGTGTCACCAACGCCAAATGGAGTGATGGAGCGAGCGCCTTTGCGGGCTCCATCCTGCTGCTTTGTCCTCCTCCTTTGTGCTCCTGTGGCCCCTGGTGCAAAGGGCTGGGCAGAACGGAGATTCCTTCAAAGAGTGTCTGATAGAAGGTGCCAACAGCCGCCTTCTGTTCCGTGCTCCACCATCCAGGAGCACCCCCCGAGGCACATGGCACTGTCCTGCTGCTGGTGGTCCCCGTGGAGAGATGCTGAGGGAGCAGGTGGTGCTGTGCTGTGCCTGCAGTGGGACAGCCAGGCAGCCCATGTGGACACAGCAGCCAGCATCTTCCCACCTCTCCTGGGCTGTATCCCCAGCAGTGTGGCCAGTAGGGTGAGAGAGGGGCTTCTGCCCCTCTGCTCTGCTCTGGGGAGACTCCACCTGGAGTCCTGTGTCCAGCTCTGGAGTCCTCAGCACAGGAAGGGCATGGAGCTGTTGGAGTGGGACCAGAGGAGGCCATGGAGATGCTCTGAGGGCTGGAGCCCCTCTGCTGGGAGAGTTGGGGGGGTTCAGCCTGGAGAAGAGAAGGCTCCAGGGACACCTTGTAGTAGCCTTCCAGTATCTAAAGGGGGCTCCAGGAAACCTGGAGAGGGACTTTTTACAAAAGCACGTAGTGTCCATGTAGGATGAGGGGTGAGGGCTTCAAACTCAAAGGGGGGAGATTGAGATGAGATGTGGGGAAGAAGCTCTTTGGTGTGGGGGTGGTGAGAGCCTGGAACAGGTTGCCCAGAGAAGCTGTG
>BJBW01002936.1:91260-104500 GCA_004320125.1 Scolopax mira | reverse complement strand
CAGTATCTGAAGGGGCTCCAGGAGAGCTGGGGAGGGACTGTGTATGAGGAAGTGTAGAGACAGGACAAGGGGCAACAGTTTTAAATTGTAAGAGGGAAGATTTAGATTAGACATCAGAAAGAAATTCTTCACAGTGAGGGTGGTGAGACACTGGCCCAGGTTGCCCAGGAAGCTGTGGCTGCCCCATCCCTGGAGGGGTTCAAGGCCAGGCTGGATGGGGCTTTGGTCTGGTGGGAGATGTCCCTGCCCAGGGCAGGGGGGTTGGAACTCGATGATCTTTAAGGTCCCTTCCAACTCGAACCATTCTATGATTCTGTGTCCCATCCCCACCTCCTCCCATCCCCTGTGCTGGAAGGGGAGGGATGGGGACATGTGTCCTGTGCACTCAGCAGCCTCAGCAACACAAAGGAGCAGGATGAGCCTGGCTTTAGCCTAGAGGTCTCCAGGGTCCTCTGATGGCCGGTGCTGGGGAGGCACAGGGTGGCACAGACACACCAGTAGCTGCTTTGGTTGCAGGGGGTGCCTGGGCTCCCCCCTGCCCAGGCTTTCTTCTCCCTGCAGCACAGTGGGAGCTCTGCCCATCAGCTGTTGGTACCTCTCTCCTGACTTACTCGTTCATTTTGTGGTGCTGCCAGGGCTGGCTCTCAAAGCCCATGTGGAAATGCTTGAGCAGCCATTCTAACCTTTGGGCTGCAATAATTAGCCTCACATGGCATCTGATCCGCAACATGTGGCCTGGGCCATTACTTTGCTTTAGCTGCTTGTTAGGGCCTAATCTCTGTTTGATTTCAAGGTGAAACCCATTTGGGTTTCCTGAGGTTTCTCCAACGAGCTGCAGGGGTGCTGCCCCCTTCCATCCCGCTTGTCTCCCGCGGCCGAGCCCGTGTCTGGCAGGAGGAAGAAGTTGGAGATCACCTTCTGAACCTGCTCCTCCAGGCACCGTCCCCTGCAGGGAAGGGAAGTGACATTTGATTATATTTGGTCCTTAGTGATCTGACGTATCCCCAGGCTCATTTAGGAGCAGGTGAGTCCCTGGTCACCTCGGGGTGGGGGGGGTGGGGGGGAAGGTCTGTGTCCTGCTTGCATGCTCCTAGGTGGGTACGTTGTAAATTAGCCACTTGTTGTTACAGATGTTTGAAGCTTTCCATGTCAGCTTCGCATTTGGTTTCCCTTCTGCCTTAATTGAGACCAGAAATCCAATTAGACAATAATCCTGTCCCCTTTTTTGAAGTCCCTGGCTGCGGTGTCACACGATCCGGGGAGGTGGGTGTTGTGCTGGTGGTGGGACCAACTGGCCGTGGTGGAATCCCTCTCCGGTGTGGATGATGAAATGAGATTTTTTTTTTTTTCTTTTTTTTTTGGATCTATCCATCCATCCATCGCCGTCCACACCAGGAGCCGGTTCCTTTGCCGTTCCTACCGGGGCCAGCAGATGTTCAAACACGGGGCTGGGGCATGTGTTGCTCTGGCTGTTACTGATGAGGCGTGAGCCCCAGCCCCAGCAGAAGGGCCCGTTGCTGCTGGAAGCAGCTCCTATTTATTTGCACAGATGCGCCGGGTGAAGGGGGGGAGTGGGGGGACAGATATTTGAGAGAGGCCCCTTTAGGCAGGCTCCCCGAAAGAAGCTTGTTTATAAAGAGCATTTCCTTGATTCAGAGATCTTGGGGGGGGGGGTGGGCAGATCTTGGGAGAATTGCTGTCGCTGAGTATGGGATGAGCCTGTGATGCCTGTGTGAGGCTTGAGTGTCGCACTCAATTAGTTGGCTCCTTAAAATAGAGTAGCACCCTGGAAGTTACTATCTTTAGAGTCCATTCAACATCCATGTGTGTTATATATTAACGTATCTGTGTATGTAGTGTGTGTACACATGTGCGTACACACTTGGTTTTGTGTGTGTTTTTTAGAGACTTTAAGGAGTTTAGATACGTGTGTGATCATTGTATTTGGAGAATAATGATGGATGGAGAGTAAACAGCTCCTGTATGAGGTGTAAGCACTATAGATCAGTGGTGCTGGAGCCCGAGGGACCTCAGCAATGCCCCTTCAGGGCTGGAAGCTCCGAGCTGGTTGATCCACCACAGTCCCTGCTCAAAACCAAACTGCTGCCAAGCAGTCGAATCAAACCCCATCCCTTGGCTTCCAGTTGCAAGAGCCAGCTGGTAGTTTGCTGTATTGGTTGCCTTGCAGTAGCCAGGGCTGCTTTGGGCTTGGCGTTAACCACGGGGCTCTCAGCCGCTGCGCTGAGCATTCCAGCCCAGGAGCAGCTCAGATCAGCTGCGTCTCCCTTCCCTCCTTCTATCTGCTCTAGAAAAACAGGAAACTGCACCAAATTAGCTCGGCAGCCGAGCCTCCCCAAAGCCACAACATGGCAATTGTAGGTACTGCTCCATTGCTTTTTTTCCTACCCTGCAGCAGCCGCGCGCGAGGCCAGCAATTTGCTTTGGTGTCTCAGCCTGCCGGTCTGGAAGAAAGCAAGAAGGGAAAAAAAAATTAAGGGGAGAGATTTTTAAGCTCGGGGCCTCCCATTGCATTGTTTTTATCCTTTTCCCATCCTGGAAAAAGAATCAAAAATAGCTCCAAACCTGTTTTTTTCTGAACGATTAAATTAGGCTGAGGAGATGACAGAAGCAGCTCTCCATGCTTTCACGCCTCGTTGGGCAAGACCAAATGGTGTCAGAATTGAAGTGTTCTGGTGGAGAAGGCTCCAGCCACAGCTCTGATGGGTTCAAGGATGAGTTTTCTGCCAGCAGCTATGGCCATAGCACACCTCCCATGGCTTGGCACACCCTGTGTAGTGCCATGAGTTACATCAGTGTCACTGAAGCACTTCTAGATGGTTGTTGTGTGGCTGTGCTTTTATCTGACTTAAAAAAAACCCAACAAGCCTCAAAACATAACATTATAACCCAGCATAATGTAATACTTTAAGCTGGACTGCCTCAGCCATTGACTTCCAGTAGGTTTTCTTGTGGTGGGCATCGAGAGCATCAGGAGTAGAAAGGACCTTCCTGTACTTGGGAGACCCGTGTCTGCAGGGACTGATTGTGTGATGGGGCGAAGCCCAAATGCCTGAAGCGTGAGATGGGGAGGTTGGGAAGGGGAGAAGCCCCTAATTCCTGGGAATCCGGAAATCTGTGCAGAAGGAAAAGGCAAAAAATAAATGCGCGGCTAATATCTGGGAAGGTTCCTAAAAGACAATTAAATATGACATCTAGAAACACAAGCCACTCTACGCTGGTTTAGAAAGGAACAGTTTGCCCAGGAATTTCAGGGGAGGAGAAGTGAAGCTGCTCCAGCTGCACACGTGGTTCTGCCTCGTCCCACCTTCAGTGTAAGGGGGTGCCTGTCAGAAGTGCAGTTGCCCTTGGTTTAAGTTAAAGTCATTTTGACAAAGCTGATAGGCCAGACGAGAGTAACACAGGGGGATTCGGCCCTTATTTTACCAAAAAGTTGGGCTTTTTTCTCTCTCCTCCGCCTCCGTTATTTGCCAGCCTGCCAATTCCTGCAGCCTTGCCTTAAAGCCCTGATTCTCAGCTGGCAAAATTCCCCTTGCGCCTGCGATTTGACCCGTTATTTGACTTGTTTGCTTTTGGCTGCTCTCCAAATACAGAGAGGCTCCCAGATGCCTCCATTTGGGGATGCTTTGGATGGAGAGCTAACTATGCGCATCGAGGATTTAAATAGAACCTCAACGTGTATTTTTTTGGGGGGGGGGGGGATAATAATATTGCAGCCACTGAAAGGGTAGGAAAAGTGTTTATGCGGGGTATGGACCCCCAAAACCCCGCTGGTGGAGGCTCAGGCAGCTTTGCCCCGTGATGGGGACCTGCTGCTCAGGATGGCCACAGCCACTGGTCCAGCTCCAACGGGACCCTCAGCTGGAGCGAGTCCCCACAGATCCCGATGGGACGTGAGTGTTGTCACCTGGGGCTGCCAACTCCTTACACAGCTTTGGGCAAAGCGACTGGACACAAAGTGGAAGCCCTCAGGAGGACCAGGTTCTTCCCCAGCCTTTCAATGAGCTTCTAATCCCTTCGCTCCCATAAAATCTCAGCTGCAGGCTGCCCCTGTTTGTGTATTTCCACTGCCCGCGAAAGCCACCTCCCTGAGCATCTGTCTGTGTGGTTTAGGCTGAAAGCTCTCTCCATGCCAATGGCCACACCTCTCTGCAAAGAACATGTAATTGCAAACTTTTTCTTTTTTTTTTTCTTTCCTTTTTCTCTTTTTTTTCTTTTTTTTTTTTCCCCTCTCCCGTTTAACTTAAAACAAGCAGACACCCATCACCATCCTCTGCTTCGACTCTGATGCAAACTTTTTCCACCTGGCCAAGTTAGGCATTCAAAAAAATATAAATAAATATGAAAAGGGGGGGGGGAGAAAAAAAAAAAAAGATGTCAGTGGAGATATTTTTAACCGCATGACACAGAGGAGTGTGACACACTCGGTGTTCTCAGTGGGTGGGTGCAGTGTTATTTCATGTTATTCTTGTCGCCAGGCCCAGCATTACAAGTGCACACGTTATTAGTGGTGTCTGATAATGGCGTGTGGCACAGCTGCCCGCTCCCAACCTGCCACGAGGGGCTGGGGGGGGGTGTTGGGGGGGCAGGGGTTGTTTTGGCCCTGGGGAGGCTCCAAATAAAAGGCATTTCACTGCCTTAGCCATACTGCGTTTTGCTTGGGTGCGTCCATCTGAGCTGGCGCTGCTGCCAGACCATCTTTCCATGTCTGCTCCTCCATCTGAGGACCACTGGACCTCAGGTGGTGGCTTTGGAGATGGAGATGGTGGAGGGAGCGGGGACCGGGCGAGCTGGGGAGGTGGTGATGAAGGTGGCAGAGGCTGATGCCGGCCAACGTCTGATAGACTTGTACACTGATTTGTGGTTTTATAGCCCTATAAAAGGCAGCTGACAGAAGAGGTTCTGATGGTGGAGGCTCCAGCTGAGCTGGGAGGAGCTGGCCTCATCTCCCGGCGCCGGAGCCGTGTCTGCTGGTGCCGAGGGGAGGGAGAGCCAGGCAGGGATTCCTGGTGTGCCCGAGGGCAGGAGCTCACCCCGGCCATCGCCAGCAGCGCCGAGCTCCTGCTTTCCTGGCTCACCTCTTGGAGGATTGTGTGCAATGCTTGGAAGGGACTTTCTCACACCTTGCTCTGCTGGGTGGGTGCATCATCTTCCCCCTCCTTCCCCGGGGTTTGCTGATGGTGGTTGGGCTGCAGGTAGAGGAGTTTGCAGAGGAGGATGAGGCCAGCTGAGGTCCCTGGGTCTCCGTTCGCCAGCAGGATGGGCAGAGCCATGCAGCCCCAGGGTCTGGTCCACAGCTGCCTTCCCCTAACCTGGCCTCTTTTACTCTCAGATCTGCTTTCCCTTCCCTGCCCGCTTCTCGCCACGTCCACTCACACGTTCAGATACCTAAACACCTCCCTGCAGCCAGGATTCCTTCTCACGCTCACTGCTTTCTTCTGGGTTGCTGAGCCCTGGGTGGGACCGTGCCAGTGAAGGAGCAGGATGGGCACGAAGCAGGATTATGGAAGATCCCCTCGCTTGAAACCTGGGGGGTTTCAAATCAGGGCAGGGGCAGGGCTGGGGATGTGGCTTTTCTTCCTTGTTACGATTGGGACCATCACGGAAAGTTTGCTCTTGTTGCAACGTTCTGCTGGTGATGCCTAGTGATGATCATGTCTAGTGATGGACTTGGGGATGCTCTGTCTTAACCCAGCTTAGTCCCGAGTTACCAGCTCAGGGAATTGTCCTCCTCATCCCAAAGCGAAGCAAAGGCAGCGAGAAGAAGCTATGGATATGGCAGAATTAACCTTTAAACCTGAATTTCTGCTAAATCCTGTGGGACGTGGATAAAAGGAGAAGCTAACCCCCTGGAAACGTTCAACTCGGGTAGGTTTGTTCCGTGGAGCTGGAAACTGGAGTAGATTTGTCTTTTGGCCCATTTCCATATGAAAGCTGGGGAAACTCACTGTAGCACTCAGCACGTGGGGATGTGCTGCTTCGTTGCCCGTGATCTGCTTGGGGAGGCAGGAGGTTCCTGGGATGGGTGCTGTCTCACTGGAAACCAGGGAAAGAAAGTGGAAAGCCAAGCCCCAAGCTTCCCCTTTCTCCCATTCCTCCTCCTCCTCCTCCGAAATCTCTGTGGTGCTCCCGTGCCTTGATCCCCCACCACGACCAATGGACCCTGGCTCTTTTTTTATGGAGACTCCCCACCGAGGTAGACGCTAGTTAAAAGGTTACTACCCAGCTGTGAAATATGTAGACAGAGTAACAGCTAAATGGCGGGGTGACCTCATATCTCATATTTATTGACTAAATGTGGCTTGAACTAGTCACCACTAGTAAAATAAACCACAGCCCCAAGTACTGCAGGAATATTCCATAGCAGACACACTCCTGGTTCCTTGTCACACTCTTTCTTTCACTTGAAATTAAAAAGAGGGCAAAAACTTTGTGGCTAATCTCATTTCATTTAGAAGGTAGGTGCTGCTGAAAGCCTTTTGATACAAGCTTACTTTTTCCTATGAGAAGAGTTGGGAATCTCTCTGGTTTTGCACTGAAAGAGAAGGAGATAATGAGCCTCTGGATTATACTTTTGCCAACATCCCCCTTCAGAAAAAGCTCGGTCAGTCTAGGAGAGGTGTGTTAGGCTTCAACAGGGAGGGCTGGGGTCAGGCAGCTTTTTTGTGGTGTCTGTTTCCATGTCACAGGTGCCATCGCAGGGATGAGAAATAGCTGTGAAAAATCAGGCCACTGCCTTAGCTTGAAGAAACTGGTGCGCTATGAAGGTAAAGTGCTTCATTTCTTACTCCTGCCGTGGATGAAACCCATTCAGCATCAGAGATGTTTTCCTGAGCATCTCCAGCTGGTCGCACCCCTCTGAAGGCAGGAGTGGGCTGTGTCACGAGTATTAGGACCCCAGTAAATGCTCTGGAGGCTGCAGAGGGGAGCAGAGCAGATGAGGTGCATTGATAATTCTCCCAGAAATGGGGACTTTCACAGCACTGTGGGGCCGCTCACCTTCAGCTGCCCTTGCAGGGCACCCAGCAGAGATGGGGGAGAATTGGGAAGAGCAGCAAGGACTTGTTTTTTGTCGTTTACAGAAACAGAAGAAAGCTGTAACCGAAATGTTTGGAAGTAGCAGCGAGAGAGTTTGTGATTCTTGGTGCTGTTCAAACAAGAAGGAGAAATTTCTCCCATTCCCTGGCACCCCATTCGCTCTTGGCATCTTTGTCTTGCCGTGGCACATGCCCTTTCCACCAGCTGAGCGGGGCTCGGGGGGATGCGGGGGGCTGTGGGCAGGCACAGCATCGCCTTCCCTGGTCCCCCCTCAAAGTTGCTGGCCGGGTGACCGTTTCTCATTGCCTCGTGACCCAAAAAGCCTGTGGGGTGTTGTAAACTGTCTGCGTTGGGGCTTATTAGCTGACGGCCGTCTGCGGGTGCCGGGGGGTGGTGGGAGCCCCCCCGGTGGGTGCCACAAGAAGGGGAGTCTGGGCTGGAACAGCCGCCGTGCGTTGCAGGTGTTGCTATAACGTAGTGCCTGGGATTACCTTTTTGGTCAAAACCCATGATGCAGTGTTTCCCTTTGGAGATTTACATGCGCATGGGGGAGATGCTGAGTCTTGTTTAAAAAAAAAAAAGAAAAAAAAAAAGTCCAACTTGGCACCGGGATGGGATACAGATGTTACAGCCGTGATCCCACGTCAACACGGGCTGTAAGCTGCAGGCTGGGAGCCCAGCAGCTCTACGTGGGTGCCTTTCGGTAGGGTCAGGGTGCAGAAATCCCCTCCCTTGCCCACCCTTCCCCTCCCCACTCACCTGAGAGGCTCAAAATTCAAGGGGTGGTTGATGGAGAGTGATGGTTTGGAGGTTCCCAGTGATGCGCAGGGTTGATACGGAGACTGGTCAAAAGTCTTCTTGGTCATGTCACCTGGGATCTTATGCTAATTGTTATTGTGGTTAGTTTTTCTAAGGTAACATGAGGATAGATAACGAGGGCCAGAGGAAGGAGAGGAAGTTGCCTTGTTAATGCTCTGTAGATACAGTCATTCCTGCTTCTGGTTGGGGGAAACTTTCCCAACAGAGAACAACAGAAACATCTTTCCCAAGAAAATTGGATCCCTTAGACTGAAGCTCTCTCTCTTTCCTCTTTTTTTTTTTTATTTTAGTAGGAAAAACTGTATGTCTCCTACTGTCTGTGATAATATTTTGATAGGGGAATAAATATTAAACTACCCTTATAAATGTCCTGAAGTACCATAGAACTGTTGCAGAATTCTGCATTTGGGGGAACACTGTTCACAAGTGGTAACGCTAGTGAATTGCTACCCTTCAACCAGAAAAAAATAACTTTATTGCTTGCTTGCCCTTATTATGCTTTGATTTGTTTGATTTCCCGTTGCTGACTCGGGCAGGACACTGGTTTGATCTGTGTGTCAGCTCCGTTTACCCAACGCCCGGTGAGCAGGGCTCGAAGGGTTTGTTGGGATGAGTTTGTGCTGTTTAACTTCTCGCTGTCCCAGTCCTTTGGCACCGAAACCAGTCACCCCTGGGCTGGGGCAAATGACCGTCCTCCCATTTGGGGCTGAATCCATCACCTTTCATGGTTTCCACCTGAGGTCATAAATCACGCCCGCATTGGACTGGAGCTTAGGTTAGACTCACTGGCAGTTTTGCTGTTTTCACTGAACCTTGCAGTGATTTGGACGTGAGCTGAAGATTTATGCGTATTTGCAGAGCCCACGGTTCCAGGTCAGAGCTCGGATTGAGGCATTACCAGGGAATCATTGCTTCCCCAAACGTCTTTGGTGGCCTCCTCAGAGGCAAGAGACATCAATAGGAAAACGCATCCAGCGCTTATCTCCCTGCTGAGTCTCCTCTGAGGAGTGAGAGACTCGATAAAACAAGCCCCCAGAAACGCTGATATAAACGTTGTTTGGGAAAAATGTGATCTGCCCTCGTTGTTCTGAACTTGGGCAATATCAGAGCCCACATGGAACAAAGCTGGGAAGAGCATATGGGCAGATCAAGAGCAGAAAATTAAAAGTGGACCGAAATACAGGTTTTATTTTCCTTTTCTAATCTCCACACGTGCAAACAGGAGTCATAGATGGGAGTCATAGGGAGTACAAAGGGAGTCATAGATGGATGGGATGTCTCAGGGAAACCCCAGCTCTGTGTCCCTGACATCAGGATTAATGGGCTGATATGATACTGGTGCTTGAGCCAGGGTGATACTCTCCAAAATGTCCTGTCCCAGGGCCATCCCTCTCCCAGGAAAGGTACTTTGGGTGACCTGTTTGTTACAGCTGTTCCCTCTGGATTTGCAGAGTGGTTCCCTGGTGCGATGCATGTCCCCTTGTAAAGGTGGCCATAATTTTCCTTTCTGTATTCATCCAGACATCGAGATGAATGATGTTCATGGGACCTTGTGGACCTTCATGGGACCACAGGTGAGACCTTGGTTCAGCCTGTGGGCAGGAGGATCAGGCTTTGTGTGTTCCCTCGGGACGCTGTGACCTGGCTCACAGGTGCCAGCCCAGGCACACGCGTTCCCTCACCGGCCGATCTCCAAACCTCTTCTGGAGGAATTGGAGCCGTAACAATATGGCAGTAAAAAATAATGAAATGCCATCATAAAAAAAAGATGTGGAGCAGCAATTATTTATTTATACCTAGGGAACTAGGAATAATACACCTGTTTCGTAGGGATGGCTGGCACAAAGCTGGCATTGCATAGTGGTACTTAATAATTTTTTACCACACTTTATAGGCTCTTTCCTGCAATTAATGCTAAATAAAATCAACATTTCTCCAACTTGTGTTTCTGGCTCTCATTAACTCCGTTCTTGCCGTTCACCATCTCTTTCCCTCTCGGTATCTTTTCTTCTTTTGTGTTTTTGTAAATTTTTCTTCGCTCTTCACTTCTCATAAGCTCCAGTGTGTGGCAGCTTCGAAGAGCAGGGCCTGCTCCCTAATTGAATTAACTGAGATTTCCCAGCCTGGTGTGGGATTGTTCCAAACCATAGGGCTTAGCAAGGGCAGCTCTTCCAGGTGTGGGGATGAGCCCCAGGGCCCTGGCACGGGGCTGGGTGGCAGCAGCCTCCCCCTCCAGAGGAGCCCACAACGGGGAGGGCAGCAAAACAGCTTGAACCACCAAAAAAAAAAAACCAACCCACCGAGGACCTGATTTACAGCTGGTGTGTGGCAAAGCAGGAGGAAGGCTGGAAATTTAGACCATCAAATGCTATTTATTATTGTTAATAGCAAAATGCTATTGATGGTGATTGGAGGTGATTTCGGGACAAACCTGGTTCTGAGCTCTGCACTGAATTAATCATCTTTCTCTATTTTTTAGGAAGGAGAAACTTCAATGACTTGCAGCAACAGCAAGGCACCTAGAAGTGCTGGAAGCTCTTGATCATGAGATGTGTCTCCGGGTCTCAGATGATGTGAGTCCTCTTCTCTCCTGCTTTTGCCCCCATCCCCAAATTTCCAGCTGATTTCAAATGATGGGATTTCAACATTTTCCTTTGTTGTGAACCCGGAGGACAATGCTCCCTGGCAGCAACGCTGGAAATGGGTAGGATGGAAATTATGAAGAAATAGAAATCTTCTTAAGGGTCCATTTCAGACTTTTTACATTTTCACGTTACAAATATCAGGCAGAAATGCCTGATGGTGAAAACATCTCTAGTTTGGGTGATACTTTCTCTGTTACTTCACTTCATCAGGCAATCTGTCTTTCTGCTGCATCCCACCTGCACACCCCAAATAACTTTTATTAACTTGCACCCCAAAAAGGAGGGAAAATTTTTGCTTCATTAATCCCTCCCTTCTGATTTTAAAATTGCAGTTTTTCTGGCTTTATTTTCTATTATTTAAAAAAAAAACCCTCCTGATTTTTCACACAGAAAAGTATTTGGGATGAAACACTCTTCTCCTCTCAAAAATCTCCCACCCTTAAATGCATGGATTTATTCCTAATGCCGCTGAAATTATTTAATGCATTTAATATTTGTTTAAGTAGATAAAGTGAGCTGGGAGAGTAATGAAAAGGCAGGATTTTCCTGGAAGGGTAGTAAAAAAAATTTGGGAGCAGATCCTTAACTGGTCTAATGACTGCAACCCTGAGCTGCTTTACCAGTGAACCCCAGGGGAGAAACTGGCCCAAAACCTTGAAGGCAGGAGAGACCCTTCTCCAAAGATGGGCACCACTGAGCCTGGAACCGAAGTCACCCAGGGCCCTTGGGATGGTGTGGGGAGTCCTCTGGAGCCTTGCGTTCATTACAGTGAGAGGGTTTTGGGTTTTTTTCCTTTTCTTTTCTTTATTTTTTAATGAAGAGCAGTTGCAAACATGGCTCAGATCGCAGGACGACTTTATCTGCCATCTAGTTCAGATGTGGGGAGGGTGGGGGGAAATAGGACCCACATGTTATCAGCTGATATATGAAATAGAGAGAGGATTATTAGGGAGGATAAAGGCAATGAGGAAAGAGGAGCCGCGCCTGCAGCCGAGACCCACCGCTCCCTTCGAGCCTACGCTCCCTCCTCTCCCTCTTCCCCACAAACTCCAGTTAAATGATGAAAAGGCTGGTGTCAGGGCTTTGGGATTTATGTGGATAATGGCGCAGCGAGGCCTGGTATTAGAGAATTAGATCCACGTGTTGCTCCTGCAGGATGATCTATAGGCAGGTTTCTGGGGATCAGTGGAAAAGTGAAATACGACGGCGGCTTCTCCGACGGCTCCAATCTCACCCCACTCCCACGTCCCCTCCCCGCCAGCAGCTCCTCCCGGCTGTCTGCCTTCACCCAGCCCACGCCACCGGCACCACCTCAATGACTCTCTGTGGCTCATGGATGCTTCTCTTGGGTGGCCCACCAATGAGTAGTGGCTCAGGAGCACCATCTGGGGCTGGGCGTCCTGGGATGCTGCAGCCCAGGACAGGCTGGACTCCATGGAGAGGTCGGGAGTCTGTACAGCACTATGGGGTAAGACCATTTTGAGCTTTTGCAGAGGCTGTGGAGTCCCATCCAGCAGCTCTGAGAAGCGCTGAGTGTATTTCCACAATATTTCTGGCAGCTGGGGACCACCACAGCCCCCCGTTTGCAGGAGTGCATCCAGCCAAGTGCATCAGGGTAGGGACCAGGCTTGGTGTCAGCATCTCTGGTGGTGGCCAGGTTTGGTAGTGGATCCCCCCACCATCCTTTCTTCTTGGTGGAGAAAAGAAGGGAAGACAAGCTTGCAGTTGCACCATCCCCATGAGAAGGTGGGAGGGCAGCCCGGTCCAGCCCCCTCCCACTCTCTGTGAGGCTGGTGGGACCGCACGTCCTTCTTCTGCTCCCAGCACAAGGAGATGTTGTGCAACTGCTGCTCTTCCCCGGTGGGCTGGATTCCGACCGGCGGTGCAAGGCAGTGTATCCTGCCCCAGGACCTGTTTCCTTCTGGGCTGTGGTCCTCCTCCTCTGAGTCTGCTCGTTAAGCACACACCTCCACACATCCATATCTGAGGAGGCAGCAGGCGGTTATTCTATGTCTCTGGAATCTGATTAATCTCAACCGAGACATAATATTAACAATTTAATATTCCCCTGCATATAACATTTTCTCTTGCCTCCCACATAGCCAGAGTAAAGGGTTAGAGATTTGCCTCAAATAATATTATCTTGCTGTTTTCCTATTCTGAGCTTTAACCTTTCCAGATTTTCCTGTTAAGGTACTTGGAGGGAGAAAAGAAGCAAGATCTTGTCAAAAAATAGGAAGCTCTAAATCAGTGAACATCAGCCCTTCCCTGGAGTAGGTTCCCCCAGCATTGGATTTGGGATGTAAATGGTTGCAGTGACCTTCTTGAAGTCTGTCATTTCTGAAACAATCCCCTTCCTCCTTCTCTTCTTTAGGTTAAAGCCCCCCCAAGGGTCAATCAGTCCTTGACACCGTCCCCTCGACTATCTATCCTGGGCCACTGCACTCCTCCAGGGTGGTGGGTGCCAGGAGCTGGGTCAGGATCCCATGGGGGATCTGGTTGAAGCTGGTGAGGGGTCTGGAGCACAAGTCTTGTGAGGAGAGGCTGAGGGAGCTGGGGGTGTTCAGTTTGGGGAAGAGGAGAAGGAGGGGAGACCTTCTGGCTCTCTCCAACTCCCTGAAAGGAGGCTGTAGCCAGGGAGGGGTCGGTCTCTTCTCCCAAGTCACAGATGACAGGACAAGGGGCAATGGCTTCAAGTTGCCCCAGGGGAGGTTCAGGTT
>BJBW01002936.1:69167-91249 GCA_004320125.1 Scolopax mira | reverse complement strand
GGTTGAGGCACCATCCCTGGAGGTGTTCAAGAGAGGAGTGACGTGGTTATGGGGATATGGATTAGTAGTGGATTGGTGGTGTTTGGGGTGTGGTGTGGGGTTTGTGTGGGATTTTTTTTGTTCATTTGTGTGGGTTTTGTTTTTTTTTTTGGTCTTGTGGTTTTTGTTTTTTTATTCATTGGTTGGACTAGATGATCTTAAAAGGTCCCTTCCAACCCAGGTGATTCTGTGACTCTGTGGGTGGCAGGAGGGTACAGCTTGTAAGGACTTTGCCATAATCCTGTTTATACCTCCTGGTTCAGTAGTTGCCTTTCTCCCAAGGGCAGATGCCTGGTGACTCCTGTGCCTGGTGGTCAGCGGTCATTCCTCATGTTGGTCATTCCCCTTGAATGAAATCCTTTGCATTTGCCCTTGCTGAACTCTCTGTGGGAGTTATTTTTTTTCAGGACCTAGCTCCATTTTTTTTTTCAAGGTCAAGCTAAACGCCTGATTTTGGCATTGCTATTTAGGCATTGTCTCTCTCGGACTTTGCTCAAGTTTATCCGTCTTCAAAATGGGGCTGACACTAATTGCCCATTTGCAATGCATTTCCAGACACGTGGCTGTAAAGTGCTATATGAAAAAAACAGGCATTGTTATTATGAAACCTTCAGGAAAAAAATTAATAGATTCATATAACTCCACAGTCATTAAAACAAACCGTATGTGGATGGAAGAGACCAGGACTGAATAAACCTTGAGCAAACATGGCCTTTCACAATGAAACACAAACTGGTTTTAATCAGCAGAGCCAAGTAAGTTTTATTTTCCAAGGTTTCTTTTTCCCCCATCTCCTTTCAATATTAGCAATTGCAGAAGAGCACACTGGCCTGACGAAAAGAGGGGAACTTTGCCCGACTCCTGGTCTTAATGAATATCATTTTTACAAAACAACAACAAAATACTCTGCCTGGGCTGGCCAGGTCTCTAATTGCTTTCAGCTACACTAGGATCTCAGCCAGCCTTCCCGAATGTGCTACAGCACTGCTATTTGCCCCTAGATTCTGGACAAAATTGGGTTTAAGCCCCATCAGGTGATAAGAAGGGGCTGATGATCACCTCCTTGGGTTCCCTTCCTTTGGGGAGGCTGCACAAGCATTTCTCATTCTGCCTCACCAAGGCATCTCCTGTGTTTGTTTGGGAGTCAGAAATAGCTTTCTGCAGGGAGGATGGTGAGGTTACACGTTCTGAGCTGTCACGGTGAGTCACCCTCCTGGGGCTGGTGGGGTTGCCTGCAAGGTGAGGAGTGGGGAACACCCTCAGAGGGGAGCCCTGTGGTGTCCACCTCATCTCTGCCTGCACTGCAGGACATCTTTCACACCAGAATGTCCTCATCACTTTTTAAGTGCCCTGGTTCCTCTATGAGGCTGATAGCTTGATCCTGAAAAAAACATCATCCCTGCCTGTCATACCTTTCACCAGTGTGTGACAGCCTCCAACTGGAAAAGGACAGGGTAATGACATCTGTCTGTCTGTCTATCTCTTTGCCTCTTCCATCCACACTTCAGAATCTCCAAGGACCTTGCCACCACCTGCCTGATGACTGTGATGCTGGAGGCTGGGGTCATCAAACACAAATAGTTACCCCTATACAAAGTTGACCCTGTGCTGATCACCCAGCGTCATAAACTTTCCATTTTCCTCTAGATCAGATGACTTCAGTGTCCAGGAAAAAAGCTATTGCAGAAAGTTGTGTTGCCATCTATTTTTTGGTTTGAAAAGTGCTAGGTGTAAATCACTGGAGGTGGGATTTGTCGAGGAGAAAGAAAAGGGAATTCTTACTTTACCTTGCTTTCGTCACACAGAGTCCAACTTCACTTCTGGGATGGAGGAGGTGGAGACTTAGCATCTTGCGTGCTGTCAAGGAGGAAAAGTTGGAAGAAAACGGCCTGGCAATTAACATCCTTGCTAACGCACGCCTAATTTTCAGTAAAAGCTGTGATGTCTCCTTGCAAGTTCATTTGTAAGTACTAAATTTAGTGACATGTCTCGTAATGACGTACATGGAGGAGGGCTTTTGGATGATGCATGGGTCGGTCTCATTCCTACATGGGAAACTTCCTGTCTGTGCTGCTTTCACTGTCTGGAATAAATGAGCACCCTCCTGTTGATGCCATCAAACCATGGGAGGACCAGCCAGACCTGGAAATGTGTAGGTTTTTGGTAGCTGTAGGAGTGTGAGATTGTGTAATTTATTGGCAGAAGTGTGTGAATCTATTTGCAATCTATTGTCTCCTGCTAACAGGTTTAGGCGCAGAGCAGTAATGGTATTTAATCACCTACCTCTTTGTAATTACATTCATAAACAGACATTTAACTATATTTTGTCCTCAACTAAGTTAGGTCCATCATTTTTCATGGCACAGACCTTGCACAAAGATGTGTAGTAACTTTTAAGCAGCTGCTAGTTCCTGGTGATGCCGAGACCTTCATTTCTCAGCTCAGCCAACATCTCTGTGCTAAAGCTGGTGATCTTGCATCCAAATCTAACCCAGCCTGAGCTTCATAAAAATGGCACAGTCGTTGCCCTGTCAACAGATGCTCTCAAACAGCAATGACAGTCCCCTACAGCAATTTCCTTCTGATGTTGCTTGTGATGATGACAATGACTCATAAAAGCCAGAAGCCTCCTGATTCTTTGGCTGGTGAGGTGTCCTGCTGGTGCTCTCAGGGTCTTTCACTTGGGTGAGACTTTGTGTTCATCGACCCAAAGGACGAGTGAGGGAGTAGTGTCTGGATTAGGCTGAGGAAAAGAGGCAAGGCAAAAACCAAGACTAGAACTGTTGCAAATGCAGTGGGATGAGTTCTGGATTTTGCAAGCAAAATGCATGTTCCTCTCTTCATCATTTCTGCATGGAATTTTTCTGTTATTAATTTTATTTTCATTTTATGTCACTTCTGGAGACAGCTGTGCAGGAATATACCGTCTTGTCACTAAAGAGAGGGTCCTTTCCCCAGTGTTCTACCAGGATAGTACTGGTCAGATTCCCCAGTGATGAGACAGTACCACGATACACACGTGTTTGTTGGGTGATTGATTTAAGTTCTCAGTAGCTCTGCTGCAGCATGACTAATGGGTGAGGCGAAGAGAAAGGTGTGAGAGGGGCTGCACAAATGCTAAATGAAGGGGAGCCTTCTTGCCAAAAATGTGGAGCCTGAAGAGACAGGGAGAGGGCAGGCAGTGAGGAGCAGCGTAACCCAGTCCTGGACCCTTCCTGATGACGCTCGTCAAGGAGGTCCATCAACCCACGACGGATGATGGACTCACCTGTAGACATTTCTCCATGTGAACTAGTGAATGTGAAGCTCAAGCAGAACATCACCCAAGACAATTCCTTGAGGCAGCCAGTGGCATCAGCCAGTCTCTCCACGGCATTTGTCACAAATCAAGTTATTACACGCCGCATCCAGCGTGACTCCGGCGTTACTCACCGTGTTTACTTTTATCCAACTCACCTCTTCTGCTGCGCAGAACCAGTCGTGCCAGCTACCAAATGCCATCTAAACGGTCTGGAATGGACTTCTCATGTGCTAGATACGTTAGGTCATGTAAGTCCTTCCCAAGGGGTATAATTAGGGATCGCCCCACCCACCTCACACACGTTGAGCTTGATGAGGCTTGTGGGCCTGAGAACCCCCCCAGTAGCAGAAGTAAACAGCTTGCAGCGAAGCTGCCCCGAGGGCTGGTGGTTCCATCACTGGGGCACATCACCCTGTGCCAAATCCATGGGCTGGAGGTGTCACCTGAGGGTCTGCACACAACCGTGGTGTCATACAGCTGGGTGATGCTCCTCGCTCACAACCCGGTCCCGTTTGCTCACTGCTTACATGTTACACACTCCCCCCATTACGGGCTGGGGGGAAAAATACCCTTCTTTCTGCACAATTAGCTTGGCCATGAATATTTTCTGTTAAAAAAAAAAAAAATCAGGCTCTGCAAACTGAAGATATTTTGCTTTTTCCATTGCTGTGGCTTCCTCCCATTTTCCAGTAGCATAAATAGAAATGGAATATACATAGTTTTTTTTTAACTCCATATTCTTATTTTGTGAAATGACCAAAAAAAAAAAAATTGCATCTGGCAAACCCTTCACCTATTAAAAAAGAATAAATCACCCAACTTGGAAAGGTATTTCCAAGACAATATGAGAAAAACATAAGACCAATTCTATCTGAAAAGGAACTGCCATCTTAAATTGACAAGTGACAGAAAGAAATTGTTATTCTTATTTAAACACAGCCCAATCTTGCAGCTTATAAACTTCCTGTTAATCTTAGGCTTGTGGTCCCTGATTGGTTTTGCTTGTGTCTTCAAATTGGAATTTTTTTTCCCTTTTATTCTCATGCCTGACTCCTTTTCTCTCTTGTTTAGGTCAGCTTTTCAAAACTGATGTTACATCATCTGACATCCAGAGTTATCATTCTTGCATCAAACTAACCCAGCTTCATTAGGGAATTTCAGTGCACGGAGGCTCCTGTCTCTGAGCTGTTTATGGATCTTTCTGTGAAGCACCTGGTCCAGGCCATGCAAGAACCTGGGCTGATACAAGCTGGAATTGCCCATGTTTCTACATCGAACATCTCGGAAGAACTCAGATCCTCCAGAAAGAAAGGCCACATCCTTCAGAAGGTGAGGAGGATGCCTCTGGTTAAGCTGTCGGGGAGGGAACAAAATAATCCCATTTTTCCTTTTAATTGTTCTTCATTTTTTTTAAACTCTGCCCTTCCAAAAAAATAAAACCCGAGGTGCGTGGAGGTATGAAACAGAGCAGGATGTTAAATACACGACCTGCGTCAGCAAGGAGCTTGCTCTTAATCAACCATCCACCTGAAGTACCTGGGGGCAAGGAAGGAGGCTGCGGGAACGTGTTGTGACAGAGCGAAGCCACCTCCGAGCAGAGCGGCCACACAGCCGGGAGCTGGAAGGGTGGCTTCAGAACCACTTGTTAAACGCCTCCCGTTTGATCCCCACGTAACAGCGCGCCAGAAGTGGGATGAAAATGTCACTTTCAAGAAAGTGTCGTGTTGTGTCCCCCCCGCCACCCCCCCATCACCTCACTCCCGCAGGTTTATTCTCCTAATTGACTTGCGGCGCTCAATTCTCAATTAGCCTGCTTGGAAATGTGATCGGCACCAGTAATTTTCCACTTTATGGCATACTTTATAACAAATAATTTAAAAAAATCATAAATAGCAGTAGTATTAGATCACTGGTGCTCATGAACTAACCTTCGTTTAAAGTATGGTGTAGAAAAGAGGGTTTTTTTTTTTTTGATGATGAATCTTTAAAACCGTGTCTGTGTTACTCTTTTGCCTTAATTAAATTATTGCTTGTAAGAACTTTTGCTTGGTCAAAAAGAGAAAAAAAAAAACCAACTATAATAATTCCATTTCAGTATTTTCCATAAGCTCCCAGCCAAGTTGGCCAATAACTAAGGCAAAGAGCAGGGGAAAAAAAAAAAGGTATGTATTGTATACTCACTTAAAACTTGGCTAGAAATGACCTTTTATTTTCTAATTTTTTTTTTCCATGCCCAACTTGGCTACTTGAGGCAAACTCATTGCCAAGTTTCTATAGTGTGTTATTTTCCAATGTGTTCAAAAACATTTTCAAAAGCTGCCCTCTGAGTGTTGTGCAGAGGTTTTTGCTGGGAAGAGGGCAAGAGGAGGCTGGGTTTGATAGTGACACCGATGAAGATGCTGCCATTAAAAAGCTGGATATGTTTTGCTTGTCTTTTTTTTTTTGGCTTTTTTTTTATTTAATGTTTTTTCCTCCTTTTCCCCATGCAGCCCAGTATGGCAAGATCTCCAAATGGGCTGGGCTAATGAATACAGCTGAAGACAGCCGTGTGATGTTAATATAAACCTCCTCTGTCAGCTTGGAGAGGCACCAGGGGGATGGGAAGGGAAGTCAAGGTAAGTCAAGAGAAGGTCTTGTCTTGGCTTCGTGTAGTGCCTATCTCTGCCAGGTGCCAGGCAGTGGCATTTGTCAGGCAGACCCTCTGGCTGGGTCACTATAAGATGTGTGGGGTTATGTCTGAACACACTGATGACTTTTTCATTTAAAAGAAAAAGGAAGCAATTTTGGGTTGCAAAAACCCAACTCCCAAACCAGTTCCTCTCATTGTGGCTCATCCATAAGGATCTGGCCATTGCGTAAGTGACACTTGAGTCATGGTAAAATAAGAACTACGGCTCTCTCCACATTTCAAGGGTAATTTCCCCTCGAGTCCCTCATTAAAAACACCACACTGGAATAAATATAAAGACCAGGGGCTCAGGCATATTCTTATTTGGGATCATTTAATTTTAGAAAGGAAGAAAAATTATTTTAAAGTTTGATGCATGGTTTTTTTTGTGGTCGTGCGGTTTAAGTTTGCATTTTGCTGCATTTGCCTCAGAGACATGTTTAATTCCTTCTTTTTTCAATTTTTTTTTTTATATTTAACTTAATTTTCTGGGTTTTCTGAAGTCCCACTGTGTTTCTTTGTGGTGAGCTGCCCTGGTGTTAGCAACGCATCTGAAATATTACAGGCAGGAAGACAGCCACTTGAAAGCAATAATGAGGGCATGTCTGTCCTGGCTTTTATTTCCGATTTGTGTTTTGTCCTCTATAAAGTTATACAAAGGGTAAAGCTTTCAGACATCCTGATCCTGCAGCTGCTTATAAACATATTTCGCTTTATTCTCGGTGGCACAAGCTGGATACATCTATAATACAGAGGTATAACCTCTAGCTTTTGAACCAAATTTATAAATCCACCTATGGAAAAGGAAATAAAAGTGCAAATTTCAAATGTTTTACAAGTTTCCTCCCTGCACCTTGTCATACCAAACATCTTTTAAAACTTTACCCCATTTGATTTAGGAGCAAAAGTCCCACTAACTGAGATAGGAGCATAAATTGGTCAGATGTGGCAGAAGGTGATTAGGACCTGATGGGTCCTTTTCCATTTCATGGCTCCTTTTTCACTCTGATGTAGATGGGCTCCCTCTTTGTTTGCATGTTGGTAACCAAGGGCATATTTAATTCTGCTACGTGCACTGCTGGCATTTCCTGGGTTACTTAAATGTAGGTCATATCAGAGAGGACTTGGAAGAAAAGTGATGGAGACAAAATTGAGAGAGGAAAGGTCAAGTGCAGCTCGACGCACACAGATGGCTTATTATCGCTAGGACCATGTGGCAGAATCCAAACTCATCCAACAGTCTGTTTTCATGCTACAAAACTCTTTCAGGGACTGCTGAACCTCTGAAAGTATCTGGGTACATTCTGCATGATGTTCACACTTCGCTGACCTCGCAGAAGCCTTGGAGAAGTTGCATTTTCAAATGTAGTTTTGCAAACCAAGAGGTTTAGCACAATGCTGTGGTGGGATGGAGATCTGGCCAAGTATTTTGGTGTCTGCCAGGTCTCTTAATCTAGACTCACCAGGGTTCTAGCAGGTCAAGGGAGGTCATCCTCCATCCTCCCCCTCTAGTCTGCCTTGGTGAGGCCCTGTCTGGAGCACTGGGTCCAGTTCTGGGCTCCTCACTTCAAGAGGAGACTGCTGGAGAGGGTACAGCAAAGGGCTACAAAGATGATAAGGGGCCTAGAACGTCTCTCTTATGAGGAAAGGCTGATGGATTTGGGTCTATTTAGTCTGGAGAAGATCTAATCAATACCTATAAATACTTAAAGGGTGGGTGTTTAGAGGTGCCAATGACAGGACAAGAGGTAATGGGCAAACTTCAACACAGGAAGTTCCATCTAAACATGAGGAGGAACTTCTTTCCTTTGAGGGTGGCAGAATGCTGGAACAGGCTGCTCAGAGAGATGGTGGAGTCTCTGTCTCTGGAGACATTCAAAACCTGCCTGAACATGTTTCTGGGCTCTGGGTGGACCTGCTTTGACAGGGAAGTTGGACTAGATGATCTCCAGAGATCCCTTCCAACCCCATATCATTCATCTATAGGTTTCCAGAGAGCAAACTCCAGAGAGTGGGATATTTTATAGGTCCCACCTTGCCTAGTGCCTCTGCAGGACTGAAAGTAACTCAACAGAAGCACTTCTTCTGGAGCCATCCTTACCTTTCTCCAGCTCAAAGATGGTGCAGAAACCAAGAATCAAGTGCCTGAAGGATTTATGTTGGAACTAGATCCCTATGGATCAGAACACGAATAACACCTCTATTCCCTCCCAAATCTTCCAGGCCTGACCTTTCACAATCTCCTATTTCCTGACCAATGACTCCAAAGAAAATAGAGCTGCTAGTTGGTATTTAATGGAAATCTGCACAAAACTTGTCAAAATACACCGCCATGCCTGTCAGATGCCTGGGACAAGACCTCTACAGTAGTTTCCAGAAACCCAGCGCAATTACTTACATTTTAAATTATCTTTAATTGTCGCATGTGAGCTACAGCAACATTTTTCCCCACTCTCAAGCAAGACCTCGCTATTAAGAGTCACCCCATAATTGCAGCTTTAATAGGGGCCCGCAGCAGGTCGGCCGCGAAGGTTAGCGCAGGGCGAGCGCGGCTGCCGAGCGCCTGTAAGTGGAAGTGACACATCACAATGGTCCCATCAATTATGTAGGGGCAGTTTGGAGTGTAAACTTTTTAGTGAATCTAATTACCTCGCCAGATGTTTTAATCCAATCTCCTTGCTCCTCCTCTGCCATCAAGTACTACATTGTTTGGTGAGGTCCCGACGTGAAAAAGTCACCTCCACTTGAGGGTTTGTTTTTTTTTTGCAGGAACTGAGCATCCTTTTGCTACCCGGGAGATTAGTCAGGTTGATGTGTGACTTGGTGCTCGGGGGACTGCTCTGAACCAGAATGAACACGCTCGTGAATCGAGAAGGGTGTCACGAAGGGTGCAAGACTGATGAAAAATAGATGAGATGGTGTAAATGTGCTCAGGAGCTGAATGACAACTTGTTAGCCTGGCGATGCCGGATTCAGGCAGGGCCTGTCAATAGCATTAGAGATGCTGCACCAGATTTTCCAAGGCTGTTTGCAAATCGACCTAATGTTCCTGTTGACACAAACCCTTGAAAGTGCAGCTAAAAGCAGCTTTGCTGAACTCTCCTGATTTGCTCACAGATTGCGGTCAGATGTGAGCATGGGAGAAAATACGTGCCTGGGGATCCAGGAGAGGGGAAAATAGTGAATTAACTGTGCACACAGATGTGTGATATTACCTTCCAGAAGCGTAGTGCAGGGAAGGAACCTACCAGCATCGAGAGGAGTGTCCTTGTCATTCAATGAACTGTCTTTCTTGGTTTGGTGGGAAATCTGGGTACGTGAATGCAACTCGTTGACCAGTCTTCAGCCTGGACTGCAGGGCGTGGAAAAATCTCTGTCTTTGACAAAGTAAGACCCTAAAATGAAAAAAAAAAAAACCATTCCAAAATGACCCAAATCAGAGTCATCGCAAACTGTTCTTTGTTAGAATCCAGTTGAACAATTTGATGGTTTTTACTGTTACCAGTTCATTGCAGGAATAGTTGCTTTTCTTCTCACCCTGGTGAGACCTTGTACCAGGGACAACGTTAGTTGCACACTCGTGGGATGGAAACGTGCAGAGCAAACAGTGAAGCAAGGCTGTTTAGAAAACCTTCAACACTTCAGGCAGTGGAGAAGAGCCCAAGTTTCCATGTAGAGGCCTGAATGGACAAGAATGACGTGAAACATATGGAAAATATGGAAAATGTGGAATAAGTAATAAAATTATAAATAAAACAAATACAATAAATTGGGAATGCAGTTTTACTCATAATGATTTGTGTTCCTAGTAACCCAAGACTCCCTTACCTTTGGAAAATTGCGTGTTTTTCCAATGGGGGAGCTGACTGCAGGTGACAGGCCTGAAGGCTTGTGAGGTGGGTTGGATCATTGTACGGCTCCAGCGTTCAGCAGGGACTTGGGGCTCCAGCAGCTTTGCATAAGCCTTTTCTCTGACAATGACTTGCATCATGATCTCAGGGAAAAAAAAAAAAATCACTTAATTAAGTGGCGGTTAGTGTAAGTGCAGGAATTTTGGCCAGAAATGAATCTTGGCTTGTTCTGGGTAGAGAGATTTGCCTGGTGGAGTTACTCAGATGTATTGTGCTGGGTTAATTTTTTTTTTTCCCCCCCTTGGATTGTCTTGATTATTGGTGACAGCACTTCACACGCTGCCTTCCATGGGCGTGCTCTCCCAGTGATACCCCATGGGTGTTCTGGTGGGATGGGGACTCTGGTTTGTCATTGCCATGAAAGCTGGCAGGTACTTCTGCCTCTCATACTGTGGGGTTGCCTGAAAAAAAAAATAATCTCTGCTTTCATAAAACACTCATACAGAGACTCTCTTTAAGAGTTTCATTATCTTTTTCAGCTCCAGAAAGCAATGCTCAAAAGCTAACTCTGAAAAAAATAAAGAACCTGTCTGCTTTAACTGTTGCTCTTTCATTAGATTAACAATCACTAGTGTTAGAGAATAAGCTTATCAAATATATGAAATATGGCTTACACTCTTAGTTACCCAAAGGTCTGTTGGAGCTCAGGGCCAGCACAGTTAAGAGCACCTGTGGTAAAAGCCAATAGGACGGAAAGAGTGATGAGGCTGGACTCATCTGCCTCTGACCCTTTGTCCTAATTAATTAGATAGAAATTTAGCTGTAGTCTACTGGGAATGGTTTTGGCATAAGCCAAGAATAAAGCTTACAATCATGGCTTTCAGACAGAAGAATTTATATCCCAAAAAACCATCCAGAAGGGCAGCAGAAGCCCAGTGGAGTGAACAACTTGCCCAAAGTCATTATGAATGAGAAGCAAAGGGTGCACACAAAGCACAGTGCCATGGGCTGAGATGATGAAATGCTGAGTTATATGAGACTGTCCCTTTGCTTAATGTCAACAGCTTGGAAAAGTTTCCTTTGATACCACTGTGATGATTTGTTTTCCTGTGTTAGCAATAAAATAAAAAAAAAAAAAGAGGAGGGAGGGGAGTACAAGCAGCTTATGAATTGCAGCTATTCTTCAAGGTGAAAGATCTCAATTTCCATTTCCCTTTGCCATTAGGACTGATATAGGTCTGACTGGCCACTGTATGGTGAAAAAGTCCCTCCGTGTGCCAGTATTGAAAACTGTTTGTGCATTAGTTGGAGTCTTTGCCAGCGAAATAATATCGTCCCCTTTGTTTATTATATTGAAACTCGATAAAAGAAAGCGTCAGAGGGGGAAAAAACACAAGTTTGCAGTGTGAAATGAGTGTTCTCATCTGGGCTCCAAGATGCAGCCGTCAGTAACGTCTGTGGCATCGCCGGGCGTCCTACACCAAAAAAACGGTTATGGGGGGGTTTGCCAGGAGAGGGACAGGCCGTGCTTTGCCAAGGGACCCCCACACTCCATCAATTATGGGGACTGTCTCTTTCGGGGGGTGCTGCCTCCCAGAATGAAGGCTCAGACTCTTCAAGTAGCTCAAGTCCAGCTCTAGACACATCACACCGTTGTTCCCCACCAGGGCAGACCCACACAAGCTTGTTTGGAAGCCCAGCATTCTCTTGGTGCTCTCTATTCAGAATGGACTCCACACTCTCCTTCCTCTTTTTTTTTTGCTGAAAAAGCAACTGCAAGTTGGAGCTATTTCTGGATCTGTCTCTAGCTTTGCTGCAATTCAAACCAGCCCAATTTCTGTTCAGAAAAGACCCCCCCACCCCCAACCAAGTGAAATGTCCACAGAAAAAGACAGACTCTCCGTGTCCTCTCAAGTTGATGGGATCCCTTTACAATATATGTCAAGACATTACTTTAAAATACAAAATCAAAGAAAAGCCAACCCAAAACTTCCCAAGCCCATAAGGTCTCTGTAGAAGAAAAAAAAATGGACATAAGAATCACACCCAACTGAAATATTGCAAGATTCCAAAAGAATGGGCTGGGAAGACAACTAGATTTTTCTACCCAGCCTTTGAAATGGGTTCCCAGGAGCATCTCCAAATGTACAGCCCCTTAATGCTTAATGTGCAGCTTGAGATGCTACCTGAGGTGTTGGGAACACAACGGCTGCTGGCAAAGAGAGCCCAGAGGGGACAGAGGAGGAGCTCTCGTGCTCTCTCTGCCTCCAAACCTGGGTAACCCCTGGGATTTTCCACCTTGGCACGCGTGACCCGGGATTGCTCCCCACCCTTTGCTCCTGTGACTGCTGCCAAGGCCCTCGGGACAAACCCACGTCCCTGCTGGCTCCTTCCTTCTGCTCCTTGGAGCTGCCTGAGCACAGAGACTCATCCTAGAGAGGGTGTTTAATGAATTGTGCATTAATTGGGGACAATTATGGGGTAACACATGCAGCCAAGTGCTCATCTGCTACCTGGTGAGGTTTTTAAGCTTTCAAACCTTTGCTCTGAGAGGACTTCTGCAGTGTTGCCAGTGCCACATGCTTGCTAGTCCTGAATCACTACTAAAAACTAAACTCCAGTAGCCACAAGTAGCCTTTTAGTACTTATATACATGTGAGAAGGGGGTGTGTGGCACGTTAAACAGAACAGAGACAGGCATCATCCCTGCCTGCAGCTCTCCCGTGCCCACGGGCAGCCTTGTGTCCCAAAGCTGGCTCTGCAGATCCCCCTCCCCTTCCAGAAACACCCTCTCCCTCCTGCTGCTGCATCCCCCTCCCCTGCCAGCATCCCGGGAAGGATGGCTCCAGCTCCTGGCTGGAGATCTCCAGCAGGGAATTAGCAGCCGGGGAATCGCCCTCGGCCGCAGCCGTGTGGGAGCTCGTGTCACCTCCTAGTGCTATCAGTCACATCACTCAGATTTACTTCTTTTGGCCCAATTCACTGCCTGCCGAATAAATTTGCAGCTGCAGAGGCTGAGCTGGAGTAGAAAGCTGAAGGATTTACTTCCAGCTATTGAAAGTTTTATAGCTGGGAAACGTGAAGTTGCACAGATTCTGCTGCTGGAGACATATCCTCCTCCTCTTCCTCCCCTCCGATGCTGCAGGGCTAAGGGGAATATGGCATCATGGCCCGCAGGCAGCTTATTCCAAATTAAACAAATTCCACCTTAAACATTGTTTGAAGGCAGAAATTCAGAGGCAGAAGTTGTTACTGGGAGCAGAGTGCTGGGTTCATCGCTGTGTGCACGGCAGAGACGCCTCACGGGCACCGTTTGAAGATGAGCTGGGATGAAAAATGCCTCCACGTGTAATTCCCAGCCCTCCCTCTTGTCTCTGCTCCATTAACTCGGGGACTGGCCCAAAAATCTTCCCTCCGACGGTGTGTGTGGGGGAAGCTCACCAGCACCCGCCGCAGTGAGGCACCCCCAAGTGCTATTTTATTGGCTAAAAAAGTTCTTTCTGTACAGCTTTCAAATTCACAACAGATAAATTAGAAATGCTTTTTTCCTGTGTTTGATTTATCCTCAATAGGGAGAGTCTGTGCTGCTGCAGGTACCTGAACCCAGCAGGACCAGGTCCCCGGATTTAGCACTGGGTCCTTGTCTTACTGCAACCCCTACAGCCCCTGCTTCACTGAACTGCCCTGTTTGGATCAATGCTACCCTAAAATAACCACCAAAACACAGAAAATAGAGTAAGAGAGACATTAGCCCAGAGAGCATATAAACAGAGTATAAAAAGCAGAGAGTTGGGAGGGAAAAGGCATCCAAAGAGCAAAGCAGATTGCCAAAGGAGAGGAAGATGTGGCTGAGTATCTTTATCTCAGCCAGGCTCAGCATCACCACCCCAGGAGATGCTTGGTGGGATGAAAGGTGGGTTTCTCACTCCTCAGCTCTGTGGGGCTCCTGGGAAACCACTGGACAACTTCTAGCTTTGACCCCCCCCTCCCCACCCTGGTTCAATGACACACGGCAGAGATTCACAGTGACAGAAATAATGAGATCTCTGAGACTGCTTTTCCCAAAACTCCCTCTTTACTGTCCTCCTGCTGTCCCCTCCTGGGGGACCCAGGGGTCTGGGGACATTAAACCATGCTGGTCCAACACCTAGTGGTGTTAGATGCTCTCTCCATCCTGCAGGACTCCAGCCCTCACTCAAGCTGTCTTTATTTAAGCAGTTGGTGCTTCACAGATTATTTCCAGGCCCCTTGAGGGTAGAAACTCTTTTACCTCTTCTGGCCCTGAGACTGTTCCAACAGCTGTAACTATTTCATTTTTAATTTACTTGATACAACTTGTCTCTGCTTGATCCATCAGGGCAACTTTGAGGGTTCCTGACCCATAAATCCAGAGCAAGGAGGGTGGTGGGGATTAGGGGGGGAGAGAAAAGAAGGGAGAAAAAATAAAGGAGAAGAATAAAATGCAAAGGATTTTGAAAAATTAATCTAAACACTAGCCAAATTTTCCCAACTTACTGCAAAGTGCAAGTTTAGACCCAGTGAGGTCTCACCCCAGCACTTGGGGGTGAGGCAAGACCTTCGCTTTTATCATGGTGACACATACTCCACTTTTAACTCCATACTTAACTTTTTCAACAGCCTAAAACCTCCTAAATTTGTCCGGAATGGACAAATATAAGTGTTTTCTCTTCCTAACCAGTTCCTTTTGCTTAACACAACAGCTAAAGAGGAAAAACTGCTTTGTGCTTTTTTATATAAATATAAACAAACAGGTTTTACACCAGGAACTTTTAAAGGCAAAACACCCCCTCCCTCAGGTGCTGCTTCCCCCATTGCTCACCGTCAGAGGCTCCGTGCTCTTCTTTGGGTGGGTGGCAGGACTGACTGCTCTAAATCAATCAGCTGACATTAGGCTAATGCCTAATTAGCTATGGGTGGGCATGTGCTTTGATTATAGGAAGAACCTCAGGCAATGACTTGTGTTTTTAAGGCCCGTTTCTACACGTATCAATCATCCTTTGACATGCAGAGCAGGAGGGAAGAAAAATAAGCTGTAATAATAATAATAAGAATAATAATAAAAAAGAGAATTTTCAAGAAAGAATTTTGAAATATTAATGTGTACATGAGTGTGTGTAACCCTGTGGCTACACTGCAGTTAGGGCTGAAATGAAGAACACTTTTTTCTACGTCGGCGTTAATAATGAGAGTTTTTCTCACTTAGAAAGAAGTCTGAAAACTTAATTTTCCCTTTACCATCCTCTGTGACTTTAAGCAAGGAGAGAGGTTTCCTTTTTAGGGAGAGAAAGGTGAGATGCCTCATCCCAGGGAGACCTGATGCTACTGCAGTGATTTTAAACAGCCGTCTCCCATCAGTGTAAGTTCTGGGAGCTGTAAAATGAGGCTGCACTACCCGTGTCGGCTGCTGCGGTGCCTCATGGGGCTCTCTTTCTCCTGCACTTTTCTGACCCCCTGCTCCTCATGAGCCTGAGTTCTCCTTGAGCTGCTGGGCATACGTTTTGGTTTTTTCCCAAATCAGGTCTTGTTTTTCCCATGCTGAGGGCCATTTCTTGGCTTTTTTTCATGGCACATGACGACTTACCAAGGCTTGGCCGCATGGGTGTGCGCTCCACGTGCTCGCTGCTCTCCATAACTAGCTCCATCTCACTTTCTCTGTAGTCACCCTCCGCCTCCAGAGGCTCCCCAAGCGAGGACAGCAGCACTGAAGACAAAATTGATGCCAAGTGAGAACATTGCAAGTTGGAGAACTTTTCTGCCTCAAAAAAACCACCACCAAAAACCAAAACCAAAGCTGAAAAAAACGCCCCCCTCTTCAAAAACCAGCGTCTCCATTTCTCACTTTAATTGTTTCACTTCACTCTCCGTAATAATGCTTCGGTTTATTGGGAAAGACAAGAGGGATTTTTTTAGAATTACATGTAGATATAGAAACCGTATAGGAAAGGTTCTAATTATAACTATTAAACTTGGAGAATAAAGGGATACAGTATTCCTAGCTCGCTCGGCGGTTAGGATTTATGCAATACTTTCTGTGCTTTAAAATGTGTGGCAAATGATGTGATTTTTTTTAAAGGAAGAATTATTTTTATTTTATTAAACTCACCCTCAAGATTGTTCTGCTTTAGGTGATTGACTTTGCTTCTTTCCTGAAACCTTCCGTACCGAGCAGATGGGAAAAAGGTTTTTTGTGAGATATGCAGAGTTGTACTTCAAATAATAATAATAACCACAACAATAACAATAATAATAATGAAAGTCCTCTGAGGTGCAAACTCTGCTTTACTCCTTGCTCCTCCTGTAACTCTCTGAGACCACACTTTAAAATTGTCAGGTGATGATTATCCAGGGATTAGGGATTAGCACGGTCGTTTGACTGCCTGTCAAAGCCTTAAAACAACACACAGATTAAAATAATTCAATTTTCTCATCAATAATGAAGCAGATGATTTTAAAGTCCACGTCACCTCTAATGGAAAAAAACCTGCGCTGGGTAACGAGAAGGGACAGATTTTTCTGAATGATCTCATGATCTCTACCTCAATCTTAGTTTGGTCTGATTTCTGCAGAGAGATTTAATGTCTATAGCACTCAATTAAACCTCAGAAGCTCGTTAGGCTGGCAATCTCATTTTGTATGCACATGTACTGGGAATTTAGAGAGAAATGTAATAACTAAACATAATAGAGCAGATCACTCAAAGCAAGCAGCTTGCTCCCCTTCCAAAATAAACCCCCAATGACCTTTGAAAGAGAATGATTAAACAAACAAATGAAACAAATCAAAGTTTTCCACTGAAACTTACTCATCAAATCTTGGATTTCTCCCCTCCTTGTGGCAGCTGGGACTGGAGGAAGAGGAGTAGCTGGGAAAGGCAGAGCTCAGCTCAGATCTCTTCTGAGACAAAAACACACCTTTTTTTTTCCCAAGGGGGAAAAAAAAGGTCCTAAGAGGCAAGAATCAGGGCCCTAAAATGCTCTTAGCATTAAAAAGGGGAGGGAATTAAAAGGAAAAGATGCTGAAAACACAGATGAGCAGGTACCTGAATCCTGCGCAGGGCATGTGGACACCACTTGTGATGTGACCTTGTCCCACCTGAATTCAGCTGGTGCATCTGGAAATGCTGCCCCAAGCTGAGAGGTAATCGGGCTGCCCTGGACCAGTAGCAGGGTTGGAGAAGCCACATCTCTACATGAGGTAGGGTGGCTCAGAAGAAGACCTTGGTTTCCCGAGGGAGGAGAGAATTAAAAATCAACAGTAAAAGAGCACTTATATTTTAGAAGCCGTGCTGCAATAAAAGTACAAATTCTATGTTAATATCCCTCAGTGTAACAGTACTATTTTATCATCAATAACATTTATATCACATCATATAATATCATGTTATATCACATCATATCATACATCTATCATATTATACATCAATCATATATCATATCATATCTAGAAGAATGACAGAAGACTGAAGAAGAGTCTGGTCAGGAATACCAGAAACAGGAATGCTTTTTCTTATGATAATGCTGCAAAGGGAGACTAATTTTTTTAAAGTTCCATGGTGCTGCTTTAAGCAGTTACTTTGTCTTGCGGCCTGTCTGCAGGGAGACCCGCTGCGTCTGGAAATGAGAGTGAAGACACCTGGATTATGTTAATGGTACCACCACTGACTTACGGCTGACAGCTCTAAACGGGGAGGACAGCTCTTCTAAGTGCTTGTTGTCAGAGGCTGAGTTACTACCAAAGAGGTTTTCCAACAGGGATTTAAAGCAAACAGAGAACAGAGAGGCTTTATCAGATGACAATAAAATCCAGAGTGATGAGCCGGTGGCAGAGTCCAGCGTGTCCTGCATGTTCCCAGCTATGGAGGACTCGGAGGAGGAGGTCGAGCTGATGACCACCCTACGGTAAGGACCACCGTCTGGAGGCAGAACAGAGAAACCAGGGACACCTTTGAGTCCTCACAGCCACGCGAGTGGCCCTGGATCTGCTTTGCGTGTTGATTCACAGCTTGGAAGAAGGTCCCAAACCACAAATCCTGCAGTCAACCACTGTACCGAGCTCATTTACACAGACTTCGTGCAGGGAGTTAGGCTTTTTTGTCCATTATTCTATTTATTACCAGACGTGAAAATAATAACTCCTTCAGCTGAGACTACACAACCACAATCGGTCAATTCAGTCCACGGTGTAGACGTTCTCCTGGACTTCAAACTTCACTGGATGGTTTCTGAGAACAACTTTTCCTGTCTTTGCTCAGCTAGGAAACTCCATCCCATCCTGGCAGACAACGATCTGGATGCAATTTCTCACATTATAGGCCCTCTCTGTGAGACTGCAGCAATAAATATGCCTGGGGATGATGCTGTTAGCATGTGCAGAGCTCCAGTTGATGCAAAGCATGTATTTTGTCAGCAGTTTGGGTATTGGGAGGCACCATACAGCTTCTGGGACTTCCTCATGAGTGGCAAAGCCTCTTTGAGGAGATTGGTCCTTGTCTGCTAAGCATTTCACAGAAACTCTGGCCCCTGAAGCAACCTGTAGAGATAATGCTGAAACTTCTGCTCTGCCACACACGTCCCCTTGGCAAGGGGACCCAGCAACAAGGTGGATACCTGTCCCAAAGCTCAGCGTGCTTCTGGGAGACCTACAGGCTCCATAGGTGACTCAATGTAAAGAAGGACGTAGTTCTGAGCAAGGGAATAGCTCTTGGTGTGTCTGGGTCTTAGATAGGTTTCTGACGTGTGGCTACAAGAATAGACCAGACTAACCTGGCTCAACGGCTACTTATCTGCTGGATGGGGCTTTACTGAAGCCTGCTTGTCTCAGGAAATATGCTGTCATGCCAATAGTTAATCTCCCAGGTACAAAGTTGGCATTCAGAAACGCTGGAGGCTCATTGGGTTGCAAAATATCTTCCCTCCCGCCTCCAAAAAAGAAAAAAAATTAAAAAAAAAAGGTTGAGAGGCTTTGGTACAGGAGTGACTGGTTGTTTCAAAAGTGACCACAGAGGCAGACTGTGGTACGGCTCCACACGGTGGGCTTGAGCTTCCAGAGGCAGTTTAACACATCCCCATCACCAAGAAAACCACTAATGTTGAAGTATTAAAAAAAAAGGCAAAAAAAAAATCCCAAAAAAGGTAGCAGGCCATGTTTCCCTGCTGCATGGGTTCCAAGGGTTTCCTCTCTGGCTGTTAATTACAAACCCTACAAAATCAAGCAAAATGCATTTACAGCTTTGAATGTGTCACGACTTTGAATCTCAGCACAGAAAGCCCAGGTTGCAGCTTTATTTCTCTTCCCAGATCTCGTGTTTGCTCGTTAATTAGTGCTAGTTTCAGGAGAGTAGATGACTTTTTAATGTTTCCCATGTAAAAAGAACATAAAGTGAGTGTTTTGTTTTTTCCCTTCACAAATGGAAAAGGAAAAGCAAAGAGACCTTTTTCATTTATAGGCAGCTATTTTTTAATTTTCTTTTGAAAAATGTTGCCAGTACCCAGAAGTGTCAAATTCTAACACGCAGGGGGAATAATGTTGTTTTTTAGCTGGTAATAGTCTGTGTTTTTGTGGCTGACTATTGGGAAATTTTTAACATATTTCTTCATCCTGTATTTTCAGGAGATGAGATGACTTTTTAATGTTCCAGGGTAAAAAAGCCCATAAAGAAAGTGCATCTTATTCTCAATAATTTTAAGGACATCTTTTACTTAGAAAGCAAAAGTAAGCAAAAATTACGTAATTGGGACAACTTTTACATATCTCTTTCTGTTCAGTTAACAACCAGAAACCTAGCAATATGGGATTTGGTAAGGAATTGAGCTATTTGCCTACTTTGCTCAGGATTTTGGTGTGTCTTGCCCATCCCTGGGACAGGGCAGATGGCTCAGAGGCTGCCCCATCCACAGCACCTCAGATTTTCTGTGATTTTCTGTGATTTTCAGAGCATTCACAGCGCAGGGTCATTTATGAAGACCATTGGCTTTGCTGGAGGTTGGGGAGGTTTCAACCCTGCTCGGCTCAACCTTTCCAGCAAAGGAAACTCACAACACGTTGGTCCCTGCACCTTCCCACAGAGCTGGAAAATAACCCATGAACTAAAGAATATCTCATGGTGCAGCCTTGAGGCAGCTCCTCTGTGGTCAAGGTAGGATGGAAGATATATTTCAACCACGGCAGGAGGTGGGCATCCAAAAGACGCAGGGACACCCTGACACTGACCTGGCCGCTCTGCTCAGGGCATTTGCTTCCCGGCTGTGCCTGAAGGGTAAAAGCTCATTAACTAATGAGCTCATGCCCGGTGCTGTGCTGGTCTGACATTCGGAGGTGGAGAGGGAGGTCTGCTCTGTGCTTTGAGAACTCGACTCCCAGACCACACGAGTTTGACTTTGTGCAAGCAGGAATTCAGAGCAAATTCCTCTTGCGCCGGCGCTTTCCACCAACGCTGCGGCGTCTCCTCCTGAGCTGGGATGTCAGGGTCTGATCCTGCTTACTCTTAACCCAGCAAAGGCCAGGAAAACCTCAATAACTCCATTGAGGTTTCTGCTTTGGGCGCTGCTGTGAGAAGAGAACAAGCCCTGGTGAGGCGAGCAGGAGGCAGCCCCGCGAGCCAGAGATGCTCTTTGGACCGGCACACGGGCACGGATGCTTATGGCAGTGCCCTTGTTCCTACAGCTCATCTCACTGAGCATCTCCTGGGCATCCTTAGCCTGGTCACTGGTTGGTGTGTGGCAGTCCCTGAGACCTGAGGGGCTGAGGAAGGCGAAGGTCCCAAACATCCTACAGGATTTCATCCCTTGATTTTCAAACCACTGAGACATCTTCTCAAAACCGAGAGCACCCCCCAAGCCTGGGGACACAGAGCCACCCCCCGTGCCCTCCTCTCCATCCCTGCACCAGCCCTTCCCAGCAAGATGGGGATGACCCTCGCTGCTGCAGCTCCTGCCTGCTGCTCCAGGACATCTCTCAATATTTACATACGTGACTCAGGACACAAGCCCAGGCCTATTTCTTGATCCCTCTGTGCCTATGAAGCAAGCCTCCCTGGGCACTTTTCTTCTGGGAGTAAACTGTCATTTTTCACCACATAAAATTTTATAAGTTTCAAGCAAATGGAAAATGGATTTTTTTTTTTCAATATCTTTTTTTTTTTTTTCCCCCGAATGTTTTATGGCTGCGAAAACAGAATTTGTGGTTTGAACTGTTAAGGTTTGATGCAGAGGGCTATGGAACCTTTTATGTAACCCGCTGGCCTGAATAATTATCAAAATATTTTGCTTTCCACTCTTTCTAACCCTCTGCATCAGAAAAAAAATAGCGTATGCAACCTTTTGACCACAAAATAATAATACTAAGAAAGCCCCCTTCAGAAGCCGTGCTCGTGGAGCTGCCCTGGGGACGGCCGGTGGCTGCCAGCGGCCATGGGGCCAGGCCTTATCAGTCCTTGGATTGGGGAGAGGGGACCTGGGGGGTGTGGGGATGGACCTCACCTTGAGAAGGACTTTCAGACAAAGCAGCTGGTTTCAGAGAGTGAGGAGACTGCTCTTTGCTGAGATTAGAGCCACACGGGAGAGCCACGGCCGGCTCAGCTGACAGCAGGGACAACGTTCAGGTTTTCAAATCACAACACCGTATGCAATCGAGCTCTGAGACCCACCTCGGATCTACTTCAACTCCTCTGCCCTTCAGTCAAATGCTATTTCTATTATTATTATAACAGGAGTATTTAAAATCCATCACGCACGGTGGGGTAAAAGGCACTACCTGCATCAGAAATCGTATGAGGAGAGATGGCTTTTGCACACACTGATGTGGTGTCAGAGCCAGGGATGAATCCAGTGCCCAGCACAGATTTTCATAACCGAGTGAACGGCTGTCAGTGGGGAGGAGTTTGTCTCTGTGCCCCTGGTTGATGCTGGGAAGTCCATCCTGGCAGGATGCAGTGCCCTTTCTGCCCGGATCCTGCTGCTGCTCTGCCCTGAGCTCACAGGGATCGATGTAGCAGGGAAATGGCAACGCTTTTCTAGCGAGTCTGGTTGTCATTTTACTCACAAAGGAATATAATCTCTTAAAAAAAAGGCATCCCACCTCCACCAGTCCCTGCAACTCTGTTTTTTACTGTTTTATGTTTAATTACACTTCTAGTTGTTTAAATATAGAATTTTAAATGCTTTTAGAGTGAAAGTTATGTATTTTTGCATAGCAAGTAAGGAAT
>BJBW01002936.1:10348-63145 GCA_004320125.1 Scolopax mira | reverse complement strand
AGGGGCTTTTCCAGTACTTACACACAGAGTAAATCATTCAACACACAGAATGCTGTAACTCCATGATTACACATTCATGCCAACATGAGCTACCTGTGCTCCACTCCCCCATGGGTGATCTCTGCAAAACCCCACTAAACCAGCATGTTTCTGGGTGTCTACTAACATACGAGGCAAGAGAAGTCCTTACCTTCATCATCTAGGAGTTCCTAGACACTTAAATTTCCCCTGACACTGCAAAGAATTGGATGCTCACTGCTGGAGAGAACAGCACTGAAGGCAGAACCATCCCGGGACAAATGCTTCCACCTGGGGAACAGAGAGAAATTGGGAAATTAGATTCTTTTGGTTCCCCATGTAAATACCCTGGCTGTCAAAAATATCTGTTCCAGGAGACGGGGGCAGCAGAGGTCCCCTCTCCTCCCACTTGTCCATCCCAACCAATTGTGCTCCCCTTCTCCATTGGTCCCACGGGGAAATGCAAATAATCAGAGGCCACTTTCTAAGGAGCAGAAAAGGCTCCTGCTTTGCCAGTAAGTCAGAATAACGTGAATTTAGAAGAGACGGTGGGGGATGGGACCCTGACAACTCACTGTTTTCCAGAACTGCTTCAATTAGCAAACATCCCGTAAGGGGAGAGAGAGAGAGAGAAAAGAAATTTCATGCACTGACACAGCCCCAGTCAGCGGCAATCGCTCCCAGCTCCTGCACAGGGGAAGAAAAACTTTCATCTCCCCTCGCTGGCTCTTGGCATTACATCAGCCGAGAGCATCCTGGGCAATATTGTTATGCTAATGGAGCAGCCCATGAGACTGGATTCTCCTGCAGCCCGGAGAGACATTCCCACCAGGTCCTAGCACTCCAGCTCATTCAAGCCGGGCTGAATTGCCTCCAGAGAATAAAAGATGCAGGCTTAATTAACTACTGCTCTGGGTTCCCAATCCCAGCTCGATTGTTGTGCTGGTTGCTCTGGTTGCTAAAGAGGCAGTGCCAGGATGCCCGATGCTGGGGCTGCTGGACCACAGCGGCGCTGAGGCTCCCTCCTCTCCTCGGATTTATTGCTATTGTGGGGCTGCGGGTGCTGCTTTTCCGTGCCAGTGGCTCGCAATGCTCAAATCAGTCATGGAAAAATTCAAGACCCTTGTGCCAGTTTTATTCCCCTTTCCTTGTTTTCACTATTAGGTGCCTGTCTTTTCCGGTTTGGATCTCTTTAAGAGCTTTTATGACTCCGGACAAAAAAGAGCCAGCGTTTTACATCCAACAGCATCTTTAATAGATTTTACTAGCTGCCTATGCTACTGGTTTTGGAAAAAAGCTGCATGCTTTAAGGCACAAAAGCAGAGAAGTACCATCTGGCCTTCCCTGACCCTCTCCCCAGCCCTCCTCGAAAGGAAAAGCCTGGCAGGGGATGGAGACGAGGGACTGAACAGCACAGACAGGGCAGCCCTGGGGTTTGGGAGGGATCCCCAGGCTTCCACGGCAGCCAGCTGGGCACGGGGAAACAAGAGACCCTCGGGGCAAATCCCTTCCAGCAGCTCAGGGAAGGGCTTGCAGTTCTGCAGGGTCCTCCTGGAGGAGCTGAGGTTTGTGTGTGGCTCCCCATTTCTTCAGGCTGGGCTGGAGGGGAGGGAATGGTGGAGGAGCAGCTGCTGAGATTTGGTGTTTTTTCTGCTGGTCAGGAAGGTGACAGTTCAGCAAACAGTCTAAAAAAACCACAACAGGGCAGACGTTTAACATTCAGAACTGGAGTTTTACTCCTGTTTGCTGCCTGGCTCCCCAGCAGCCTCCGCTTTTTCTCTGCATCTTTAGACTGTTGAGAGAAAATAAGATTTTAAGCCCTGGAACCTTCCCCCCCAGATCTGACCAAGCTGTGACAATTGTGGACAAACTCATCCAGGCTTCATGAAAATAGGAGGCTGGGAAAAAAGAGAGAGCACCATGGCAAGGGCACCACAGAGGAAAGCACAACTGCTATTAGCCACCAGAGAATCTGCCTGTGGCCAACTCCGTCCTGGGAGCCGAGGGAAGGTCCCAGGTTATCTCCCCCTTTGACATAACACATGAGGAACTGAGCTGCTTGCAGAGACTTTCCCCCAGCAAAGGGGATTTCCCTGTGGCAGAGCTGGGAGATGCTCAGCATCCCACTGGGAGCTTCCTTTCACCCGCCTGCAAACCCACACAGAGCCATACCCTCAAATCAGAGGCTGCAAATAAAAAAAGGGGAATAGCAGGGGCACTGGCTGCGTGGGAGCTCAGGGTGAGGGTCCTGGGGCTGGAAGTTGTCCCATCCTGGAGGATGAAGCTCTCCCATCTGCACAGATGGGGCCCTGCCCCTCCAGTTAATCAGCAATTAGAGCTGGAGAGGGCACTTAATGGTGCTGTGTATTAGCTTATCTCAACTGCCAGATGAAGGAGGAGACCACTTTAACCATGAAGCTGGTTTATCTCTTGGGGAGAAGTGGAGTATTTCTTCCTCTGTCCCCTGCCCCTGTGATTTATACCGACCTGACATTTGCATTTACACCCGTAAACCAGGTTCTGACAAGAATCTCATTAAAAGTTGCTATAAATCAGTTCCTCTGACAAGCATCTTTTTACTGCCTTTGGAAATGATAGATGGACCTTTTCTGGGACTTAGGCACACGCGTGTACACACAGGGACACACACTCACGCACATACAAACACATGCTTTTAAAAAAAACTTGGCTCGCCACCCCGAGAGGCTTTCCAGGGCTGAAACACTAGTCACGCTCAACAGCGGGGGGAAAATGCAGTTATAGACGAGGGGGAAGAGAGGCACTCAACGTGAGGTGAGATGGGTCACCTGCCAGAGGGATCCAGGGATCTCTTCCAGACCACAGAAGCTCCTGAGGCAGTGGCTTATCACACCCACCAGGCTCAAATTGCGTGAAAGTTGGGACAGGGCAGGAGCCAGATGGTATATGGATATGTATATTTTTAAGAAAAGCTAGAACTAAACCTTTTGGAGATTACGTTCAGTAAGTACACAGATGTTAAAATGAGAAAGAAAAGCCAGTTAAAGTTGGTCAAAGTACAAAATTAAAAGAAAATAAACAGTTTAGAAGCAGCAGCTACAGCCCTCACAGGAGAATAACTCCATTTTCAAATCCTTGCAGATGCTATTTCAAAGACCAAACATGAAAGAGCCTGATTAAGGGCTGTGATTAAAGGGAAATTATTATTATTATTCTGTGTAAAAGAACAGAAACACACACAACCCCCCCTCCTTACCACTTACCATTTGTGACCTAACACTAAGGACCTCTTCAAGTAGATACACAACAGGTATTTGAAGTGAGCTGGATGTGCCCGTAGCCCTGGTCTCTCAGGAGCACAGCAAGTCAACATTTCTCCCCAAAAGCCTCTGCAATCCCACAGCTGCTGAGCATGGCTTTATTTACACACACCAGCATTTCCTGCAAGGCACTGGCTTACCTGGATTTAGGTATTGAGTACATAAATGCCACCTTTATCTCTTGAGGAGAAAGTTCTGCATTAATTTCACTAATGAAATTAAGCAGCTCAGTTGGAATGAGCATTTTCAAGTGCTCCTGACCCTGGTAAGGAAAGCTTTAATTCCACTCTCAATTGTAAAATGCTGATGATTGAGCCTTTGCCTGTAATCAACATTTGGCTCATGATTTCCCTTTACAAAAGCTGTTGGATGGTGAAAGAAAGAATGGGCATTAATTCTGTCTAGGTATCAAGCCTTCAAGTCTTGGAGGATGTAGGTTCTCCTTCTAGAAAATTACCAAAGGCAATGGAGACAAGACACCTCTCTGCAGGACCTAAGATGTAGATGGCCCTCGTCCCACTTGCCTATATCTTCTCACTTTCCAATCACGTGGTGCCTCCTGACTAAATGAAAAGGTCATTTCCCCATTTTGCCATCACAATGTGGTCTAAAAATAAACTCTTGCCTTAAAAAATACCTCCATTGGCCTTAAGGAGAGGGGGGAGAAGAGGAAAAAAATTGAGAAGGGGAGAGGAGAAGAAAAAAAAGAGAAGTCATAAGTTGTGCTGTTCTTTTTGCCAACATCCACAATCCCTCTTCCAAATAACCTCTCATTTACATGCATGTTTATTTAGTTTTCATGACTGTCTGAAAATCAGAACTTTTTCCCCTCTTCTTGTCTAAGACAAAGATGCAGAGAGGTAGAGAAACGTAACCTCCATTAGTCAGACACATCACCACCACCAACCACCATGGTTGGTCTGAGCAACCAACCAACTCACATGTGCTGAGGGTTTATGTACAGGAAGTTTTAAAAATGAGCTGATAAAAACCAAACCAAAACAAAACAAAGAAAGAGGGATATGCATGAGAAACAGCCCCTCCAGCTCCCTCCTAACATCCATAGCAATGTTTCTGAGCTTTTTTAACATGGCCTTGCTTTGTGGGAGGTGCTCTTTCCCCTGAAAAGCTCTGCATTATTTAATGAGATTTCCTTGAATACATCATTTTATTTGCCTTTATTAATTACTTTGCAACTGTACTAAATAACCCAGAGCTAGATCATACATTACCATAGGGTCTAGAAGTGTTCTAAAGACACATCAATACTTTTAATTCTTAATAGAAAAGCCCTCAGATAATATTTAGAAGGACAAAGTGCACTCTTTGAGGATCCAGAAAGTCTAAAACACAGAATATCATTTAGTTTTGAGACCAACAAAACCTGCACTGGAGTGTGAAACGGAGTAGGTGTAATTAAATATTGAATAGGCTATTGATGTTCTTTCCTGGTATTTAAATCACACCCCATGTGGCTCTCGTTACCCAAACACTCACACACATGCTGAACTCTGACCATGCAAATACGCTGAAGTGGAATTAAGAGGAACATGTCCATGCACAGGAGAAGCTGCAGTTCATGGGATCAGATCATGTCTCTAACTTGCTGCACCCTATTTCCTTTTCCTGGAAGAAGGTGCTGATTTATGTGGTCTAAGGAGATTTCCCAAATTCTTTTATTATTGTTTTCTCAGTGAAGGGACAAAAAACCTTCAAAAGCACGAGGGTAACATGGGCCAGACATGGTCATTGCTGGTAGGTGACACCTGATGGAAACGGGTCAGTGTGCTCTGCAAAGCCTCAGTGGTCCTTCTGAGACCATGAAGAGATACTGGGAAGAAAGAGCAGAGCAGTGTGTTTCTGTCCATACCAGTTATTTTAAAGCTTTCATATTTCTTCTTCTGGACCACCCGAGGGACTGAAACTGGGAAGCTCAGTTAGAACCTATCGTAACCCTGGGGTATCAAATCTAGGCCTTGATTTATCCTTTAACACTGGCCTACACATAAAGAGGGAAGACTGGACTGTTTTGGGATGCCAAATAGACAGGCAATTTTTGGACTTTTTAGGAAACACTTTCCTTCAATGCTTTAAGCTCCATCTGGCTGTGTCAGCCTGGGCAGTCAAGAAGTATTTTGGTTATCACTACCTACCTCTTAAAAGCTTATTTTTCTTTGGATGTCTAAAACTGTATAATTTCCCTGATGTGGGTGAAGCTCTACTAATATAAAAACACTTATATTCGTACAGCTTATTCCTGTATGAGAAAGGGGAATGAGTTTAGATGGTATAAGGCACCCTTATGCTGTCCTCACTACAGGATGTGCTGCTATAACTCCATGGGTAAAATATCACAGCCGTAGCCAACATAATTACACCAGTACAAAAGATACTGTGTGTAGACCAGAGCTACACGTGCCACTTCCTAATACTTTCATATGCCACTTTTGGCCACTGTTGTACCCCAAGTAAAACACTTCGTTCAGTCAGGTCCTCATCGGATCCCAAGCAGCGGGGAAAAAACTGGCCAATTTACCTGGGTCAACAGATATTTCTGACATGGAAAGGCAGAGCCAGGGCAGTTGGCCCAGGGCAGTCCCCTTGTTGGAGCAAAGCGTCTCCCTTTTGCTGATGAATTTATGGTCTAGGACTCTGCTCAAGTGAGAGGTTGAGACTAGAAAGGTAGAGGTGTCCCAGGGCAAGAAAGGCAACCCATCTGAAAACCTGGATCATTTTTTGTTGTTTCTGGGGCTTGTCCTTCTCTTTCTGACATGTTGCATGTCAGCCACCACATCAGCCATCATGGAAAACAGAGTTTTTCTTTGAACAAACATTCAAGAGCCACTGAGATGGGGAAAAGACCATGTGAGGTGGGAAGAGGGAGAAGACCCACCTGCTCTGCTCCTCCATGGGTGGCAAATTCAGAGCGGCTGGCACTGCTGAAGGGCTTTGTCTTTCTGGGAGAGGATGAAGGGTAATTTAGCATAAGTTCCCGCAAACTTGGGAATGAAGTGGCTCCATTAGACTCCCCGTGAGCTTTCGAGCCGTGCAGGATTTTTTCAGATGTCTCTCCCTGGGCCTTCGTTCAACCTCTTCAAAATGGAGACAGTAGTTAAGTGAATTGCTTGGATTTGGGCCAAACAGGCCAGAATACACTGTACTCATCTAATCACGGAAGTTAAGTAGCCTTAGGCTCCTACAGTGCCTGGATGAAAGGCCAGGCCAAGCCAAGGGGTCATGGTGGAACATTAAACCAAATAAATCAAACCAGCTGGGAGACTCCATTTGCTTCAGCATTACTTTTGAGCTGACGGATGGGGAGGAAGAAGAAAGGAGGAGTTCATTGGCTCATTCCCTGGGAATGGCAGCTGCTCACCCATCTGAGGGGGAGAGAAAGTGTGAAGATCAACTGCTACTATCAATCAGTTGGTCCTGGGGTGGGGAAAAAGCTGGAAAAAAAGCATATTGCTTTCTGAGAGACAAAAAAAAAAAAAAGAGTTTAGGGAAGGGTGGTTTGTTGTGTCCATAACCACGGTGAGATTTGGAGGTTGGGGACTCCTGGCTGGTTTGTGTGGCTCCTGGAGCTGCCCTGCAGGGTTGGACTCCTTGGGCTGCCGACGTCTTCCTCAGCCTTTCCTGTAGCTCCAAGCGTAATAATGTGATGCTAGAAATGCTGGGTGCTCGAGAGCTGCCAGCCCAGCTGTAATGAAGGGCCTGAAGGACGCTCTGAGAACAGCCTCTAAAGTGCTAGGGAAGGAAAGGTCTAGCTTGGCATGCATCGGAGTGAAAGAAGAGTCTGTGGGTCTGAGGGCAAGAACAGAGCAGAAACAATTGCTAAACTGGATTTCATCCCCATGGGATGTTCAGTCAGTCTCTCATACCATCAGAGAAGCTGGTCCTGGTAACATGCTCCTGTTGTAGGATGCTCCTACTCTCACAGCGACTTCCATACCATGTGTATGAAGAAGGGCTTGAATACAATGTTGAGTAAGACTCCATCCAGTAAGGACTCATGGAGGACAGTTGAATAGTTGAAGAGTTGAGTTATAATTTCAGCAGGATGTGATACAGAATATGATACATGTACAAATGCCCCCAAAAGTGAAACCCTAGAAAAACAAGCCTGTTGGAAATGGTTCTGAAGAACCAGGCGATGCTTTTATTGGGAGGGTCAGGTACTGTTTGCATCATAAAAAATAATCCTGAAGCACTGCAGTGGAACTGAACCATGCAAGCTGGTAGAGCAGTAACAGCAGGAAATGTTGAGATAGTTCCTTTTCCCAGTCCCAGCTTGTCTTGTTATTTCTCTAGGAGCTGCTGAAATTATTCTTTGAAGATGTGCCTTAGGAATAGCTTATTATTGTTCAATCTAAACGAGACAGAGCCATTGAAATCATGGTGCAAAGAAGAGCCCTGTATTGTCAGGGCAAAGACACCAGTGGCTCTGAAAGAGCTTGGGCTTAAAGTGCTTGTTTATTTTGCCTTTAACTCCTCTGTACGATGGCACTGACATCTTGATGTTGAAAGACACCTGTGGCTGAGAGAGAAAGCCAGGGTCCTTCAGGCTGTCACACTCATTCAGATTTGGTTTTTTTTTTTTTGCCAGAGTTGTGGCAAAGTTACTCCACTGGGTGGACCTATGGGCTGACCTAGTTTGGAAGCTCTTTATCCATACATCCATCTTTGTCTCTTTTGTCACGACCTTTTTGATTTCTATTGAAGCTCTTTCCAGGTAAGCCCTGTATTCCTGTATGTTCCCTTTATTCGCCTCCACTGTGTATTTTTTCATACTTCTTAGCATGGTGCCCTTCAAACTTGGAACGGTCCCTCTGATTTCCACTGCTCCTTCCTCTTTCCTGCATCTCTATCCGCTTTCTCCTGTTGTGCCTCTTTTAAGCTGGGAAAAATAAAGGGTAGCACATGTTTGCTTCTCCACAGGAGTGTCGCTGAGCTTGCAGGGGAACAGTAGCCGTGTCTCACTCCGGCTTTCAGACGTGATAGCATGTAACCCCATGGGGGATGTACTCACACTGCAAACGGGCATCAAACCCTGAACTGGCACATCTGTGCAGCCTTTGCCCCCTGGTAGCACTTCTTTCAGTCTCTCCTTAATTTTGCCAAGTCCATTTTGGGGGTTTTAAGATGACTATATGCATAAAAGAGAATCGTCATCATCCGCAGGCTGGTTGCATGCACTGCACAAACCAACTCCAACAGTATACGAAGGAGGGGAAAATATTAATTCCTGCGTTAGCACACGATTCAAAAATTATGTGAAGATCATCAGGAAAAAGTGAGTCTAGTCCATGCAGAGGCATAGATACAGAAAAGTAACCCAGCCTTAGAATTTGGTAAGTTATTTGTGTGTCAGGTTTGCAAATTATTTCAATTTCTATCTTAATTATCCAATTGTTTGATCACACATAGGAGTAGAGAAAAATACAGACGCAGCATTTACCTTGCCTACTACTGTGAGGATCTTGAGTACAGAGTAATTAGACTTGGACTCCCCAAGTGCAGAATTAACAGTATGTTTGGGTTAAACTCTTAAGACAAATCGTAGCCGGGACTTGTCTCAGCTTCCCTCTGCCCCTACAGCGTAACCAGCCTCTGTGTTTGAGAATATTTTGGTCTCCAGTTCTGTTATTCTATCACTTCTTATTATTAGAAGTTTTTCTCATATCCCGATTGGTAGAAAACGTCATCATCGATTGCCAAGAATAACCTAATATTGTTTAAAAACATTATTGCTGGGGCTGACCCAGGGCATGTCGTGCTGTGAGTGGAGTAGACTTGGAATCACAAAATCCTTTCAGCTTATGGAAGCAACAAGGGCCGATGTGTTTCATGTGTTTTCTGAGGGCAAGCAGGAGAAGGAGGTGACACCCGCTTCATGTTGGTGCTTCCTGCCAGTCAGCAAAGCAGCCGTGTCCCACCATCCCGGTGAAGGCAGATGTTCTTCTTCCCCAAGGTGAGAACAGAAGGGAGAAAGAGCAAGCAGAAAGCTGAGGGGGACGGAGGTGTTCACGCTTCAGTTTCACCTCCTGTGTCATTGTCTCCATCACCAGCAGGTCTCACCGGGGGCTGGCAAACTCCTTTTCAAAGAAAATAAAAGCATCTCACAACATTTGCGTAAAACTTGAACCACATCTTTGGGGATTTTGAGAAGACCTGGATTGCATTAGAAAAGTTTTGCCGTTATATTTCCCCCTCATCTCCAGTTACTTCCTGCCTTTTGCACAGCTCTGGTCTTGCCTTGTGCTTTCTAGGACAGGAAACGTCACAAATGTTATTGCTGCTGCTTAACTTCAACAAGATGGGCACCAACTGCTTCTGACGGGGCCACCTGATGCTAAGTGCCAACCCCCATCAATTCTACCCCTGCCTGCTGCTTTTCTGTCATAAGGATGACACAGGGACAGAAGGAAAATGCTGAAATTATTTATGTTTTACATGCCCGACTGGAGGCAGTGGTTTGCCCAAGTACCCAGTAAATCAGTGGCAGAGCCAGAAGCCTTGAGAATGAACCTTGTATTCCAACCAAAAAACCCTCCTGATGTCAATTCAGGAGGGCAACAAGATGTTTAAACCATTTGCAGGGGAAGGGGGATGCAACCACATCCATGCTGGGGCTAAAGGTGAAATTGCTGTCTCCAAATTCCTTAATTTGACTCTCCAAAGAGGCTGGTCTTCCTCCATGGGCTATTGAGTTAGTCCAACACAATGCTGTTCTTAGCTCCTGACTTTCCAGAGGACCAGCTCTCTCCCACCCTTCCCTTGCCCCACTATGGCTATTAAAAAGGGAGGTGTAAACAAACTGCCAGGAGACAATTTCTTTCACCATTTCCAGTAATCTCTCTTTTTTTTCTTTTTTCTTCTTCATATCTGTGGTCCAGTTTTAAAGAATCCAACATGCATTTGGAAAGTTGGATATTCTGCGATTCATCCATGACTATTTCATGGCAGATTAATGTGCTGTAACAGCGAGAAGACATAAATAAGTAGGTGCTTGTTGATTTATTTGTTGCCATTAATATTTGTTCACTATTCAGACTTTTCTTTTAGTGGCCATGAATTGTGCATAGCAGATTCAGGTTTTGTTATGATTGTCGTTTTTTTAAGTAGATGCTTGATGGAGAAGGTAGAAGAAACATCTCCAGATGAATGCCATCTGTGTGACTCGATCTTTTGCTGCTTCCTCTCAGTATGTGGTGATCGCCCGATTCACAGGGCCTGATTTCTGCTTCTGGTTTGGATCATTAATACTTCTTGGAACAAAATTTTGTTATTATTGTTTTCATATGTCTTTGAAATGTGTTTATGGCCCTCACAAAAGAAACAAAAAAGAAAAGGCTGATATTCTTACTGCAATGAGGAAATAACAGCTATGAGGGGAAAGAGGAGAACAAGACAACGAGGTTACTCAGTACGTTGTCACCTCGCCTTGACTTTGTCTAATCTAGTTTGCCTTTCAGATTCAACCTTTTCCATTAACCAGTTTGCCGTCAAACCCTTGCCCAGAGGATTTCACAGAATAGCCTAAGTTGGAAGGGACATTTTAAGATCATCTAGTCCAACCAATGAAAAAAAAAAAAAAACCAAACAAAAAAAACCCACCCCGCCAACAAACAAAAAAACTCCACACGCAAACCACACACCACATCCAAAACACCACCAAGCCACTACTAATCCATATCCCTGAGCACCATGTCAACTCGTCTCTTGAACACCTCCAGGGATGGTGCCTCAACCACCTCCCTGGGCAGCCCATCCCAAGGCCTGACAACCCTTTCAGGAAAGAAATATTTCCTAANNTGTCATCTGTGACCTGGGAGAAGAGACCGACCCCCCCCGGCTACAGCCTCCTTTCAGGGAGTTGTAGAGAGCAAGAAGGTCTCCCCCAGCTCCCTCAGCCTCTCCTCACAAGACTTGTGCTCCAGACCCCTCACCCTGCTCTCCTGGCTGCACGGCTGTTAGCACTGAGCAGATGGCAAAGATCAGCATTAAGCAGTGGGTGACAGAGGGGGGTTCCAGCACAGCTGAACAACAGGCATGACAGAAATCTGGGTCTTGCATTTGAATAATCCTATAGTTTGGGGTTTTCAGGATATTTTCATGATTAAAACAATTCTTTCCAACAGGATATTGTTCCAACAGCATATTTATTGTTCTCTTCAATAGTTTGGTTGTGTAAATTATGTGGTAAGCAACTAAATTCACACCTGGTTTGTCATCTGAATAATTTTTTGTAACTCTTACTGAAGCTTTATTTAACGTGTGTCAGAATACAAAGATTTTGGAACCAGTGCTTCTGCATCGTTTAAGAAAAGATGGCTGATGAAGACAGCATTAACTTCTACAAATAAATTACAGGCTAGTAATAGCTACAGCAATTCATTTGTCATCCAAGATGATGGTGAGACAGGAAAGAGCAAAAAGGAGAGTCAGGCCAAGGCTGGGAATTACAAAACATATGCTCCTAGTGAGAGCAGTTTGGGGTAACAGGATAATATCCCCCAGGGCACGCACAAGAATTCATCGCTGCAGAGATCCAGCAAAAAGCTATTTCAGAGAGCGTTGCTGAGTGGCTCTGGAAGAGGCAGAGCTCAGACGGGACGGCCCACGGGACCTTTTTCTACTCTACTGTTTACGATTCCATTAGCTGAGGCTGCCAATGCCAGTCTGCAGCGATTTTGTTCGAGATCTTGCTGTTTGCAAAGCGGAACGTATATCAAAAGGGAACAAATTTGTATGCGCGTGTCATTTATAACCAGGAATTCCCTGAATTTGCTGCCTTCCTGCAGCAGGCTGAGCTTTCACACTGTGGTGGTCCACTCATGCAGCTTCCCATCTTCAGGGACAGGCCGCCAAAGCTGCCGCTGGAGAAGACACGTTTCACCATCCGAGAGAGCAAGGATACAGCCACATCACTCCTCAAATTCCCCCTGCCAACTGTTCCATGGTCAAATGATGCTATGGAAAAAGAGCCCCTTGCCAGCCCTAGAGGGAAACTTTAATGCTCCTTGCCAGGTGAATGGAAAGAGAATCACACAGCCGGCATAAGCGTTACAATTCTGATAGAGATAAAAAAACTTCTCATACTTTTAAGGGTTTTTTTCCATTACCTGTTGACCAAAATTCCTCACCCAAGTTCTCTCCCTTGATGTTGAATATCCCAATGGGATGGTTGTTGCCAAAACTAGTGCATTGGCTCAAACAAAACCACTTTATGTCATGCTCTTCGTAGGACTAGAAAGAGGGAGATGGGTGGGGAAAGCTCCCAGCTGAATCAAATAGAGTCAAGCGAAAAGAGAAATTGTAAAGCAAACTGGAAGAAAATGGAAAGACCTGCACTTTGTGGATGAAACCAGCTGGAAGAGCTGCAGAGAGAAAACAATGCTGAGGGTAGGCATTGTTTTTTGTTTAGGATATGATCTCCACTGTAAGGGAACTCATCCTGAAGTCCTCCATGGGCTTCAGTGGGTTTCAGCATAGTGTGACCATGAACTCGCTCAGCTATTAATGCTTGGTGGATTAAACAAAACCTGGAACTGAAGACCAAAGGCCACTATTTGCTTGGATGCTGCTGTGATTACTGACACTCTGAAACTGTAGTCTCTGAAGACCAATTTTTCATGAGCTCAGTTGTAAGTTTGGGTTATTCCAGGTTATTTCTTGCTTTCAGAGCATCAGCCCTAGTAACAAGGGTAATATTCTATCATATTCTCAATTTAGACAGTTGTGTGACAAATGCTGGACCATATGTATGCTTAATCTTTCCAGTGTCTGGAAAAAATTTGACTTTCCTTATGTACGACACAGTAACCATAGTGTATGTGGCTTGTTTTTCTCTAGGGATGGACTTCTCTTGAGTGAAACTCAAACTCCCCAGCTACGTGCTGGTCCTTCAGCTGGTCAGGGGGTTGTTCATGTCCACATCCAGAGGCACACAACCCTCAGCTCAGGATAACTGCAGAACAGAGATTTCCAGGGATGGCTAAACCAGGGAGGGGAGGAGGGGTAGATCCAGGGCTGCAGGTGAAATAATGCTCGTTTTGCCCACTGTTGTTAGTGTTTTGTCTCTGCCTTTGCAAGGACTATAATTCCCATGATTTATAGACAATGGCTGTCCCAGTTTGAATGATAATTAAACAAATTGAGCAGGTGACTTGGGCTGTAGCCGAGCCATACACATGGCACCAGCTGATCCATAGCTCCCTTTGGGGACCCTCGAGCTTCCCTGACCTTCTCCCCCCGAGCAGCCCAAGCAGGCAGATGTCTAACAACCACTGGCCTTGCACCAAACACCAATAATAGAAACTGGGCAGTTTTTATAAGAAAACCTTTCTGAAGCCGTGGTAGGATCCTGGCAAGCCAAAACCACAACACAACAGAATCCACAAACAGGCTCCTAGAATCAAAAGAAAACAGGGGCAGATAACAGCATGGGGCTACTTCCTTTGGTGCAAATTGATAATGAAAGATTCAAAACAATGCCCCCGTCTCCCTTTAAGCTGATGGATTGCATTTGATTTCTCAAAATGCTGAGAGTAGCATTCTATGAACAAATATACCAGAGAATGTTATTTTCTTTCCCGATGGGAACAAAGTGTCCTACCTAAGTCTTAATCGGTGGCAGGGAACAGAAATCACTCAATGCTTTCCCAAGCTGTTTTCATTTTTTATTTGAAAACAGAAGTTTCAAGCACTGTGAAATTATCTTGCAGAGGTTTGGTTGTTCTCAAGATTTTTTTTTTATCCTATAGCTTCAAAACTAAAGATTCATATAAGCCTTAAATCCTTAGTACTGGCATTGCCTAACATCTGATCAGTACTGCCATCCTCAGAAATTCACCTCAGTGCAATTAAAGAGAAAAAAAGACACCACTTAAAAATGTTTACTAGCATTTAATGGTTCTCAAGCAGCTAATGTCATTAAACTCAACAGAATAAATGTGTAAAACTCGGGACAATCTCTGTGCTAAGGAAATTGAAGCCAATGTTTAAACAGGCCAAAATAGTCATCAGACAGATTCTCAAGAAGATAAAAGGAGAAATATCTCCTATCAGCACTTTAATCCATTGCTTCCAGAGTGCTACTGTGCACTCTTGACCTGGGAAAGGAATGAATCCTGAAGGGGAATAGCAATCATTGCAGTGAAATTGGAGTTCACAACTGGAAGGTGCTAATTTTTCTTAATCTCATTCAGCCCACTTAGAAAGTAACAAAATATTAAAAATAACACTTTCATTTCATAAAAAAGATTGGCAGCTCCAAAGGTGAGGGCCCCTGTGGCTCCATTACCAGCACAACAAAAAGGTTGCAGATCAGATAAGGGGATTAATCCAATTTGAAACTCCTGGGTGAGCTCAAGAAAAGACTGAGTTTTTACCATGCAACCTGTGGGTTTCCCATGTGCCTAGAAACTTGAAAAAAATCAGCGTGAATCCTGAAGAGCACAACGGTGTGAGAGTTTGCCTTTTGCACGCTCTTGTTCAGAGACAAGACAATCAAGATAAAGAGAAAACCAGCTTGTGTGATTCAGGAAACTCATCTCCTGTGTTGCTCTAGTTGAAAACATTGGTCCCTGGAGTAGTCCTTCTCTCTTGCTTGTTTAGATGGTATGTTCTTTAGGGGAGAGAGTGGGTGTTTCCATAACTCAGGATAATGAAAGAACTTGGAACAAAACAAAGCAAAGCCATGGGTAGCTGACGATTCTTCCATTTTTTTTTGCTGATGTTGAAACAAGACCCTTTCCCTTTCCATTTTTCCTTCAAAGCCCGAGGCTGCCCACTGGCAGCCCATGGCTGGGGGCTCCGAGTGAAAGCTGAGCATTAATTTTGTGCCTGTCAGTCCCTCCCGTGCCAGAGGATAAACACTCTGTTTGACCATCCCCTTTGTCACCCAGCTGCGAGGAGGCCACACGCACCTGCAGGGAGGCAAAGGGCTCTTGGCCACCGCGTCCTCAGACAAGAGCAACGCCTCAAGCTTTTCCAATTTCCCCCCAGTCTCTACCCAGCTGCTCGCCTTAATAGGGAGAGGAAATGAACAGCGATGGAGCCGTCTTGGGATGATGGCAGAAGACAGTTGTGTTAAGAAAGAGCTTTCTGAAGCACACAGGTTTAAGGGATCTCCCCGCCGCTATCTCCTCCGTTGCCCTCCCTGGGAAGCGATCTGATGACAGGGTAGCCGTCTGGCTGGGTTCCCTCCAGCTGACCACAAAGCAGCTGGCAGGAGAAAATGGCTTTAAACAGCTCTTGTTGTCAGGCCACAAACAAGATGTCTGTTACGCAGGATGTAAACCTCAAACCAAACAGATTAAACAGCAGCGACAAGGCTGCTGCCATTGCTAAGGCACCCCCTGCGCTCCCGGGGAGCCACCGGGCACGGGAAGGCATGGAAATCACTGGTTTCCAGCTCAGCACAGCAAAACAATTTCACAGCACGCCTAAGGATACTGAAACTATACTGGACATCAACCAGTAACTCTTCGAGTGCTAATTCATTTCCTTTTCAGTGTCCTACAACTCAGAGCACGGCGCTGTGCAGGCACCTTCATGCTTAGCAGCCCCCTGTCCCCCCAAAATCTCCTCCCCTTAAAGATCTTTCATCCACACCAGCCAAACCTGCTTTATGCAACTTTTACTCAAATAATACCTTTGATTTATAGACGCACAAAAATCATATAAAAGAAGCCTACCTGGGGCAGTTCTTGAAAGGCTTTTTACAACTGCGGCACAAGCAACAGTGATTATTTTTACTGCAGAGACAGATCTTAATAAAAATATCAAAATCTAGCTGTCAATACGTTCAGAAATTTTTATTCTCCTTTTAACGTCTGTACTATGGTAATATGTCTTTATTTTAAAGCTGTTTTTTGTTAAGGAAAAGTTAGCTCTAAAAGTTAGATCCAAAGGAAATGAAAAGCAAGCCCTTCTCTGGAAATCCACCCGGGAGGAGACAGTCCACTTTTGTTTAGCGGCGTTTAGAACAGCTGCAGCTACATCTCAGCTTAAACCAGTTTTCTGCTACGTCCTAACAATGACTTGCACATCCTGACCAGACCGTGGTGAGAGAAACAAGGTTCTCAGTGTGTGGGGTGGGAGCCTGTGTCGAGGTCTCCAAAGCGGTGGGGCCGGGGGCTCTGGCCGAACGTGTTGGCTCCGACCTGTCCCGCCATGCCTCAGTCCACTGCGAGCCTGATTCATTGCATACCATGAAGTGACCCACAGCACACCTCCTGCTTGCCTTGGCTTGCCTGAAGAAACCACAGTGCCTGCCTTACCCAACACGCCTACAGGAGAGGCAAAAAAAAACCCCCAAAAACCCAACCCACCACCTCGGCAAATCCTTCTTCCCACACGTACCCCCAGATCTTCCCCCATTTGAACCTTTTTTAGGGGCCACTGTACCAGGACAGACTCCTCTAGAGTGAATGAACAATATCCTTTCGGGAAAAAAAAAAAGAGATAGGAAAAATCTACATCAGGTCTGGAAACTTTACTGACCTGAGCACCGGAGACATGACCAGTTCCTTGGGTGGTTGGCTGAGTATCAGCTGGTTAGTTCCAGTTCTGTAGTTCCCTATTCTCTTGCTTCAAAACCATCCAAAATCCAGGCTGTCAGAACAGTTTCTAATCTGGGGAGCTCAGAAGTTAGATGGCAGCAGGGAGCAAAGCAAAGCATCTACCTGGAGGCACTTGTACACCTTACCCAGACCCACAATGAAAGGTTCTGAGGAGCTAAAGAAGGAAAGACCCAAAGGCATAAAGATACATAACCATTTTTCTCCAGCTGAAGGACAGGTAACATGAAATTAACAATGGGTTACTGCAAGAACATCTCATAGAAGACAGTTAATGAGGACATAGTCCATAATTTGCATTTTTCATATCAGTAAGAGCAGTGTGAAAGTCTAACAGGAAAAAAAAAAATCTCTCTGGCTTAATTTGGCATTCCCAACTCTGACCGTGCCAGTCATTAGGCAGCAGCAAGGTTTACTAATAAAAAAAAAGGACAAACTTGACTCACCAGTCTTATCAGAGTTGTTCTTTGATCCAAAACACATTACTCTCAACTCTGAGGTGTCCTTACCAACATCCATCTGCCTTCCATGGCTCTTTCTAGGGCATTCGACCCCTCAGACAAACTGCTGTGTTTGCATGTTTCGCTCCTTTGATCCCGAAGTCCATGGCTGCCCAAATATGCACTTCCATGGGGAGGAAGGGCATTCCCTGTCCAAGTCAGCCCAGTGGGAAAACAAACAGTGAGGGAGCAAAACAAACCTATAGCATCAAAAAACATCAATCACCAAAGGTGCCAACTCCAGAGGCATTTGTACTCGCACCATCAAAGCCAAGCAATTGTTTTCCATCCAGCAAGATTTGGAAGGGTTATTTATTTTACTCTATAATTTAAGCAAAAGTAGTTGTGAGACAGGGCTATGATGACGTAGGTTTATCTTTTAAACATCTTGAGAATCCCACAACTTTGCTGCTAAATATTTACAGAAGATAAGGAAACAGGCACAGAATACACAAGTGCTTCTGGTGAGGGAGAGTTGCTTAACGTCTCCGTGTTGGAGCACAAGAAGCCTGCAGGTGTACTCATAACTTTTAAAGAAGCAGAGATGGGTCCCTTCAACACTGCAACTGCACAGGGAGATGTTCAGAGTCTGGAGGAATCGCTCTCCAGAAATGAAGATGACTCAGATCAGAGCCTGCCTTTAAAGCACTGCTGTCCCGGGGAAAAAAGCTGAACAGTCAAAGGGACAGCGGGAATTCACTATGGTTACATTTGAGATTGAAGAAAAATTTTCTTCAGGAAATTTGGTTCTTCATTGTAAAGGAATAGCCAAAATGCATCAGTTTTCAGTAGTGGCTTCTGTTCATACTTTCTTCCCACCGCCCCATAACGGGAGACGGGGAGTTATCACCCTTCTAAACGCTTTTGCTTTTCATCAGCACGGTTTCCTCCTCTTGGAATTTCCTCACTTATAAAACACACTTATAAAACACAAAGTATTGCAAGAGCATTAGGGTGGAAGGAGCATTGTCAATGCAAAATCAAGCCCATTCTATTATTTAGGATGTGACAGCCAGGGCTGTGGTTACCCGATCACATCAGAGCAGACAACGCTCTTCTCAGAAGCGCAGCTCTCGGAGAGGATGGGAATGGATCAAATTCAAACCATCCTGCTCCATCCTGAGTTCCTGTATCTCTGAGCACTTTGCAGTCCCATGAGGACCTTGTGGAGCAAGGAGGGATGAGGAGCTCGCACCTGCTGGACTCTGACCAAGGGGATGTCCCCTCCTACCAGCTGATGCCCAGGACAAGGACATTTCTAGATTACACTTAGGAGAGAGGCTCGGGAAGGAAGGGATATTGTTTGTTTCTCTTACATCTCCCTCCTGCACTAGAAATTTTAAATTGGTTTATATGAGTTGCAGGCTAAGCTAAACATTTTAACTTGTCAATCAACCTCTGTTTGTTGACCCAAGATTGGCAGATATGGGAGACAGTTATTAGAAAAAAAAAAAATGAGCACAGTGGAAAAATCTTTTCTTGGGCTTTGTTTCAGCTATATCATCTTGGCATCAACTCTCAGTCTCTTTTTCTTACTCAGTTAAATAATGCTGTAAAAATAAACACACAATCAATTCATCTCCTTAAAGAGACACGTGTGTGTTTAATAATGTTTAACTTGTTTACTGCAAGGAACTCACAACTCTTCACTTTATTTCACTGATTAAAGCCTTCTTTGGAGCCAGTGAAAGTTAAGGAGGTTTGACATCTGCATTTTGCTGTGCCTTTAGCAGACCCCAGAGCAAAACATCTTTTCTTTGGGGGAAACAGGCAGCTCCCTTCTGCTGGGGAGCTCTTTGCAAGGTTTTTGTGTGAATCTGCCTTTCCATTTTGCTCCAAGAAGGTCCGACGTAAGTTTCAGGAAGAAACAGATTAAGTGGAACCTCAGAGTTTGTGTTCACCTTTCCAGATCAGACAGATCTGCTGGTCCTCAGCACTAGTCAAAGTCAGACACCAAATCAGACACCTTCACATCAGGACCAAGCACCACCACGGGTTTGTCACCCATCCAGCGTATCTCCTGGCAACTCAATGCCCATTTCTCTAAGCTGCTCACAAACCTTGACTCATCAAACGTGGGCGACCACACACAATGGCCCACCCCAGTCCCTGAGGCCACGTTACAGGACGCAGAGACGTTCCCCTCACTCTGACTATTCTGTCTGCCAGCACGATGGCTTCTCACGCTCCAACTCTTACTAGAGAAGAGAACAGGAATAAAGCTCAGGGAAAGCGGTGGCAACCACAAGAGGCTGACTCCACTCGGCTCAGGGTGTGGAAAGACAACGGGTATTATAATTTTTTGGGGGGAATTGCTATTCCCCAAAATACAACACTCTTAGTCCTCAGGTTTTGAAGTGAAAGAATGGGACAGAAACCCCAAAGCACTGTAAAATTGATATAAATAAGAACACAACATTCCCAACAGCCCTTTCCTCCTTAAAAGCGAGTTAAAGCTACACGTGGCAGTTTATTTAAACCCTGGGCCACCAGCAGAGCTGGTGTAGACCAGTGTGGTTCTCTTGAAGTCAATAAGGTTTATATCAGCTGAAGATTCCCTCCCTCGATCCTCAATTTCCAAATATTACTTCTTCTTCTGGCAGGCATTAAAATTACATCATAGCTGGATGAAAATCGACTTTAAAGTCTCAGATGGGCAATTCCCACAGGCCAGAGGTGTCATAAGTGTGGTTGAATATTTAGCAAAGGGCCACCACTGGCAGCAGGCTTCAAAATGCCTTTCATACTTGGACACATACTGTACATAAGCAGAAGGTGACTCTACAGTTGGTGGTAACCTACCTCCACCGCATTCCTTCCATCAGATTTAGCAGCAGGTCAGTTCCTAAAAATCTCTGGATACCTCTGGTGAAGAGACAGGTCTGATCCACCTCCACCATCAATCCTCTGTCACAGAAACCTGTGCAAAATATTCCCAGGTGAGAATGGCTGCGTATTAAAGATCACTGGTATCACTGCAAACAATTGTAGCAGGTCCCAGGTGGTGGGACCCAGGGTGAAGGTTTTGGTGTCAAGGAGAACGCCTGAAGGTCACCTCATAGGAAACAGGGATGTGTTAAAATAAAACACAGAGAAAGAAAGGGCGATCAAGTCTGCTTCTTGCAAAAAGGCATTTCTAGCTGCCTGGCAGTGCAAAAGGGGGGGGGGGGGGGTTGGCTGTTATCCCCAGCCACCCCAGGAAGGGCAGGGTGTCAGCCTCCGCTACGGTACAGGAGATGCAGGTTCTGCATGAGGATTTTAGCTTCAAAATAATGGGCTGTGTGTTGCAGCAGCCAGGTCTCCTCCTTGGGAGGTTTATGTGAGCTAATTAGGGTCATAAACATTTAGGATCTGATTGAGCTCCAGCGGCTGAAGCAGATGCCTTTTCTGGACCACAGTCCTTGTATGTAAGATGGGGAAAAGAACACCTCAGGCCAACCTGTCCCACCTACCCTAAAAGAGGTAACACCCAGGGGATGGGACACTCAGCTGTTTGCTTTGTGTTGGACCAAGGAGAGGGGTGTTCTCAGTTTGCTTCTATATCACACACACATCCAGGGGTTGTATCTGGAGGTGGTGGGTAGAGACACCTCCTTGGCTGCCAGAGTCTGGCCAGAAATATGGAAGAGAGCATCTCCACCCCCCAGTTAATCTTCCTGCTAAGGTTTAATTACTGGAACATGATTGCTATAGAGACCTCTGAGATCCTCCAGTTAACAGAGGAAGACACCCATTGCCTTAAAGCCATCCACAGCAGAGAACATATTCTTCCTATTATCCCTGCACTGCATGCGTTTCCAGTTGGTGTTCAGGTGTTTATATGGATCTATAAAATCCCACATAGTTTGGCTTCTGAAATCTTAGGCATGTTCTGCAGACAACGTTGCATTCACATCACTCCAGCCATGCCTTTACACTCATGTAATTAACTATGGGATGCACTCACACACACACACTCATACACAAGCTTAAACCTGGATTTTGCTGGCTTGATCTGCACCAAGAGAGCTCTGAGGCACAGCTGAAATAAAGATAAAACTTTCTATCATCCTCACTGGTGTCTGTGGAAATTGTTGCTCTTATTCCTCCCCAACTGCAGTTCGTGTTACTTGAGCTTAGAGTTCAATGAAAGCGTAAACGAGCGAACACAGCTGAATATACTACTCTTGAAATCATATTTGTGCATGTGCCCAAAGGCTTAGGGACAAGCACATTTTAGATATTGTCAAGATAAAATAATACAAGCCTTGGAAAAAAAAAGTTTAAAAAGTTAATGAGAAATACATGTTATTTCACATGGGGCATAACACTGCAGTCAGCAGCAAGACAGGATTTTTTTAAAGAATAGTGTTCAGAAGCATTTCAGACATACATCTGCCCTGACTTAAATGCTCATCCAAGGGGCTGAAATTTTGGTCCAGGGAGACAAGAACTGGCTGATTTCATATCAGACAAATGATTTCTATATAGGTCTGAGCTGAATAAGGTGCAAGTGAAAACATGGCTGAAACACCCAGCCAAGAAGAACTTCCAATGTGTCACCAGAAACTGGGTTTGGTTCTTTCTTAATCAAAGTCCTACAAGATCAGATAAGACATTTCCTTCACTTCAAGATGCTTCCTCCGAGACAGGGGAGGGGAGAAGGGAAAAGGCAAGTTATGGTACAGTCCCAGCAAGGACAAGAGACCGAGGGCAAAGCATTTCAGTGGATCTACCTTAAGTCCTGATGAGCTCCAACAAGCATCCCCCTTTCCGCTCAAGTAGCCAAAGGACCAGAGGTGCTGTAATTACCCTGCAAACCCCTATGTCATTTGCTGGACCACAATATTTTTCTTGCTCACTGTGCTCTCTTTCTTAAAGACAAATTTGCTCTGTTGATGAAGACATGAATTATCCTGGTAGAGGCTTTCCAAAAAAACATTTTATTTTAAAATGGCTGGGGAAAAGCCTAAACGATGCCAATGCAATCTATTTATTTTGTTTTAGAGAGGTGGTGTCCCTCCTCTTTATGCCAGCGACATTTAACTGCAATATATATATTAGGAGCCTGATGAAAGCCTCCATGTGTGAGGAGGAAGGTCACAAGGGAGATGAGTTCGCAGTCATTAGCCCTGGCTGCAATTACAAGTCTCCCTCAGAGGTTAACACACCTTGTTACAGTGGCTTTTCAGAAGATGGACTGTAGGATTAAGTAACCCCTGGGTGGTCTTTCAGGGTCAGATGAAGGGATATTTCCACTAGCCAGAGGGCAGGAGGGCTGGTTTTAAAAGGGCTTCAGTTTCCACCAATTTGGCACCCAGGCTGCTCACAGGCTGTCACCCACCGGGTGACCACAGGGACAGGTTACAGCCCCACGGGACTCAGCAACCCCCAGAACATCTCGGGGGGGCTCATAGCACATCCAAACCCCACGGGGTAGCCAGAACCTGCTTCCCCACCAGACACACACCACATCCCCGGGATTTAACCCTTACAAGAGAAGTTCCTTACTGGGAAGTATCAGCAGAAACCCCTGCTCAGCCTCACCTGGGAGAGCAACCAAAATGCCCCAGAGAAAGCATCTACAGTGTCCTCACATGCATCCAAACCTCACACCTGCAGCAAGGAGGAGCTTTTCTTATTAGGGAGGGTAAGAGAAAAAGGAGAGGAACTCTGAAGCTGGGACAAAGCATCCTGCAAAGCCAGGATGGTGAGTGTGGAACAGACAGGGTCTGCCTTGCTGGTCTCATCTTCCCACTGGTGAAAAGCCACCGCTACTGCTGAGCTCTGGACCAGCTACAAAGAAAATCACAGCCACTGCTGTCCCAGGGAGAGAGATGGACACCCTAGGGTTGTGCAAGCAGTGCTAGAAGGAAAGAGACTTATTTTCACTCACAGGAAGAGGAACCACCTCTGGAAGCAAGAGGAAAGCTAAACCCTCCCTGTGGCTTTACCTCCCGTGCTTGTCACCGCAGGCGAGTGTCCCACGCTGGCGAGCGGTTGTGTGGGTGTTTGCATGGGGTCACCTTGGCAGCTCCCCCCAGTTCCCTGGGGTACTGGGTCATCGAGCAGGTCGCAGGCAAATATTTAGACACCAGTGCACACAAACGGGCATTCTCACAGCTCTTTCACACAGGGATACAATATTTAATCAAGCCCTGGGCAGAAGACAGCAGCTCTGCCTTGAAGGATCATTATATAAAAGACTCCACTGGCTTCTGGCCACAGAAAGGAAAGCAGCTGCTGTGACACGCAGATGTTTCCAGCTTTTTTCAGGGTGTAGGTCTTCCGGGGCTTCCTTCCTTTCCATCTCCCTTAAAATTTCCCATATCCCCACTTGCAAAACTCAGCTGACACAACTGTAATGGTCTCTTCTGGTCTTCAGAGCAAGACTTTTCTCCATTTATTTCTACAAACTCCCTGCAGTTTGAAGGGTCCTGGATGGCAGATGATGCCTGTTGTCACCTTAGTGTCTTACCAAAGTGATAACGGTTATTGAGACAGAGTCTCTTGTAATAGTTCCTCTTGTTCTGCAAAAGTTATAGGCACAAAACAAATGAAAAAATGGGATTACTACTGCTGAGAGCCAAGCAGCAACATTCTTAGACTCAGTACAAACATTGGCTGATACAGTCAGCTCTAACTTCAGCCAAACAAGCAGGCGAGAACTGCAGACTCTTGAGAACTAAAAAAAAAACCAACAAAAAAAGCCCAGCTGAAATAGAGGTAGGACTTGCCCCTACGCTTTACTCAAACACAGTTTGTCATCAAAGTTTGGGGTTTTTGGTAACACATACACACGACCAAGAATACAGTGGCTCTAGTTCTACACAGCCTGTTCCCATGCCAGGGTTCTGCTCCCCTGGCAGATGTTCTCATGCGGCTGCTGGAAACGCAGTGTGGACCTTCAGCTGCCCCAGCCCATCAGTAAAAGTGTCTCCTCTGGGATATGGAGCAGAAGGTTGGAGGCTTCTGGGCCTGTATCAATACAAATCTAGTTTACTTTGGAGATGAGTTGCACAACTGTTCTTGGGTTTGAAATGGCTCGCTCTGCTCTTTGCATTGCTTGCCACCAAAGGAGGGCCATCTCCAGATGTTTGCTGATGCAGCCTCCTGTTTCTATCCGAGTGGTATATTCCCAGCTGGACCACTTGACCAGAGTCCTTCATTTCTGAAAGTACAGGTTGAAAGCACCTCAGTCCTCCACACCTATTCCAGAGGCAGCTGCAGGGCTGACTTCATGTCCTGCTACACGTTGCAGCTTTTTTGTCTTTTCTTTCCCTACAGCAGACAGGGCGATGCCTCATGCTCAGTAAATCACTAGTGAAGCAGCTTGTTTACAGGCAGCACCAGCTCATGTGTGACCCCAAGAGCTGGTCGGATTCAGCTGTGCTTGGAAAAAAACAAGCAGGGCCGACATCAGGTGGGAGCATGGTCCATCCGGACGCTCCCCTTTGGCAGCAGTGGACGAAGATCAAATAAACTTGGCATGAGATCAGGTGGAGAGGCCATAAATCTCCAGGGTTTCTTAGAAACTGCCCTTCTTTGTTTGCTTTCTTCGTTTGTCTTCTTGATCCCTCTTCCCCGATGTTTGATTTAAAGGAGCAGCTCAAGAAGTCCCACCTCAGCCCGGGTGCTCGACTGGCACAAACAGGAAACTCAAGCTGTTGGCAGCGAAAAGCATTCCCAGCGATGAGCATATTTTCCAGTCTACAGAGCTCTCTCCTCATACCTGCCTGGCCTTAAGGTCAGCCAGCCTTGATTTACAGCTGTAGACTTCACGATGAAGTTACCTTGGGAAAGAGCCAGTGGCCCAGGTCCCTCTCCCTCAGCTAACAGACCCTTGGCAGTCTCTTTGGATGAAGGTGGTGATGCTGTGAGTTCACACACAGGTCCAGGAGTGATGGTGTCAGGGTTGAGGATCACGCTCAGGCTTGTCTTGGAGCTGGAGGGGGTTTGTGAGAGCCCCGAGCTGGGAGGACAGAGTCAGGCAGCAGAGAGCATGTTCTCAGGCTGCAGGACAGCCCTGTCTGATAGCAGCTTTGCAAATTGATCTGTCAGTCCATGCCAAAATTACTCACTGATAGATGGACTCCACTGAGTAACATCAAGTTACTGCTAATTGGCATCTAATAACGATGACTCATGCAGTCTTTAGATTGCTTTTGAACCACACAGAACCACGAGGCACAGGGTTTCTTTAACCCTCAAACTGATTTTTGCCACTGACACTTGCATCATGAACAGATGTGGAATAAACTGAGGTCATGTTTTTCTTCTAAAATTAGTTATCAGCTGCTTTCAGTTCGTGTTTTACGGGCCCATCAGGCTTCCCTCCACCTCCCCTCAAATCACAGCAAGCCAGTGGGATGTACAGACCTAACACAACTGGGCTGCCCACATGCGCAGAGCCCCCTACCCAGCAGTACCCCCAGGGAGAACACAGGGCTGCCAATTAGAAAATATAAATTCTCCTTTCCAAAGCTGAGCAGAAAGGCAAAGGATGTTCACAGTTTAACGGGGAGGGGGATGGAGGAGAAATAATTGTCAGTGTGTGATAACCCCAAGCAGGGAGGATGCAGAAGCAGCCGGAGACAGTAAAATCTCTCTGAACATGAGAGCTGAAAGCATGTTAAACCCTGCCACCCGGGAGCCCCCAGAACAGGCTTTTTTTCTGGATACTTTCACAGATTGACTTCTGCTTGTGTTAATTTTGCAGCAGACAAAATCTGGCTGAAGGACAGAGGGCAGAAATGGGAAAAAACTGTCATTATTCCCACTGCCACTCCTGCACGTTGTTTTGTCTTGACACAGGGAGGATCCCAGGTCATAAATTAAACATCCAGGCTTTCTGGACAAATGGTGTAAACAAGCTATTTTGCTGAGAAATTACAGCAGGGTTTCATCTGATATTATTTTCTAAACCTCCTGGCAATTTATTAGTAGAATTAAAAAAACCTTTCCTTATTACAATAAGCACAAGATTTGGAAATTGACTGCCTGGTGTGGTGTCTGCTGTCTGTCCTGCAGCACGTAGAAGATCAGCCCTTTATGAAGAGAAGGAATCTGTTTGAAAGAGCCCTCTGCTCAGCCCACAATATTCAGAAACTACTTCCTTGAAAGGAAAACCCCAAATTGCCCTTAGATTTTATTTTTCCTCTTAGATAAAGCTACGTCTGGGAAATTATTTCAGACCATGACTATTAAATATTAAAAATATCGGGGAAACTACAAAGTGCAGCTCCTTCTATCCCGAACGGCAAAAAGCTGCTTTCAAGAACGTTTCTCATTTGGAGATATCTCAAACCACCTGCACTTTGCAACACGCTATTTCCCTTCAAAGGCTTTGTTTCCCACCAATGCTCACCGCACACACAGCCCAGGGCTTCTCTGCCTCCTCTTCCTCACCGCTTCTCCCGAAAGCACGTTGCCTCTGAAAAATAGTTCAGCCGAGAAGATCTCACTCAGGACCAACTTCACAGCACGTTTCTGCTTGTGAACCTGTAAAAAAATCAGAATGAAATGAAATTCAGCCCTCATTTTCTTATCATTTATCACAGTCACTGATGTCATGTTACGGTCGGTTACGTAGTATGATGTTTGTCTACCTCACTTTTTCCTGCTCAGAGACCTGTGTAACTCGGTGCAGCCAGACTTGCTATTACCAATGGCTAATTAATGCTGTGTCCTCGTCAGGATTCCTGGGAATACCCAGCATCTGGTGGTAGGGAAAAGAAAACCAGGTGAGATGGCTCTTGGCATCCAGAAAGGAGAGCTCTACCATAAAATGAAAAGAAAAAGCATCTGACACCAACCTACCATTAAGTGCAGAGCTACAAAGGAGGAAAAGTTAAGGATAATTCTGTAAAGAGCCAAAGGGACTTGTGGAGGGAAGTCCTGCAGCTTTGGACACTTGGTGAAGGCACCTCAGAAGAGTGGTCTGACAGCTGAGCATGGGGTCTGGTCTCCCTTTCTCCCAACCCCTCAGAAATGAGCTGCAGGACAGACCACACAGCTGGAAAGCTGGTTCATCTCTTCCAAGCCTTGGAGGGGCTGTTTCCAGTCTTTAAAGTGACCATTCCCCTGGCCAGGACAGTCTGATGCTGCTTTGCTCCTCCCTCTTCTGATTGCAGAGAGATTCATCCTTCCACAATATCACAAACATGGGTTATGATCAGAGTCCTGAGGGACCACCATGTATTTCTGCTGGAGGAGCAAGGAGACTCCTTTCTCCTGACCTGGGTCCTAAGCTCCTGACATGCAGCAGAAGACAGGGAAATGCCCAAGACCCCTGGTGGCAGGGGGATTCTCCCAAACACCTACATCTTACCTCAACCAGAGTGAGCACTTCTATTATCTTCCCTGGACAGATACCTACTTTTATCTCACTTTAATTTGAAACAAGTCTGCCTGCAACATAGATGCTTTCAGATAAGAGAGGTGAGCTTTTTTTAAGGTCAAACTATCCGTATCCATTCCTCTGAATTTCCTACCCAAGCCTGCCATCTCACTAGACCTAACAAAATAATACAACTTTATTTTGGCTGCAGAGCTTTCCTGCCCTTTGGGGACGGGGAGAGAAATTGTACTGCGTAGCCATTGTTTCTGACAGTTCATTTGCTGGAATGAAACAATCCATTCATCACCAGGAGTCCATCAAACAGAAACTGTCTTCAGCTCCAGCTTGCACAATAAATATACAGTATTTCACCACTATGGATTTACATTCAACAGCGTGTATCCAATACAACACACATTTGCTTTAGATCCCTGGATAATATATTCATGGCTTTGCTGGTTTTGCTACTGTACCAGCCCCGGAGAAGCTGTTCATTCAGCTCCAAGCTGCCCCCAGTCATCCCTTTTATCAGAACAAATTGCACTCTCCTGTTCTCTTAAAAAAAGAGAGACAAAATCGATAGCAACATTTCACACACACACACACCCCCCCCCCTTTAAACACAATTTACCACCAGGTATCATTTTCATCCCAGCCTCTCTCACACAGGTAGGACACACACCATCACATCTTTAGCTTGCTGAATGTTAGGAGTTCAGTCTGAAGCAGTGACCTGTGGCCATTCCAGAGTCAGTGGGGAGAGAGAGGCATCTCCAGAGCGTGGCCCAGCCTCTGGTAAAGGGCTAAAGTCAGCCCAGAGGAAATATTGTTACATGAAAGCAACGAGGGACAAGGAATTCAAACAGATTGGCGGTTATCTGGTCTTTTCTAGTTATTGTTTTTGTAATTGGGTTTTTTCTTCTGTTGTGTTTCTCAACAGGGAAAATGCATTCCTATTTGCAAGGTTAAGCTGCTCAAGATTTGAATATTTTGATCCAAGGAAGAATGAAATCTAGTATCATGAAATGAAAAAAAGAACAACTGAATTATGAGGGAAGAATCTCAGGATGCACTGCTGAAAAAGAAACCTAGAAGCAACTAAAGAAATGGATGAAGAGCAGCGAGATCACAATTTGGGTCTGACAGACCATGGGCTGCATTAGAACAATGGCCAATAATCACAAACTCTGATCTCAATATTACAGTTTTGATGAAGGATTAAAGCATCATTTAACTGACAGACCACAAGTATCTACTCTAATAAAAAAACCTCATGTTTTTTATTTTCTGATATAGGAAGAGGAAGATTGTTTTTTGAAAGATATGGAATATTTAAAGTAAGACTCCAGTGAAAGACAATGACAAGCCTAGAACACAAATGAGATTTATTTTGAAGTCCTGGCTTATTCCTATCTACTTCCAAGTCAAATCAAGACCAAAATACACAGAACATAATTCTTTTCCCTGGCACAGCAGCTACCTGGCAATTGAGAAACACCTTAAATCCCAGAAACAATTGCAATCCCTCTCTTAGACTGATGCTTATAGCAGGGATGTTCTCTTGAGGTTGGGCTTCCAAATCACTGCCCTTGGGCTCATTCTGCTCCTGCTCCAGGTAAGTTATCTGCTCCTGTGTGTGGATTTGAAAAATGGGCATGTAGACTGAAAAAAAAACACTCAACAACAAACAGTTCCCTCAAAAGTCTTACTGTGTTTGTCAAAGTCCTTTTTGATGTGCTTACATTTCAAAAATTATTACCAAGCACAGAAGCAGTTTCCTGAGAGACACGTCCTGCTGTGGTGGGTGGATGGGTGGGTGGGTTGTGGATTCAGAAAAAAAGAAATCCCCAAGAACAAAGAGATCTTGAAATTGGAATTAAATTGCTTTTCAAGCCAAGATGAGAAGGCAAAACTGTGGAGGAAGCGTGGTGGGATCAAACTACGATGAGGCTGGACATTTAATTAAGACAGAACAAATTGATCATTTCAGGAGGGGGGCTTTGGTCCTTTTCTTTCATCTTTCTAGGCTGTGCTCTTCTGGAGCATGAGGACAGTTGGCCAATAACTTTTCTCAAACCCTAAAGAAACAACGTTCACCCAACACCCACACATTTGGGCTTAGTGATAAGTCTCCTCCACCAAGTATCCAGTCAGCTGGTGACTTTTAATCAACATTCTAGCTTTGAGAGGACACACGAGCTTTGGTAACCTCACTCCAGGCTGTGTCCTCCTAACACTCAGCCCCATGCAAGCACAGAAGCGACATGAAATGGGCTTCAGGTTCCAGAAACAACACCAGGTAGAGGGGGACGCCGGCAGCAGACAGCAGGACAGGCGTCCCAGAAGAACACAAATAATCACTGTTGTTCTTGTGTTGCCTCCAACTCCTTCAAAACATGGGCCATTAAGGGGAGAGGCAGAGGCAGGGAAAAGCTGCCCCACAAATCACTCCAACGAGACCCTGGAGTGAAAATGGACTCTGCCTACAATTGCTAATGAGGTGTCAAGCAATTTGTTTCTTCTTCTACTTTATGTTTTATTTCAGGAGGAGATAAGTTCTGACCAGAGACTATTTTGCTTGATTGAATTTAGTGGGGTTGTGGCACCAGGCTTGACCCCTGCCAGATTTTGCTCTTTTAAGGGGATGGTCTATTCTGCAGAAAATGAGAGGTGGGAATTTGCAGACACTTGTCCCTGGTCTCTATGGGACTCTGAGCCCATCCAGTGGAGCTGCAACATCCCTTTGCCCAGAGCAGCCCTAATCCCTGAGCTTCCTAGAAGCTTGGGACAGCTGGGTGTGGTGCTGGAAGACATTCGAGTTCTTGAGGACAGATGCACAAAGAGCAGAAAACATTTCTTGTCTCAGCAGGTTCTCTTTATTGAGCTTGAAAAAAGAAACATCAACTTCTTCTTAAAGAGTCCTCCTCAAGCCACGAGGAGTTTCAGTTCACTTCAGACAGGTTGATGCTTATCCAAATGGTAAAAACCTTGGAGGTCTGAAAACTCAGCTCCATACCTTTTGTGAGATCAGGCTGCCCAGTGCCTCCAGATAGAAAAAGCATGGTACCAGCAAAATCTGATATACTTCGGCACTTCTGCTTCCAACTGCAGCAAAACAAGCCGACTACCCCATGATTTTAGAGCCTGTTGAAGCTGCCTGGTGGGAGCCTTTACTCAAATCTTTGTAGGAGGTGCAAAAATATAACTTGCAGATGCTGCAATGTCCACTTTACCAAGGTTTGCAAGACATATGGAAAAGTCTGCAGCCCATCTTCTTGATTCCTGGTGGTACTGACTGTCTTAGTACATTCAGAGCTCTGTTTTGCTTTTCAACTCCCCCAAAGCCCCCAGCATTAGGCAGCACTGGTGATGGGAGGGAGGAAATAGAGGCATCCCATGGGGGCAGGTGGTCCATGTAAGGATCTGGGGCCACCACAAGGTTCAGGAGGGAGGGAAGACCAGAAGAAGGAGAATGATTTAGAGCTGAGCTGGCAAGTTGTTGACAAATAGAAAGGTGCCTTTGTGAGATGCTGCTCAACAGTAGCACCCTGGCTTTGACTGACAAACACCCAGAGCACACAACGAGCTTTTGAAAAAGAAAAATGGGATAACAAATGAAGATATATAATACATCTGATGTTTAAAAAGCAATTTAAAAGCAAGTCCTTCTGGCACGTTCTTCCCTTCCAGTTGCATAGAGTGAAATGGAACAAAGGTGAGGAAAAAGTCTTAATCCCAGATCTGGAATGAAAGATATGAGCTAGAATAACATTACCTTCCTACAGAACCAAAATAACGGGTTTTAAACCTGAACACCCTGGCCAAGGCAAGCATGAGGTTTGCTCCAAGAATCAGACACACATATGGTTTGGGGTGTTTGGATCAAAGCCTTCGCTATCATTGATGATGGCAGAGGTCACAAATACAGGAGCCCAGTGTGACTGTGCTGACACAGGGGAAACCAGCCCCTGAGCAGCTGCACTGTCACTCCAAGAGCCAGCTCCAGGGGGATGCTGTAGCTCTTGGACATCCCAGCTCTGGAGAGCATGATGAGCCCAGACCCTGCTGCCCTCTCACAAGCACGGTCAAGAAACAAGGTCTCACATGTCCTTCTCTTTCCAAAAAGCCTGATCTGGATCTTGAGCTCTGGAGAGAACCAGGAGACAGGGAAGGGGGGAGAAAGAGTGGGAGTGGTGGGAACTTAAAAATGCCAACTCTCTGCCATACAGCACACTGGGAAGTTAAAAAAAAAAAAGATTTAAGAAGTGACACTTTTGAAATCTCGCCAAAGCCAAACCATCAAAATGGGACACTGTCTCTTTAAGCACAAGGCTGCACAAACGAAGGGAAATTAATTAAGTAGGGGAGGCTGGTGTGGCGCCGCAGAGAGAATGCACAATCTGGGACCCGCATGCCAAAGCTGGGATGGAAAGGAAGGTGATCTGTCATTTTCTGCTGTTTTTTTAAGACAGAAAATATATTTTTGAGAATTGACCAAGCAATTACCCAAATTAAAGAATCTGGAAAAGCAAACAGTGGTAAAAAGCCTCCAATTTTTTTTCCCCTTTTTTGGAAGATGAGGGTAGATTAGGCCTGTTGTTTGGAGGTGCTCCTTTATTAATATAACACACAGGAAAATAAACCAGCGGCTCAAAACAACCACTATTAACTCTTTCACAGCCCTGTCCTGCCAGGAAGGACTTCTCCACCCCTTTCCCTCGGGTTCTCTTCTCCCCTCCTCACTTTGGAAGGACAAGGCTGAAAATGGAGAGATGCTTTGCTGGGAGACATCTCTCCCACCACCCACAGCATCTTCCCACCCGCTTCTCCCACACCAGTACCCCCCTTGGGTTGCTGTTGATCCAGAGGGCCCCCAGATTTCAACGGGGGGGAACCTAAGGGAGTTTTGGCTCTCACCTTCCTGGCTCACAACGGCTGCCAACTGGCCCCTGGGCCCATCACCCTGAGCCAGGGCCAGCTCCCAGAGCCAGCACCGGTGCCGGAGTGTGGCTGAGCAGCTGCAGCCGGGGGCATGTGCTGGCACCACACCGGGAAGCCAAGGCCGCAAGCAAATTGCTGTGAAAGAGGCAGATTTTCACACTGGTGGGGCTTAAATTGCTCCTCAGCCACCCCATGGGACACGTGCACACACACAGTGATGCTGGATGGAGGTGGGAAGAGCTTAGGGCTGCTTCCTCCTGGGCTTTGGGCTGGGGTCCAGCACAGGACCCCCAGACATCCCCTGGGAATTCCACCCCGCTGCCACAAGCGTGTCTGGGAAATTCCTAAAAAGTTTGTTGAAGGGGAAAAGCACAGGGATGCTGGGAAGCCAGGGCTCTGCTCAGCCCAACACCTGAAGAGGACACAGCGACACCAGGGCTGTGGGATGCTGAGTCCTCTCCCATTGCCCTAAAGGGAGCTAATCCCTTTCTGCTGCTGCTACTGAAAATTTAAAACTTAAGGCATCCAATGTCTGTTGTCATGGAGGAGAGAGATTCCACCTCTAAGAAGATAGGAGAAAACAGAGGCACCTATAACTTATTTTTTTAATCTAAACCCATTTTACAAACTGGGTTTAAAATACTCCCATGAACAGCACTGCACAGCCTTCCCAAATATCACAGCTTTTTTTAAATTTTTTTTTCTTCATTATGTGCAGGACATTCTTAAAAAAAAGCTTCAAAGTCATAAACTGACTGTTCACACAAGAAGGGCAGAATTCAGCATTATAAAACTCAGACATTTGTTTAAAAACACACTCATTTATAAACCTCTGCAGCAGGAAAAAAAAAGCCTCCTTTTTTCTTATATGGATGGGTGACTGCTTCCACAGATTAATTTTAATGCTGATTCCAGGACACATATTTTGTTTTGACAAACTTGAGAGAAGCAGTCTCAAATTCTCAAATGCTTTTTACCCCAGTGCTTTTCAGTCTCACCCATCACGGTGATGTCCCACGAGTCAACAGGTTTTTACACCTTTTCAAATAACTTCCCCCACTGCTCAGAAAGAGGAGAGGCTTATTGTTATTTCTATGGAATAAAATGGTTGATTCAAAGGTGTAAAAAAGATTTTAGGCTATAAAACAGTTTTTAAGTTGTTCTCATGGCATCTCTGGACTTTCAGGGGTTTTCAGTCAAGATTCATTTTTTCTTCCAGTGTTGACTGAGCAGCATCCAGGTTATAATTTTTCTTCATTATTACTTAAAAGCTCAGTGCTAACTTAAGATCTGAATCCTGAATCCTTCAAGGTCAGTGGAAACTGGAGAACTTGGCCCTCGAGAGGATCAGAGGCTGAATTTTGTTTTAAAACTTGTTTAGAAAACATCTAAGTCATTGTAAAGAGCATTCTTTTTCTATTTCTGACAAAGTAACAGGTTACCCTCACAGGGATTTGGATTTATGTCTCAAGGAATTTTCTAATTATACTCCTAAAACCAGTAAAATATTTAATATTATTTTACACAAGAAAATCTCTAATATTCAAGGTTCAAGTAATGCTTTCTTGCAGCAAACACAGAATCTAGGGAAACACCTTCATTGAAAAAAGAATTATTTGCCTTTTGTTAAGCCAACATGACCCAGACCAGTGTGAAATCCTTGGCTCATCCTCGTGTCTGAGGCTGCATCTGTCAGAGCAGGTCTTTCCCTCCCACACTGAAATTACCACTTTTTTTTTTTTTTGCTGTAAGTAGCTGAAAGTAGAATGTTTCTCCCTCTCTGTAGCCTTGGCAGTAAGAAAAGTTTCTAATGAGTTACAGAACTAGCGATAACCAGAAGCCCACGTCCCAGCACACCTGCAGACATAGGCAGGAGCAGAGCCAGCAGAAAACCCTGCCCTGGTGCCAGATAAGGAAAGGACTCAATTCACCCAAACAGCAGCAGCACTTTTGCCTTGGCAAGTCTGGCTTTGCCATCTCTTGCCCACCTGCCTTTAACGATGGGCTAATCCAGGAAAAGCTGGATCAATACAGCTGGAGCCCAGATGAGCTCAGGAACCATGACTCAGAATCCAGTGAGAATGAGAACATCTCACACACCACGTGTGCAATGGAAGATAATGCTTTGGACAAAATCAGCTCTTTACTTGGGGGTTTCCATTCCAGTTCTCCATCAGTATGTACAGGAGCAGAGAGGATTTCCAGCCCATCTGCAAGGAAACCACTCCTGGGAGGGATCTAGCAGAAGAAAAAAGTACTGAGGCTTCTCTCTTAGAGCTCCCTCCTCCTCCTCTCCAGCTGAAGGGCAATGGGAAGGAAGAGCTGAGAGCTTGGACCACATCCTGAGATCTCAGGAGCCAGAAATTTTGGTCCTTGGGCACTTCAGAAGCAGGTGAAGGTGCTGCCTTGGAAACATCTCCTCAACCTGCTGCACTCAGGGGCTCCAAGGAACAGAACACAGAGGACAGAATCATTGTACAGAAAAGATGGCATGAAAGATGCATGTAGGGGGTTCCCCTCCACAGAATGCAAAATTAAAAGAGAAAGGGGAGGGGAAAACAAAGCTGTGATTTTCAAGTCTTCCCTCCCTCCTCTCCAAGAGGGGCACAGGGAGCAGCCTGGCAGAGTGCAGGCCTGTAATGCACTCCCAGCCCTCACCCTGCGATGGTAAATGCCATCTTTCCCCTGAGCTTTTATCTGGGCAATGCAAGGAACCCCAGGGGATAAGGGCAGCTTTGCAGCACAGCATCATTTCCAGGCTTTAGGGGTGTTTTTGAGCCCCTGAGCAGCAGGGGCTTCGCTTTTGCCTGTGATGCACAGGGGAGGAAAAGCTCAGGACAGAAACATGAGGAGAGTCCCCTTCAAACCCTGCCCAGTCCTCCTGCCTCTACAAAAAAAGTTTTAACTGCATTGTGCTGTAATGAGCCATGCCCAAACTACTGTTTTCTGGCCCCGTGTTTATTTTATTTCCTTATTGTAATGAAACTCAGATGGCTGCTGTTTACACTAGGGCAGCACAGCAAGGGTGTGCTTGGCTCAGTCTAATTAGCTGCAAGTCGGTTTTGGAATTAGGGCAGAGGAAAGAACAAATTTTTAGTAACTACTTTAAATTGAAGCCCTCATTTATTTTCATTATGGCTAGACAAAAGCAATCTAATCTTTCCTAGCCCTTTCCATGCCCAGTCCTTGCTCTGCTGCGTGGGGCTGCGTTCTCTGCAGAGCATCCACGGCTCCCCCAGCTCCAGTCCATGGATGGGGAGGCTGAGCTGCTCCTGCAGGACTGTGGATGAGAAGCTCAGGCAGCAGCACAGGGGAAAAAAAAAGCTGAGGTGGCCTCAAAGCTTGCAATCTTCAACCACACAAGTGAAAGAGGATGAAAATTGCTGGTGTCACCAGACGCTCGAGTGCTTCATCCGTCCTGCAACACAGCTGGTGTTTTAATTCAGCCTTGAATGGATCCAGCTCCATTCCATCAAATCCATGGAAAGTCTCCCATTGACTTCAAGCCCTGGACAAGTTTCTGAACTCTGTAGGCTGTGGACCATACCACATCTATTGGTGAGGAACAGGGTCTGGGGCTCTCCCCAGGAAAGCCCTCAGGTCAGCAACCTTGATCCTTCTGCCTGGACTGTACCACATCCAGCTCTGGACATGGACTTGTTGGAGTGGGAGGCCACGGAGATGCTGGGAGGGCTGGAGCCCCTCTGCTGTGAGGACAGAGTTGGGATGTTAAGCCTGGAGAAGGGAAGGCTCCAGGGAGACCTTGGAGCTCCTTCCAGTTCCTAAAGGGGCTCCAGGAAAGCTGGGGGAGGGACTCTAGATCAGGGAGGGTCCCTTCCAACCCAAACCATTCTGCCCTGCAGCAATGGTGTCAAACTAAAGTCAGTATTGGCCCTGTGACAGCCAGAGGCAGTTGGGTGATGATAGGATGGAAGGAAAAGGAAGTTTGCAGGAAAAGAATCTTAATATCTTGGTGGTTTTTAAACTGGTTTTTCAGCTATTAAGTACCACTACAGTCACAGAAATATGGAATATAAAGATAACAGCAATGGGGTTTCTATATCAGATTCACTAATTCAACTATTACAACCCTTTATCAGGCATAATACAAATATGGCTCTCTTGATAAAGTGCCACTTCAACATGAACATAAACCTAAACTACCTCAAATCCAAACTGCGTGTAATAGTGCCCAGCTGAGTGTGCACATACACACAAAGGATTTTTCTATAAACCAGCTCCTGTTTGAAATGCAAATAACTACTTAAAAGGTCAAGATTCTCCATCTATATGGATACCAGCAATAGATTAATTTGAGTTCCATGTTACTACAGCAGAAGATATATAAAATATTCAAACAGCTCTTACACAAGAAAAAGGTATTCTCAAAAGATTTCCATTGAGAAACATTCAGAGATGGTAACTACTTTTTTTTTTAATATAGCTTTTCAGATACTGAAATCATCTTTCCAGGTCAAATAGCTTTTTAAAAAATATATTAGGTAACACATTTGTTAAAACTACTTTGAGCTAAAGCACGCTCAGATTAAGCTGCAATATATATTATTTACAATAGATCTATTTTCCAAAAGGGTTCCTGTGTGTTGGATGCAGCGTTGCCAACTGTCAGTAAATTTACGAACAGCTTGTAAATTTAAGTGCTTTCCAGAGAGCTATTGGTATGTGTGTAAAATACTCATTTTGTTCCTAAAACATGGCAAGACATTTTTTTTTCTATGCTTGAAAAATAAGGAAAAAAGCCCTCATAAATAATATTGTTGAAGTGATGACGTTTCTTCTAAGAAGAAGAAACTGAAGTAACTCCCTTGGTGAGCCAAGGTATCAGCTTCTTCTTGCCTTCAGTGGCTCAGGAGATACCAATCCCTTCAGGCACTTTCAAGGCACAAAATCCAAGAACTGCCTCATTCCTCCCAGGAAGGTGTATGTCCTTGTGCTCTCCGAGTGAAGAAAATTTGAGAACAGCATTAAGGAAGACAGTAATTCACCCAAGTCCCATTATTTAAGGTGATGCTTGCATTTGGGAATACTGTAATCAAAATTGGTGGCTTGATACAAAAACAATTGAAAGAAATACAGTTAAAAGTCAGAAATCTGAAGGTTTGTCATGTCCAAATCCAGATCTGAAGATGATAATTTTTACGTCAAGAAAAAGAGGTGCCAAGGCTGGTAGCTCCACTACACCACTCAGGGAAAGATGGCAGCCCTCTTCTGCAGCTCCCCAACAACAATCCACCCAGGCTTGCTGTGCTCAGCCTGACTCTCCTAAATCCCAACAGGAACAACCCCCTTCCTCATGCAAGAGCCACTGCAGATATAAACCTGTAGGAAACTGTGTCCTGCTGGCATATTTGGACCCACAGCCAACACCTTCCTCCTATGGAGCACCCACAAAGTCATCCTCAGTTCACAGAGTGAAGGTGGTTGCAGGTGTTTAAGGTGGAGGTGCAAGATCCTAGAGAAATATCCTTTTTTAAGCATTGCAGGTCTTGGGTGGGGAAAGAGACCTTTACACAGACTTGAGTGAGGGTAAAGGACAGGGCTTTGCCAGCTCCTACTGCCAGGATGCAAAGTCTGAGCCCTGCTTTATTCCTGAAAGAGCTGATAACAGGGCTATTAACTCTTAAGTTATCACAAGCACCTTCAGATATTTGGAGTTTTATTAGTCATTTTAGGGGGAACTCAAAGGCCCAACCTCAGCATCTGCTGGTAGAACAAGCAGAAAACTACCTGCAGCACTTGGTTTGAAACATGTGTGTGTGAGTTATTCTATGCATCAGGCCAAATTCAGCCATCACAGTGATCTGGGTTTGTGTGGGAAAAAGCATGGATTCAGGATGATTCAAGAAGTTAAGCAGATGTTACATTTTGGTGGTTTACCCTAATTTTTTTTTTTTTTAATTTAAGGAAACAGTCTGTGTTCCCCTTTGAGGTCCTTTAAGGAGTGTGTGACTGTCTTTCCAGGCAGTGACCAAGAGAGGGGACAGAGACAGGCTGGACCTGCTTGTAGCAGCCCAAAGAGAGCAGAGCATCCCTCTCCTGAGCTGGGTCTGCAGCCCTGGACCACACGGCTGGGGCTGGTTTTACAGCCATTTGAAACCCCTGTTACGATCACCTAAAACTATACATCCTGTTGCAACAGACCCAGCACCCCAGCTCTACGGAGGGGCCCTATAACACACTCTATAATACTAATAAACATGATTGTTATAAAAAGATAAGGTTACAGAACATTACACTTTGCCAAACTCCAGTTGACTGTAACTTTAAGTTTTGGCTGAGGAAAGAGCCAGGAAGATTTTAAAATTCAGCAGTAGTAGCTATTCAGAGGGTTGTTCTAGTACTCCTGCCAGGAAAAACTTCAAGTGAAAGGTCTAATTTATCACACATTGGGGTTGCAAACCTGTGCTCCGGGTACCCAGGCAGTGGCTTGTCAGGTTTCAAAAAAAAAAAAAAAAAGACTGGAGGAATCCCTGTGTTGGGAAGTGGTGAGAATTCCAGGTGACTGTTCGGAGCGAGCAGTGCTGCAGCAGCAGGAACGCACCCTGCCCACACACACAGAAAGGATGGATTTGTCCCCGTGTTGTTTCACCATCCTTCCCCCCCACATCACAAAATAAAGAATAGCCCATTTTTGAGGTAAAGGTTTGGTTATAATTATGTTTTCTTCCAAAACTCTGGTACAGCAGCCCCCTGTGCTGACACAAAGGGAAAATGGCACTGGGGAGAAAGCAACTCAAAGATGCCATGAGGTTATAGATTGAAATATTTCAATTGGGAGTCATTCTATTTTTTCATCTCTTTATTTACATTTCCTTTTCTCTCTCTGTAGCTGTCTCCTTTATTTAACCACAGGAGGACTGCTCTCAGTTTCTTTTGACAGCAGCTTTCCCTCTTACCATGTTTCCTTTAGGCTGCCTGTGAATATAAACCTTTTCCAAACCACTTCAGACGTGACATTTCAGCAGCAAATCCAACACACACCTTACCCTCTGACTGTGAGGGGCTGCTGCAAAGCACAGGGACACCATATCTAATGGGATTGAGATTAAGCATGTGACACCTGCTTAATTTGGTCATCATAAATCCCATAGTGGGACAGAACTCTCATTTGGGGATAAGAAAAAATATGAAAGGTCTAGTCTGAGGAACACAGCACAATACCTGCACAGACTGCCACCACCCAGGGACTTTATGCCCATCAATAAACAATAACATCCCCCCAAATGCTAAATCAACCTGCAGAAGGGCTCACAAACCCAAATCCACTCTTTTTCCAGCCCCTTTTCCAATGACTTTACAAAAGACACAATCTCCTATGAAACCCTCCCCAACTTCAGGCAGACGAGGCTCCCCATCCCCACTGACCCACAGCATCCACATGTCACCTGGCCATGGTGGCTGTCACCTCTGCCTCCACCCTGGCCACATTTCAGCCATGGGTGAAGTGACAATAACTGGCAACACTGCAAGAAGTTCACAGTGTGATTTGGGGCAGGAGGAGCAATGTCAAAGTTCTTGCTGGGAGTGTAAGAATACACGATACCATTATAGAGAGCCCCAGTGAAACTCAAGTCCAGTTCCCCTCCATCTAGGTCCACCTCCAGAGCTGACACCACCACCCCAGTCCTTGGTTGGGACTCACCAAGGACACAGCTTTGCACAGACTCGTGTGCATTTTTTTTTTTTCCACCTTTCTCTCCAGCTGGAGAAGGAAGGTGTCTTTACAGAAGACAGGCTAAACACCTAAGGCTTAAAGCTGGTGGAATGCAGGCTGTCCTTTTAATCTTCTTGAGATTGTAAGACAGAAAATAATGGCAAGTCATACCCATCAGTTTCCAGGAAAGTAAAATCTTCAGATTCGTCCACAAAGGAACTAAGTATTACAGATTTTCCCCTGCCATTTCTCACTGAAGTTTCAATGTAAAAAAGAATGACCAGCACAGACCTAGGCAAAGCTCTCCATCATAAAGATCATCCAAGAAACCTTTTGACCAATAACCTGTTTCTGGATAGAATTAGAGACTTGTAGGGGCAAAACTGGGGAGAGAAGAAACAAATGAACTAGTCCAACCATGAATGAGACTTTGAGGGTCAGAAGAGACATGGTCTCTCCAAACTTGGAAGAACATTCCACCAGGCAAGTAAAGCTCCCCCCCCCCCCACCCCAACCTGCCAGGACCACTCTTGATGCCAGCTCTTTGTAGCCCATTCAGCCCTGGGTCCTTCATTTGAGATTGCCAACAGGGGTGCTAATTAGCAGCAGGTGCAGCAGACAGCATTTTGCTGATGTGGGCAAGCATCCACTGGGGACATGCTGGAGACCACCAACCCAATTCACAGAGATATTTTTGACTGGTTTTGCTCTCCTGGATACCATGAGTTGTTTAGTTAAAGGAATCCTCCTAGGAGCTGTGGGGGAATATATGCATACCTATAGAAAAACCCAGGCATTATGCACACCAAATGCATATCACAGGCTAATTATAATTTCTCTGCTGATGCCAATCAGAAGAACAAGTTAAAGCCATTGAGAAGGGGAGAAAAAAAATGCATCTGTGGTTTGCAAGGTAGGTGTACTTGACATGTCCTTTTATTAATTCTAATTATAGAGATTCCACAAATGGATGTCAAACATTTTCAGGGTGTTTTGCTAAAAAATTTCTGTGATGGAAAAAGGAAGAACTCCACCCCAGCAGATCATTTCTTTTTGTTTGTTTTACTATTTTCACTGTTTTCTTACTTTTAGGGCAACCAAGAAAGACAGAAAGCAAAAAAAAAAAAATCCCTTCTGGCCTGTGTTCAATTGCTGTAAGGTCCCTCAGCTGAGGCAGAAAGCAAACATTCCCAGAATGTGTTGAATTCAAACAAATGAACTGGTCAGCACCAGCCTGAGAGAAATAGTTAAATGGGAGCAGGAGGAATAATCCCATTTTGGGATAAAGTCCCAACTGGATACCCAGATGGATAAAGTCCTTACATCTTTTCTGCAGCACAGCTCACATCTCTGGATCCAAGGGCCATGGTTCCTATTCAGATTCTGCCCCACAAGCCTTTTTCTGACCAAAAGTTGCAGCTTCTGACCCTCCAGGCTCCCAGTGCAGCCACCCACCCTTTTCAGCAGGTGAGAAGCATAAGCTTAAATATTTGCTCAGGTCCCACTGGGTTTGATCAGACCAATGCAGGGGCTGGAAGTTAATAGGGATGAAAAGCATCCATGCTTAAAAATGAGGACAAAAAATGATGGCAGCTTTTTATTTAGAAGTTAGAGATAATTCCCCAGAACTGTGCATAGCCTCCTAAGAAATGGTTCACATCTTAAGCACAAAAGGGATATTTCAACCAGAGAAACAAATGGATTGGAGATTCCTTAATTAATTGCCCTTGCACCATTGTCAGCTGCTGCCAGAGATTTAACTGGACCACATGAACAGACCATTCACTAAATCCTGTCTCCTCCCTCTTGCCTCCATCACCTTTTCCCCATGCACACACACTTCCCAAGAGAGAATTCCACAGCCTTGTACAAGTCTGGATGCATTAGAACCCAAAATCCATCCTTTGCCTTCAAAAAGCATCTATAAACGGAATCACCAGCTCCATCCATAGCCCCGATCACACACTTAAGTAAACAGATCCATCTCCCCCAAGAGCAACCCAGCTGCAGGAGTTCAGAGCAGCAGAGAATTTGGGCTGAGGCCCAGGTCCTCAAAGGGACTGAGCTGCCTAGTTTCTATTGAAATAACTTGGGGTTAGACACCTAAATACTTTTGGAAAGCCAGGTCCATTTTTTTTAAAATTAATTAACAGAAGTCCAGACAAAATTAGTATAAAAAAAGATCTTAATGGGCTATTCTGGAGGAGTACACTTGAGAATTATTGCTCTTGACTGGCTAATAAATTATGGTTTTATTTGCCAATAAAACAATAAGAATAAATTTTGGTTATTCTGCTTTCAGAAAAAATTTTTCTTTCCTCATAAGTGTTAGCAAATAATAAAATACGCTACAGAACACCAGATGATTCATGTATCAATAGAGAAATAGGGGAAAAATACCCTAAGCCAACAAAAGAAGCAGTAATAAGTTGTAACCTGCATCTCTGAAATTCATTATATTCCAGTTCCCCATCAGCAAATGGTCTGTTAGAGACTGTCTTAAAAAAGGAGAATATTTGCTGGACTAGTTGGTAGGTGGGATTTACTGCATAAAGCCAGGAAAGAAACAGCTGTAGGAATGTAAGAGTTCTGGCTTTGTCATAGGTAGTTAAGAGAAATGGTTTAGCAAACTATATGAAACTTTGGAATAATAAATGATGCCTTCTGCTAAGGTCACCTAAACCAATCTGTCACCCATCTGCTTTTGCAAGCAACAGCAATTACACTCTGCATAAAGAGAAAAATGCCAGAAACCAGTCATTGATGCAAAATGGTCCAGGCAACCTCTTCCCAAAGGCACCGAAGCGCCACTTCACGTGCAGTTGGCAGCTCGGCCCCGTGGGTGAGCACCCAGGGAAGGCTCTTAAAATTCATGGCTCCCTCACAGTGTGAATTAAAGGCCATAACCCTCAGGTCCCCAAGAGTAACACTCCCCTCCTGCAACAAGCCATCCAAAGCTGCTTTCAACAAAAAGAAAATTTTTCCAGACCAGGCATAGATGCAGATACCAATCTTTAGAAAGAATGAGAGCAAAGGAACAAAAGAACACAAATATTACATCTGACCATGATAGGAAAGAGTAGGTGTCACACAGCAGATAGTTTTTTATCACAATATTATTGCTATTCAAGATGACATCCTCTGACAATTAATAATAACAATAATCATCATCAGCTGGCTCAATGAAAGTAATATTTATACTGAGGCAGTGACTTTCCCCTCAACATCCTCAAAACATATTACTAAGCAGTCAGACTCAGAAGTCATTTAATAACAGTAAACTCATCTTTATCCCACTGAATCCTGAAAATCAACTGGGGAAACTTTAGCTTTTCTGAAGTCACTTCTCCCAGACTCCAACTTCTACAGTATTGTCTACTCAATCCAGTGGTGGGGATCTTCACATGGGAAGCTTTAAGCAGTTCCTGAGATAACCCCCCCAAAAAAGCAATGCAAACACACCCACACCAAGCAGGTTACTCTGAAACAACCAAGTGATTATTTTTACTCAGAGTGTGATGAGTTTGTAGAAGGGCCCTCAACAAACTGGAGAGAATAGGCAGAATCACAAAACATCTGCTACATCAATGGCTGCAAACCAACACACACCAAAACTGAGAAACCTTTTCTGCCTGAGCATCTCCAAGCAGCACAGAGAGTAACCAGCCTTTATCAGAGTGGGGAAGACAGAACAGTACACAAAGCCTCTTACCTTATTCCCAAAGCATAAACCAGGGGGCTCCAAGGAGAATTTTTCTCCTTTACCACCCAAACTCAAAGCTGGGGTGGTGTTTCTGCAGCCTGACTCTCAGCACAGCACCATTTGCCTACCTTGGCCTATTTAATTTCCTGCAAACTCTGTTTAATTACAAACACCTGGTGGGAGGACCCAGCCCAGAGCAACACAGCTGCTGGCAATCACAGCATCTTCCATTCCTTACCAGCTGGGACCGGGTTGGGTTATTGACACAAGAGCACTGTTAGAATTAGAAAGTCTTTCTCTTCCACACACCCCCCCCCTCCCCCCAGTAATGACAATTTCTTGGATTTTCGGTCATGACCAAAAAGTAGCATGTTCTACCTAGGAAGGGAAAAATAAATAAATAAACCATGTTTGGATAATTCCTGCTAGTGTCCCTTGCAAAATGAGCAATCCCAGACCGAGAAATTAGATTTAGCAGCACCATTCTGGACAGGAGTGTTGGGGATATCAGTATTTCAGCACTTTCCAATGGTGATAACTCACTAATCTGCTGAAAATAAGCTAATTATGTTCATCATAATGAAGTTTGGTATTGAGAAACTGTGCATTTCCTCTGAGTACATGAGCTAATCAACACAACGTACAACTGCAACTCCCTCTGACTCTACGGATTTTGTAGATGTGGGTTTCCCATCACTTGGAGATTGTGTTAAGGCTGAGGTTTCCCTCACAAATTTGCTTTCTTTTTCCTTCAGGGATTTTAAAGAGGGAGGAGGGAATATCTTTTTCACCCTCTTATAATGTGCTTTCTTGATGAATTTAGAGTCATACATAGATTTAAGACCATAAGATTAAACTTTTCTCTATTGCATTACATAAATGTGTTTCTGATAATTACAACCATAAGCCTGATTGTTTGGGCTTTTGTGATCATGTTATCCCATGAAAAACTATATGCTCACAAAGGTGTACTAAAATCCATATTTAAGTAACCACAAAATAAGTTTCCTTGAAGAAAAGCTCCTGAGGTTGGGTCTCTGTTACTCCTTCCCCTCCACAGTCATTTATACCAATAGAGAGGGAGGTCAGAGCGGGTACGGAATGCACCGCTCTCATCCAGCAGCATTTTGAGACCCACCTTTAAATCAGGAGGATGAAAAGATGCAGTGTGAGAAAATAGAAAATGTCATGCGAGAGGTGATTTGATCACTTCCAGATATTACACTAATTAATCTTCTCCATGGACTTTGGCAGTTATTGCAGCAACGCAGTGGGAAATAGCAGGTTCCTTATCTGCCTTCGGTACCCATCTTCGATGAGCTGAAGCACATGGACAAGACTCTAGGAAGGAACAAGGCCCACATTAGCAAATCCTCGTACAGGTTGTCACTGCATGAGTTGGTGTGTGGTAATTTCTTACTTCACGATAAATTAGGATGCCTAAGTTCTGTGTTGCCAAACACAACCCCTGTTGAGAGCTCTGGAATCACACAGAAATCTGACTTTTTTGCTGCCCAGTGACTCATCTATCGGTCTGAGCTTCCTTCCTTCTTTCTTTCCTCTTTTGTGCCCAGTGTCTGTAGCAAAAGTGTAGATTTACAGCTCCCTTGGAAAGGAGTGTGGAGAAAATGGTAGTAAATGATACTGCAGGAACTATAAATGGTTCCAGAAAGACGGTAACACATGCCACAGGGTATTTTGGCTAAAAATATATATGGAACCAGATTGTCAGTTGGTGGAGTGGCATAGTTCAAGGCATGTCATTGAAATGGTGCCAGTTCATGCCAACCGAGGAACTGATACCAGTGTTTTTGTAGGTAAAATAGAGCCCAATGGGATATTTTATGTCCTGGCATTTTTAATTTTATCTTGAGGTTCTGGGGACAGGAAAAATAAAAAAACCCCACTTCTCTCATGAGGTTTATGTTTGTTCAAGAAATGCTTAATATAAAGAGAGACTCATATCATAAGCACAGAAACTCCCCAAGCTCTTTTGAATCTAGAAAGTACACATGCTGGGTACCCACCGAGCCAGGCTGCAACACTCACGGGCTTGTTCTATCAACCTTCTCTAATTAGCTGCATTTAACAAATATGTTGTCGCTGGAGCAAGGATAAGGATAAAGAAATTCCCCCTAACTTTTTGGCAGTGATTTCTAACCCTGCTGTTCCCGGGCTGGTACACACTGTTTCAGAACAGCTTGTTACCTGACACCTAATGAAGGAAAGTAGGCACATATAGGTGGTTCTCCAAAGCCACAAACCTAAAATGAGAACAGAACAGACAGGGATTATGAAATTGTGTCCAGTTTAGAGAAAAAATCCAAGGGTGTCAGCCACTTTTTCAAGCTCTCTTGGGAGTCTATTGTCTCTCCCAAAATATGGGAGGTATTCTCAGGAGGTTCCTTGGAGCCATGAAAACTCTTTCATTCTTGCACCTACAGGAGAGCAGCAAATCTGTGGGCAGATGGAGCAAAACACACATTCAGCCTTCAGATTTGGGGACTAAACTGGAGAAGTGAGGGCAGGGAACACTCCCATCCATCATTTGGGATTAGAATATAGATTTCGACCAGAATTTCAAAAGAGATCTTGAATTGCAACTGGCTGAAGCAGATTTGTCCTGTCATTGGTAAACCTTAAACCGTAGCTGATGCTCTGACCACTCTGACTCAAACCCAGTGTACTTTCTTGATCATGAGGGCTAGGATTTAAAATATAATATGCAAAGTGGCCCTTTTCTTTCTTTTTTAGTTTACTCCTATATTTATTCCTACATTCTTGTACATTTCTAGCAGGACTGACAACTGCATTGGCATCAGTGGCTTGGAATGTAGTCCCTTGCCTCAAAGGTCCTTGACAACGTTTTGTGGCCAGAAGCCAGGGAAGAGTGGCCACCACCTTTCTGTGGTCCCAAACACCATCTGCACTTGGGCTTCCTTTTCCAACACATCTTTGAATCTCCGGTTTCTCACTGCCCTCTACCAGCTGCGGTGTCACAGGCTGTGGAATTGCTGCAGAATGGATTTAATTTGGCAGAGAACAGCAGTTGTCCTGGGCCAGAGCCTCCGTGTGGGCTCCTTTTCCTCAGACCAACGTAGGTGGGAGAATTTCATGGCAGAGCAGGATTTTGCTGATCAAGAAAGAGAGGATCTTTCATGGGGAGGCTCCTTCATTGAAAAGCTACATGACTTGGCAGCCCAAGGAGCCTTTTTCTTGCACGCTTGTCAGTTCTGCTGGCAGCACACGGGTAGCCCAGGCTTGTGCTTCATGGATTTCAGAGCCCCTGGATGGCTTTGTACCCTGTGCCAAACGGGGAACAACAGCCCAAGGAAACAAAGCCTGTGCTATCACGCAACCTGGGAGGGATTTAGTCTCCATGTAAATGTGTCCAACCAGCAATTGTGTGAAGGTCACAATTTACATTATAGTGATTGCCCACCGCAGGAGGCACCAGCGTGGTTAACCTCCTTCTCCATGTGCATCGTATGGGCAGAAGTGGGATGGATTAGTGTAACATTGTCACTCTGCTCTTTGGGGATCGTGGTTTACATTTCAGTTCTGGCTGATGAACAATATTCTTGATTCTTCCATGTGAGAACAGAGAAGACCGTTTCAAACCAGGCGAAGAACAAAGCACTTGCATTTCAAAGCAGAGGGGAGGCTGTTTCTAGTGGATCCTCTCTCTCCTCCGCATCCCAGGGGATGCTCTTTGCTGGGGATCTTTTGTTGAGCCCCTTTCAAGCACTCCTAATGCAAAGTGTGAGAGCTCACCGGTGAGATGGACCTTTCCTGTCCACACTGAGAAACGTGGGCCTCTCCTTTCCCACCGCATTCCTCAGCTTGCAGAGCAGCAGAATGCAGAGGCCAAGTGCAGAATGACACCTTGTGGCTTCTGACCTTTGAAGATCTTTTTGGAAAAAAGTGTTTTTTTTCAGCAGGTGAGTTTTAAGAAGCAATTCCACAGCAGAACTGATGCTCCTGATCCAACCATCAGCTTGCAGCAGCCGCGTTCTTCTCTGTTGCTCTTTGCCTTTACTTCTGCAAAACCCTTTCCAAGCAGGAGCTGGCTTTGTGGCAGAGATGTCCTTAGTTTTGAAATATTTGCCTCTTGGAAGTGTTTTATTTTGTAGGAACAGGCCTCTGGAAAGCAGTTAGACCATTCCAGAGAAAAACTGGATTAGGTCAGAAGGCTTATATGGCAGATTTTCTGCATCACCTTTCTTCCCTTTTGCCACGCCATCCCTTTTCCTTCCCCTCCGTAAGGACCGTTTCGACATGTGCTATATTTAGGCTCATCACTTTTGCAGCCCTGGTAAACATGTCTTGCCACCAGTGCTGTGGTCTGAGTTGCCTTTTGAAGGAGATGGTGAAATGAGTTGTGTTTGGCTCAGCCTGGATGGCTTCCCGGAGGTGACCTTTGCAGGGAACAGCGAGGCTGCCTCCCCCTGGGAGCTCACAGACACCCAAACACCGCAGGGAAGGTGACGTTAGTCACAGTTGTTGGTACCGAGGGTTCTGCAGGATGACACTCAGGTTGGAAGCTCTTTGAGACAGGGACAACTTTTTTTGTTTGCTGTGTTTAACAGCCTGGCATCACAACTGCTCGTGGACAGGACTCCTAGACCATAAACAAATACATACAAACAGTAGTGGTCAGTTGAAGAATCAAGTAGCCAGTCAGTCCAGAACATGAAATACTTGTGCAGTTAATTTTCCTCGTTCTGTCCCTCACACTGCACTGGAGATTATGCAATTTGCCATTTGCCTGCAAAAATACAACTGGATTCCATTGCTGCTGGGTTGTCGTTACTCCATCAGCTGGTACTGGCTCGGTTTTAACTGGTAACACCACCAAAACCCTGGTGAGACCTTCAAACGCCCCTGAAGTAAGATGTACCCAACCAGGAGAGGAGGGAGAAACGAGGGTCCGTGACACGTGTGGGCACCCGAGGCAGATTGAGAGTGACAGGGACACAGCCAGTGGCCGGGGCTGGGAGGGGGACCCGATGAACCCCCACAATTGCTGAGGGTGACACTAATTGGAGGCAGCCACGGGCTCATTCCAGGAGCCGCCTGCGGTTGGATGCAGTTTGATCACTTCGAGAAGAAGCAGGGGGGAAAAAAAAAGGGGGGGGGGGAAGAAAAATCAAATTGTTCTCGGAAATCATGTTTAATGTAGAAATCTGGTTAATATTAAATTGTAATCTGCAGTTTTCAAGTATACTATTCCTCGAGGAAAATGTTTCCTGTTTGAGGGCTGCGAGTATTAAGGGTTCCCTTATTACATCACTTCCTATGTCAGACCCAACAAGCCTTCAACATGCATTAATGTATTGATAATGGTAATTTCAAAATGATTGTTTGAGAAAAAAATATATATATAATATATCTGGGCAATACTCCAATCATATGGATCAATTTAGCTTTAGAATAATGGGGCCAAGCTGGTATTTTTGACACAGCATCCAAAGAGGACTTTCACAAGAGCAGTCCTGCTGGAGGTGTTCTCTGCTGCAATTCCAATTCGGGAGCATGGAGTGTTTGGCCATCAATTACAGCACCAGCTCGATTTATTCACTGCTAAACCGACTTTGCAGGCAGAATTTCCCTTAATCCCACACAAATTGCAAATTGATAACTGCGCATGGAACGGAATGAACATTATGCACCCAAGTGTAATAATTTATAATAATAATAATAACAACCCACAAAATATCTGGACACTTTGACAAAAACACAGCAAAAACATATATTACCAAAAAAAAGCAACCACTAATAACCAATTCTGCCAGCAAATAGTACACACACAACCCAGCAAAGCCTCACAAATTATGAGGAAGGAATTTTTGCAGGAAGACACCACTTATGCTTTCTATAAAGTAGTGATGGAAAGAGCTTTCCAGAGCTGTTGACAAGAACAGAAGAAGGCCAGAACCCTACTGTTAACTCTATCAGGCTTAAAGGCCGTCAGTGGTTTAATATTTTAGTGATCACACTGGGATCCATGAGTCTTCACCAGAAATGTGCACAGATCGCTCATGGTGCCGTGGTGAAAAACAGAGAAATTATTGAAAATCTCAATTTGACATTTCTTTAAAAGCCCAAAATAGTTTTTCATTTGGGAAAAAAATAATCAAACCATAGAACAAGGAAGTGAAACTAGAAAACCTATAGTTCCAACAAAAGGTAACATACATCGCAAATTTGTAGTCAAATTCTTTTTCTTAGCAAAGAATATAGAGTGTGTATTTCTAACATATTCAAAAGTGTCTAAACCATGTGTTACATATTAGAAAATTGATCCAATTTTATACTGTTCAAGCTACGTGGTGCTACATATCATATTTTAATGTATCATCATAACTTGCAATTCAAATGCAATGAAAATCGATCAGGTTTGTCATGCTGTGAATATGCTGCACTTTACACAGATTATCCTCCTTTATTTACCATTATTTATAAAGTAATGCTATCAAAAACTTACACAGATTCTTTTCCCTTTACTAATATTGAAAAAAAATATATCCTGTCTTTTTTAGAGGAGGTAAAGAAAGAAATAAAGCAGAAAAAATTATCCTTTCTATAAGCTTCATCCCCTGATGTCACCCTTTTGAAATCAATGGTCTGATGAAATAAATGCTGTTTTATTGAAAATGAGCTGAGAACGAAAATACCTTTTCCTCTCACTTATACCGGCTAAATACAGAAAATTAGTTCAGAGCAATGGGTCAATTTTTCTGCTGAAATTACTTCATTGGCTTCAGAAGTCTCTGCCCTTCTTCCTCTCAAACTAACCTAAAATCTGCAGTAACTACACAGATGAAATTATTTCCGATGCTCATATCAAGGCACAGGCCAAGATTTATCCTGCTGGATCCAGGGGAACTGGACCAGAGCAAAAACCCCTCCTGGTGGGGTCAGGGTCAGCCCTCTGTGTTTCACCCAAATACTCCAGATTTAGATGGGACTGAAGTTAATTTGGGACCAGGGACTAAACCAGCGCTAATTGAGGGACTCCCCTTGAATTCCCCACTGGAGATTTGGCTCTTGGCCCACGCGCGGATATTAATTCCGGGCTCAGAGACAGCAGGCTCCATCCTTCCCACCACCCTTCTGTTTGTCTGTCCCCTCCCCTGCTACGGCCGGACAGACCTGGGGAGTAAATCACAGCCTGGAGCTGCTGCTTGTAAAGAGGCTTTTGCAGAGTTGTCCCCTGGAACAACAAAACCCCCTGGCAATCAGAGCCCACAGAGAAAAGCGGCTCATTTTTCAAGGGCTTTCCAGCCTGTTTTCTGCTCCGGCTCCATCCAGGAGCCAGCCTTACAGACTCACCAATATTTTCATAATTAACCCACCAGAATTTTCATAATTTGTAAACACAGTAAAATGGCTTTGGAGACATAGGGTGTGCAGTCAGAGGGAGCGTGTGTGTGACGGGGGAACGGTGCCGGGGTGAGGGGCGGGAGGGGGGGGGACACGTTTCCTCAGGCAATTTACATTGGGCTCAGGAAACCTGGGAGGGTGCCCGCTGCAGTTAAGTGATCAGGCTCACGACTCAAAGCGATTTTTCTTGAAGTGTCACTGCAACACACAACCACCATGTGTTCTTTTCTTGGCTCGGTTTTCTGCCCTGATGCTCCAGAATTTGGACGGGCTGCTCCCGCCTGCCCCGTTTTCATCCGGTCCCTTTGGTGGGGCAGGGGGCAAAACTCCACTTGACAAAACTGTGAGTGCTCCCCTGGCCTTCCTCCTGCTCCTCCTCCTCCTCCTCTTCCTCTTTTTTTTCACCTCCTCCTCCTCCTCCTCCTTCTCCTTCTCTTCCTCCTCACACTTCAACATGCAGGGACTCTCCTGATTTTTGGGGTTTTGGACAAAACTGTTAGGAGTTGATGGACAAGCAGGTCTAGGATGTGTGTCTCTGCACAGAAGACAGAGGTTATGCGAGGAAAAGGAGTAATAAAATTTCAGAAGCTATCCAAAAGTCTGTTTGCCAGACTCAGCCACCTCCTCTGACCTGCCAGCTCCGAACTAAAACCAATAGCCCCGTACCTGTCCCATTCTGCCCTTGGGCTCATCCCTCATCCTGGTGCCCAGTGGCCACGAAGTGCCCATGACCCACACTGGGACTTGCAAGAAGCGATAGCTGGGGCTGGGAGCAATGGGAGCAATGGGCAGGGTAACGTGTCCGAAGGCTGTAACTCTCAGTCCCTACGGGCCAAGAGAGGACACTAATTTGGTGCTGTTTTCACGGGAATGATTTAATCCTTACCACCATCTGGATTCTAGCTGGAGGCCACCCACCCAAGCACTGACCAGCTCATATATTTCTTAGCTTGGATGATTTGATGTGATCATGACCCGAGGCTGTATAGCTGTCACAGGGGAAGAAATAAAAAACAGCTTCGTTTACAGAACTGAGTTCAGTTTCAACTCCCAGCGGAAAAACAAAACAAAACCCCAAAAGAACTTAAAATATCGTAATTTTGAGAATTGCAAAGTCTCCTGTGACTGACAGCAGTTTCTACAGGGTACACGGGAGTGATTTATGTCTTGAAAAAGGCATGTGGCATGGCTGAAATCAGAGCCACGGCTGCCCTGACCGCTACTGTCCCAGCACTGCTGAGTCAGCAGGCCACCGACGTGCCAGGTCCCCACATCTACCACCTTCCTTTTCTCCATCTTGGGTTTCTCCTCTTGGCAGCCATCAGGAGATTTAGATGGGATCTCAGGAAGAACTTGTTTGGTGTGAGGGTG
>BJBW01002936.1:0-10300 GCA_004320125.1 Scolopax mira | reverse complement strand
TGGTGGGAGGTGTCCCTGCCCAGGGCAAGGGGTGGCACTGGACAATCTTTAAGGTGTCCCTTCCAATCTGGACCATTCTATGATTCTGTGATTCTCTGCGTTTGTTCCCAACATCCTGCTGACCTGCAGTGGCCAGTCTCCTAATTGAGCTGTCTAAATTAGGCGTGTAACATTCCATGGTGGAAGTAAGCCTCAGACTAATCAGCCTGGGTGGTAATGGATGTAACAATGTCAGAGTGACAGGCCATGCCTACACGCTCTCCAAGCCGGCCAGAGAAGAGCCAGCTCCAGCCTCGCTGCCTTCTAGCTGCATTAAGGTGGCACCTCGCCCAAACTAATAAGTCCTGTGGAGAGGCGCCATGTTAACATGGCCATAAAGCTTCCAGATTGGAACAGCTTCACGGGCAGGTCTGCCGAGGAGCCTGGGTCTGTCAGCACGGAGAGAGGGAGACCTCCTTCTTGTTGCCGTTCCTCATTTTTTGACTCCAACTTCAGCTGAGGCTGAAGACCTCCCAGCTTAGGTATGGCCCTTAGCCCTCCCGAGGTCCCTTGCAGGGGAGCCTTGGCATCCCTGGGCCCTTAGCACTGGGGAAAAGTGCTCCCTTGTGGAATTCTCCACCTTAAACTGGCAGATGTCAGGTGCTTTTACTTCCTTCCTCCTCTACAAAGTCCTCCATGTGCCTGTGTCCACGGGCACCCAGGGACACATCCACGTGTTGGTCTGATTTGTTCGGTTTTGAAAGCAACCTGGAATAATTTGGTCAAATTATAGAAAGGAACACCACGTCCTGTTTTCTTGTGATTTTTTTTTTTTTTTTGCCTTTCGTTAAATGAAAGATAAATGGCAGATAATGACTCACTCATCTTGATCCACCTTATAAGCCCCACAATCAAATCTTATTGCAAAGGCATCTAAGGTATGTAGTGCTGAGGAAAAGTGCTTGTCAGGAGGGATAGAGAACAAAGGGTACCTGGAGGTTAGTAAATGTTTTTCATGGGTTCTGTAAGCTGTGGTTTCCTCTATTGGGGGTGTTAGACACTTTCAGCTTTCTAGCTCCTCTGTCAGACACCCAGCCAAACAAGGGAGTGATTAGCAGAGCTGCCTTGTTGAGGCTATTGTTGTAGGTATGGTTTTAATACACCCACAGTTCTTGGCACTCGTGTTCATTTTCTGACTCCAGGAAATCTTGAACTGTTTATTGATTCAAAGGCAAGAAATAGAACATCGAGATGGAGCTAATTGGCCGGAGACATAATCTGCAAGTCACCCAAATAAATATTTACATTAATTGAGACCTAGTTTTGTGCGAAGAAAAAAGTAGCCTGGTTTAATAGCGATAATTTCTTGCAAATTTGCATTTTATTAGTTTGTTTATCCATGGACAGAACCTTAAGTGCTATCTTAGACGAAGATACACCGATGTCACAACACAAGATCCAGGTGCCCACAGTGGTTGGCGCTGACGAAGGCTGCCAGCTCTGCAGAGGGTGGTTATTCTGTCTGCGACACTTCAGTGTTTGCAGAGGAAAATGGCCTGCAGAGACCTCTGGCCCTGGCAACCTGCATGCTTTTTTCTGCCTATGAATGCCCTTCAGTGATAGACGGGATAGGAAACCTCAGATACCTACATGGGGCATTCACTGCCCTGATGAGAGAGTCACACAAGCCTGCATCGATCCCTAAAGAACATCCCCTGCTATGCTGGACCCTTGTTTGGCCTTTTTTCATTTTTGCTCTTCCATGCATAGAAATACCCATGGGCTGCTGCTTTGCTTTCATCATTTTTCAAGAGGTAGACATGGTTCCAAGCTGAATTGGGAGGAAAAAAAGCCCATGCTTTAATAGGCTTGTTGTCTGACACGGGAACACAAGCTGCAGAAGATGGTGTTAGTGGGAACTAATAGTCCCCGTGTCCTCTGCCTGCATCCTCCAGCAACTGACAGGAGGAGAGGCTTTGGCCCTCTCTTCCTCCAGCATTCACTTGTCAGGCCATCAGGAGGACGGCAGCCATCCAAAGTACTCGGAAGAGAAATAGGAATAAAGACAGAGCAGAGAGCAATATTTATAATGTTTCATTCTTTGGAACAGCGAGGGCTGGGTTCTACGCATGAGAGCTCTTGCACTGGAGAGAAACACTGTGCTGGCTAAAGTGTCTCTGCAACCCTTTTTCTAATTAAAAAGGACTCCTCTCTTCCCTGCCTCTCATTTTACAGCAAATTAGATATGAAACCAGATCTGCTTTCTCCGCTTCTCTGAACTCTAATGACAGCTTACCATTGAGAAACATTTTGTTTGGGCCTAGGAGAGAGGGCAGAAGCCAAGAACAGTCTTTGCAACACACTGAGAAATATCGAAGGAACTCCCTTGTTGCAGCAGCAGCGACGAGAGCAACCCGTGTCCCAGTGTGAGAGAAGAACCTCAGGACTGGGAGGGAGGAAGAAGAGCTGGGGATTGAGATGGGAACCACTTCTTCTGCAAGTGTGTGATGCTGCTGGGTACAGTCGTGGCTACCTTCAGGCAACCACAACTTGCCTACTTCTAGCCTGGACAATAACAGATTTAAATCTTGCTGCTTGTCGTGGAATATTAAGCAGGTGGATAAACCCCTTCATACTTGACATCCTACTGGAAAGCAAAGGAAATGAACATTTTCACTATGTGTGCAAAGGGGTCGGTTTTCTCAGGGTACAGACCCACAGGCCCACTCTAATGTCACTGGAGCAACCTGGAATCCTCTTCTTCTCCAGAGAAAAGGTTTGACTGACCCCAGAGTAAATGCAGCCTGGGAATTCTACAGAGGAACCTCATCAGAATTAAAAAATGAGTCCATCTCAAGGTATGTTATGAACAGGATTAAAAAAAACCCAACACTTTACTGCATCTTTTCAGGAGCCTTACTAAAGTGACAGTGCTGGAAAAACATCTTTAATTCAATCAGTTCATGGAATAGGATGGGGAAAAAGCCCTTTCCTCCCTGCCTACCCTGCTGCTGGAAGTGATGCAGTACAGAGTCTTCTGCACCATGTCCCAGCATGAGGAAACCACGGCTGTGGGCTCCCCTGGTCATCAGCTCAAGCGACACTTCTATCAGGTACAGCCCCTCACAGATCTGCTCCATCAACCGCGCTCCCGAGTTCACTCGCTCAGTTCTAGTGGAGAAATCCCTTAAGGTACATAAACCTATCTTCACTGTAAAGAATAAAAACAACCCTGGAATGCAATGGCCTGTCTAATCCTGTTATTTTATTTTTTCCGGAGTGCGGAAGTCCTCTATTGTTTATCAATGTTTGATAAGCTCATGCTGTAATTTGCCAATCACAAAGGACTGGTAGAAAGGGAAAGGATTTGACTGACTCTGAAAAACCAAGGAGTGCCTCCGTTAATCTCTGCCATTCTTCCGGCATCCCTGAAAGGCAAATACTGGTGGCTGGCGATGACTGATGGGTGGCGGGTGATGGCAAGGTGCCCCTGAGCCAATGAGCAGGCCAAAGGCTCAGCTACACCTCTGAAAGTTAAGCAATCTCACTAAATTGTGTGTGATAAAATTCTAATCTATTGGCTGTACAAACCTGGTCAAGGGAATGTTTTGGCACAGTTGTTGAGTAAGAAGATAAATAAGATTGGAAGAGATGGGGAAGTTTCTTGTTTAGCTCCTAATCACTTTTTCCCCTCAAGGTTTCTTTAATTCCAAGTCCAGTCTGAAGAAAGACTTTTGTCTGTTAAAGTCCCCCAGTTGTGTTGCTGAACATCAAATCAGAGAGTGAGGCCCCAAACCTGTGGCCTCGCAAAGGAACAAAAGTAATTCTCTTTTGCTCCTTCTTGCCCCTGTGATCTGCTGATCCACTAAACTGGGCTGCAGAGCATCACGGTGCAACCTCAGAAGGTACTGCTGAATCACAGAAACTCACCAAAATCAAGTAACAGCAATAACAGAAACAATAACAAACATCCATTTGTACGCTTTAGGGTAAGGGGTCCCCAAATGCCTTACCAGAAATAAGTAAAAATCGATATTACAATAAACAAAGGCAACATGCTCATAAAAAAAATATCCCAGTTCGAGCACTCCTACCACTTAATCCCATCTGTCAATAACACAGCTGCACTGCAGGGACTGTTCAGCATCTTTCTTTATTTTTCTAGGCATCCTGGCTGCATGTAGCACATTAAATGACTCAGAGATCCAACAGGCGATTTTGAAAGTCACTCTCTGTGGCTGCTACATGTTTGCTTTTCTCTTGACCTCACCACTCATATCTTGCTGTTGTTGCAAAACTAATTCATGGGCTGGATCCAAAAAAATGGAAACTGCACTCCCCTCAGATTCTTGCATTTCTGAAAAAGCCCTTCCTGCTTCCTGTTTGCACTCTCGGCAGTGTTTCCAAAACAAAATTTCCACTGCCTTTGAAAAACAGAGAGCCACGCTGAGCAGGAATGCGAGCTCCAAGGCAGTGGCACATCCAGGACAACCCAAGAGAGTGATGGGCTCGTAGAAAAGTCCGGAGGCCGAAATTTAATTTTTACCCATGAAAAAATAAGAGCCTTCAGAGTGTCAGTGTCTGTCGGGTGCAGGTGAGAGAGATGGAGCTCACCAGGCTGTGGCACCTATCGAACCTCTGCACCAGGCTGACTGCCATCAGCATCTGCTTTTTGGCTACATATGAGTTAGAGAGATGTGGAGCTTCCAACCCTTTCGTTGTGAGCATTAGCACCAAGGTTAATTTGCAGCCCGAGCTTCCCCCAGAGCACGTCCAATTAGGTTTTACCAGAAGCTGGAGGATCAGGTGAGTTTCTGCAACCCAATTGGAAGTGGCCTTTGCAGAGATTGTCAGCACAGAGTGTTGGGCATTGCTGATAAACAGAAGGGATGATTCTCTTGAATTCTACGGCTGCTTTCAGAGTCACAACGTGAATTGTCACCTGCAAATGGAAAAGTTTGCTTTCTGACAGTTGCTGCCCACCAAACCTGTGGGATATTGAGGTTGGTGCAGAAAGAGGCCCGGGATGGTGTTGCTCCTGGACAGCCCGAGTCAGGCCACTTCTCCTGTCCCAGGGCCAGGGCTGTGAAGAGCATCACCTGCTCCACCATGCTCCATCACCAGCTCTTGGAGCAGAGACAGCAGGCAAATGCCTGGGGCAGCAGAGTACTTGGACAGACAATTATCCATGGCTCAGCTACCCGTTTAACCCTTTCTATAGTCCTGGAAAGCCCAGAGAGCTGCTACCAACAGATGGGTTGAAGGAAACCTTAGTGGGGAGAAAGACTGTCACGGTCCTCTCTCACTGTTCTGGCAGTAAGAAGGTTGAGTGTTTGGAGCTCTCCCCCAGTTCATTGTTCTGATTTTTTCCCCCACCTTTCAAAGGCTGTGACAACCTGGGCTTGTTTCCGGGACAGAAAAATGTCAATCCCCTTGAGCTGCTGAGAAGCCTTCACCTGGCTCTGGATTCCCCTCCTTGGTGCCTCTGTTTTCTTAATGATCTTTTATCATTCTTTAGTTTTTTTTCATGAGATGAGAATCTGGTGAGTCTTTAACTCAATTGGCAGAAAGATGTCGAGATTATTAGAGGGAATATCACTACTGCCATCTCTGCAGGTATGAAGCAAGTCAGTTGAAACTGGCTGGGGTTTTGGAGTGGATCAGTAAATGGAAATTGCAGACACCTGGGCTGTGCAAATTGTGCAGGAACTTGTTTTACAGCTTCCGTTGGTGCCAGATGAAAGTTCCTTGGACGCGCTGGAGATTTGCAGGTGATGGTTTATAAGGGCAATAGAATTAGTGTGGCTGGAAGAAAACATGATTACACTTCAAACGTACAGTTAGATCCTTACTTCCTTAACATTGTGGCATCTGCAGCGTTATTCTGTAAATTCAGGAAGAAGGTGGTGAGTAATTTTAATGTTTTTCTGTTTTGTTTTCATGCTATCATTTTTTCTTTGTTAAAACTCAAATATCTCTTTCACAACTAGGGATCTTCTGCAATTACAGTGTCAGTCATCATTATCCATATTACCTACATTTCGTAATTCGTGCCTGGCACCTGGACTATATTTGAAAAATGTCATTGTATATTTGCTCAAATACTCACAGAAATGTATTCCATGATGGATACCAGTCATAAAGTGGCTGCAAACAAGTCTGGTCTAAAATATGTATTTGTTTTTATGAAAAAAAAAAGTTGAAACATAACCTTGCAAATTTTAAAACATTTCTCCACTTGTTAACTCTGTAAAGAAGGGAACTGTTTTGCCTGTGCTGTAGAGAGGATGAACTAAAAACCAGAGAGATTCAGTCACTTGACTCAAGTCACATGGAAAGTTTGTAATTGAATTTTGATCTACCTTGTCTGGTGCTCCTGCCTTTCCTGCACCAGTAACTCCTTTCCTGGGAGAAGAAGGGATTCAAAAGTTCACCTTTCTTTCCTTGCCATTGGAAAATCTTTTTTTCTACCTAGATTATCATCGGCTTTCTGAGGGCAGCCACTAACCTGGTGAGAGTAAGGTCTGTGTGGGCTGTGCTGCTCACAGTCCAGCCAGACTGTGGCAGAATGGATGCCTTGTGTGAGTGGGAAATACCCCAAACTCTCAGGATTTTGCTACCTTTATAGCAGCTCCAGTGTGTCCAGGCAGATTTCAGTGCAGTTGTTTTGCCTTGGCAAAAAACCGTGCCCCAAACCAATGGATAATTCCTCCTCCTCCCTTCACACTCGGAGATGTGTCTCAAACTGGCGTGGCAGAAGTGGGGAACAGGCAGGAGAGCGGTGTGGGTAGAAGCCATTGCACATGGGGGACAGAACATCTGCCATAAACAGAGAGCTCAAGATTTTTTGGGCAAAGGGAGCCATTCCCTAAGGCTATTTCTAGCACTGATGAGCCTTTTCTCCTCCCAGCAGACACACATGGTATTCAATTTTGCAATTCCTTGGCCACCTGTGATTTGCGATTAAGCATTATTACAATAATTCACTATCTTCTCTGCAATCAGACTTTTTTTTCCCTCATTCTTTTCTGTCTGCCTTGCTGCATGATATCCTTATCACAGGTGAATTACATTTTTTATTGGTGGGTTCAGCCTGTCCCAGACTATGGCAATGTGCTCAGGAGGGTCGTTATCCTGTTGTGTTATGTGTCTGCTCTTTGTATGTTGAGCAACACCACGGAAAAATAGCTTGATAATCCAGCAATGGGTGGCATCAAAATGCAAATAGAAAGAAAATGGCAGTGTCAGCACATAGGGAGTCTTCTGAGAGTTACAGAATGGGTACAGGTTGTGTAGACCAGTGATAAATCCATATCTATCCTTTGAAGTACAGCATTAACAGTTGGCTGGATGCCAGCTCTGGTCACAGGTCTCAGACATCCTTCCCACCGTGCCCAGTCTGTCACCTTCTGTGACATTGACCATGATTTCTGATGGATACCCCCGTGTGGTGTTGCACAACTCCATCGGGATCACTTGCACCAGTAAAGGAAGAGGAATCAGCTGTTAAGTAACTGTTAGCCCTGTCCTCTTCCAACCTGGTGTAAACTTCTCACCACAGAACACTGAATTCACACTCCTAATGAAGATTAACATGAAATGTGAAGATTAAGCTATTTCTCTCTTCTTTCTTGCCCAAAGAGTATCAAAAAGTTACAATGCACTTTCTGATGTCACTCTTTTATCGGTGTGAGGCAAGTTCTTATTATCTACCCTGATGACTTTGCAAGTTTTTCTTTTCATTCTTGAAAGTCAATTGTGAATGACCTGAGAATTTCATTTTCAGTGGAGGTGTTTTAGGTAGCAGAAAGATGATCCTTTTAATTTACACCTCGGAGCTGAAGTCGTGTTGGCACATGGGGTTCTCTGCCTGGTCCTGTCTTCTACAGCTTGACTCACGTGGTGGTTGTTACCCACAGAGTTCCTGGGCACAGACTTTCTCTCAGCACCAGAGACTCTCATTTAGGAGCATCTCCGGAGGCCAAAGGTTGTTCCTGGCTTTGAAGACTCCGTTTTGCTGTAGGCTCTGGTTGGGATGTGCCTGTGACCTAGAGCTTCCTTGTGCCCACGTCTGAACTCAGGCAAGAGCCCGTGCTGGAGCTCCCCATGCCCTTAGTCATGGAGTCACCCCAGGTATTAACGTTGAGTCAAAGAGAAAAGCAGAGATTCAATCCGTGTTTATTTTGAAATAATCTCTGGAAACATAACATGATAGCAACTCAAGTAACTCCTTTCCTTTTGGCAGTTGCAGCTCTTCTTGAAATAAGCAGGTAAGTTACAAGCCTCGGGGGGATTTTAAAAACCACTTGTCCCTCAATCATTTTTCCACTTTCCAGCTACTACACAGCACAAAAAGACTTAAATGATATTTATGTTCCTGTAGACTTGGCAGCACAGTTCTGTGTTCATAATGGGCTATGTTTTTGGGACTTGGGGAAGGGGGGAGAAATTTCCACTCATTTTGTATAATTATGATATAGAAAATATTTGTAGATCATGTTTTTGGACCATAACTAATGTGCTGTTCAATCCTGCCTCCTACGTGAGCCTGACACGTTTGCCCTGGCGGGGGCCGCGGGTGCAGAGGGGGATATTTACACCCCGGTGGCTTTTTCAGTGACATCATTGAACAGACTCAAGAAGTCACAGCTCCGGGGCTGTTCTTCATCACTTGCTTTGTTTGGAATTCCCTCTGCCACAAATAAAATAAACCACCAAGAAACACCCCTAAAATTCCTCCGCTCACCCATGTCCAGGTTTTGTGGGGTTTTTTTTTGTTTTTTTTTTTTTTTACTTTGTCCTGGTTTTTGTTTTCTGGTGTGCGTGGCAGCCAGTGGTGAAAATCATGCAGGAGAAGGTAGGCCTGGTACCTGGAGTGGCCATATTTCAGTAAATTTTAACATCTTGTTGAGTGTGCAGCTTGGGTGTATGATTTTGGTGACTTTGCTGCTGCTGCATTTTCCTACAACTTGGACCATGTACATAATCCTTAGTTGTCTGTTGGTGCAACGGGGAGAAATAAAGCATCTTGTGTTAGAGGATTCAGGATTACAGGATCTGGCATTTAGAAAGAGTTTCAAAGGGAAAGGCCAAGTCCTAAGAATTACTAAACGGTTCTCCTCCCCTCCCAGGACACACTTTTCACAGACTGCTCCAGGCTGAGCATCATTCTGGATGTCCTGGTCCCACCAGGCCATTGCCAGCCCTTACCCCATGGCAGGGAACACAGGTGAGGAGCTGATGGGCAGCTGCATCCAGGACAGACTAAAGCCTCCCCTTTTGTATACATCTCTCAAGGTCTGTTAGCCCTACATAGGCTACGTGAAATTATAGAATTGCTTCTCTTCTAACTCCCAAACACGAAGAGAAAAGAAATGGAGAGCTTCAAGGCAAAGCAGACAGCTTTCTCAGTTTTCTCTGTTCAATTAGCAATGCCCACAAATCCCGTCCATCTGATTAAATCCATAAAAATAATATCTTCCCACCCCACCATCTCGCCATGCCTGCAAAAGCCCTAAATTAAAATAAACAGTTCCAGGCTTGACTTTTTTTTGTTCATTGTAATCATCCTAAATCGGTGGCTCCAGCCTCTCTCACTGGCTTCTGTAAAAATAGTTCTCCTTTACTGCTAAACCAAGGCTTCTTTATACAGCCTCCCAGTGCACAAATGCTGCTCTTATTTACATAGAGAAATTACAAACAGGCTCTTGATTCTTTGATCCCATGTATTCAAACAGCCCCGGGCTTCTGCTGATTCTGGCTACAGGAATCAGGTGCCTGGTAGTGGGTTTTGCCCTTATTATGGTGCAAAAAGCTCTGACTTTAACAGTCACAGCGCCTATGTGGGCATGAAACCTTGGGAAGGAGAAAAGCTCTCTGTCCCTCTGCTGCTCCAGCACTCTCAGGACACTGAACATTGTTGACTTATTTTGGCACCCAAAAATGGATCTGTTCCTCTTGGCCTTCAGTTGCAGAACTGAGCCTGGTTCTTGGCTGATCTGGGAGGGGAAGGAGCTTTTTGGGATGCATCTCCCCTGTAACTGGTTTATTTAACTTAGGTGCTGGTATAACCCCTACACTGAGCACTGAATAAGGGTATTCAAGGGTTCACTGGCAGCTTGGAAACCCTGCACTCACAAGAGAAGGCAGTTTTGCTGCTCATTAAACATGTGGTGCAGATACGAGAGGTGGGATGGACAAGAGGCTCTGGAGAAAGGATGTGAGTCCCTGGTTTCTGCTCCAGCCTTGGGGTGACCGACCCTCACGAGCTGTCAGTAGAGCAGCAAAGGGAGCCTTGGGAAAGAGAACCATGAGAAAAAAG
>BJBW01002935.1:22424-33793 GCA_004320125.1 Scolopax mira | reverse complement strand
TTGGCTTTCTTGGCCACCTGGGCACACTGCCAGCTCATATTCAGCTGCTTGTCAATTAGAATCCCCAGGTCTTTTTCTGCCAGGCAGCTCCAGCCACACTTCCCCAGGCCTGTAGCGGTGCATGGGGTTATTGTGGCCCAAGTGCAGGACCTGGCACTTGGCCTTGTTGAAGCTCATACCACTAATGTTGGCCCAATGATCAAATCTATCTAAGAAGTCTCTCTGTTGAGCTTCCCTATCCTCGTGTGAAACAACACTCCTGCTTAACTTGGTGTCATCTGCGAACTTGCTGATGATACACCCTATGTCCTTATCTAGATCATCAATAAAGATGTTAAACAGAAGTGGTCTCAACACTGAGCCCTGAGGCACACACCACTTGTGACCAACTGCCAGCTGGATTTAAATCCATTGAGCACCACTCTTTGGTGCTCCAGCCAGCCAGTGCTTGATTCATCAGATCGTATGCTCATCCAGGTCATGTGCAGCCAGTTGTTCCACAAGAATTCTATAGGGAACAGTATCGAATGCTTTTCAAAAGTCCAGGTATACAATATCCACAGCCTTTCCCTCATCTAATAATCAGGTCATCTTGTCATAGGAGATCAGGTTCGTCAGGCATGACCTACCTTTCATAAACCCATGCTGACTAGGCCTGATCCCCCAGTTGTCCACGATGTGGCTTGTGATGGCTCTCAAGATGACCTGTTCTATGACCTTCCCTGGTATCAAGGTCAGACTGACAGGTCTATAGGCAAAGGAGGATCCAGGAAACTTTCTTGTAAATGGGTGTTACGTTTGCCACCCTCCAGTCCATTGGGACCTCCCCAGTTAGTCACAACTTCATGTAAATGATGGAAAGTGGCTTGGGGAGCACATCTGCCAACTCTTTCAGCACTCTTGGGTGTAGCCCATCCAGCCCCAGAGGTTTGAAAGATCTGAAGGGCTCTACTTAACTGACAATAAACAAACTGTTTTCTGATTTATTCTACTTAGATTACTCACTTCAGTGTCCTTTATTTTTCATTTTCTCAAAAATGTAACAGCTTATTAAGGAGTGGAATTTGTATTCTGTTGTCAGTCGATTTGAAAAATGGAGAAAAATACTATTGTGACTCCTTAAAGGCATTGTATGTATGGGTTTTGTTGTTGTTTTGTTGGGTTTTTTTGTTGTTGTTCAGGTGTTGTTTTGTTGGGATTTTTTTGGCATGCCATCAGGAGAGCCATAATAAAAATAAAAAAACCCCAAACCAAATCAAACCATACCTCCAAACCACAAACAAGTGAATTGTTGTTATGAGTAAACCATTAGAGTTAAACCAATTAATGGTAATTTTGTTGACATCAAGATAAATGCATACTTTAAACAAATTACAGAATACTGTAGTCTGACACTTAACATACTTTAGATGACTATTTCTGTCAGAAAGACAGCCTATACAAGAATTTTATGACAGCATTCCACATAGGCAAGTAACTCAATAATCCCTAAAGAAATCACTGTACTACTAAAAGCAGCCAGTGTAAAATTCAGTTCTTTGGCTTATAAAATCTAATAGACAAGTAAAAACAAAGAAATAAGGTGATGCATATCACCTAATGTTTTTTTGACCAGAACTTAAAGTACTGTTGGTAGGGAAGAGAAGAACAGTGACTAGTAGCTCAACTTGCTTTCTGTGCAGAGCGGAACATTAAAAAAAAAAAAAAAAAAGAGGAAGAACAACAAATGATCCCACTGAGATTGTCACATGGCTGCAGGAACTATAAGAATTCAGAATACTACTTTTAACTGGGTTAGCTTGAGATGTCAGAAATGGTAAGATGACAATTGGAAGCCAGAGTTCAGTTAGAGTACTTAATCCATTGTACTTAACTACTATCTTAAAAAAACCCAGCAACTACTATCTTAAAAAAAAAACCCCAACAACTACTATCTTAAAAAAACCCAACCCAAACCTCACAGCTTAATCCTCCCTAGATCAATTGTGAAGCTTAAAAAAAAGTAAAAATCCATAGTGCAGATTCTTTCTGTTACAGAAAAGTTACAGAAACACAACAGGAAGATATCATATAAAAGGGACAGGTGATACTTTGTATTCTTCCCACACACACTTTCACTACAGAAAACCTGATACACAGACATGGAAGCACTTTATTTTTTTAAAAAAAAGCATATTGCTGAAAGACCACACTATATTTTACATGAAATATTATAGAAAAAACTTGATTCTTCTGTTTGTTTACTTGCATGTGGTTTCACTCTGTGTTTGTCTAGCTTTGGTTCCCTTTTTGTACACACAAGAGCTAAAAGAAAAGAGATAAGCTTGCCAAAATGAAAATTAGCATGAAGTATTGCTTCTGCCTCTCCTAAGAATGATGGAAGAATTCAGAAGTAGACTTAACAGCTGCAACTATGCTTGTTTGTTTGCAAACTAAGACTTCAGATCTGTAAGTTACCTTTAATGCCAGTACTGAAAAAGTTCCTATTACATCAATGCATTTTTAAATCACTGGAGATTTTAAACCAAAACTCAATTTATTTTCAGTCATGAAAATGAGAATGAAATTTAACAAAGAGAACCACTACGCACTTTACTTGTATTTAACGCTTATATTAAGCATTATTTTGCATTAAGCTATATCATATTCTAAAAATTAAAAGGAAAGGGAGTAGGTTATGTTTTTTCATACTTAATTTAAGGACTTTTCTCCCCTCCCTAGCACTGAGATATCTGACTTTTGTTAAGATGAAAGTAATTATTCAGACTTACCTTGCAAAAGGAATATATGACAGACTATACCTGAAAAAAAAAGAGGGAAAAAAATGTATTTGACAGAGTATTCATGCCTCCTAGAACCCAATTATTTCACTTAAGTTCAGCATTAATAAATGCAACCTGCTGTAGTAAAACTTTAAACAACATTACCTACTCGATTTAATGCTTACCTAAAAAAGATGACACACTTGGACAAGAACTAATGTGCTGCCAAGGATTCCCTGGTTTACTCTTTGCCTGAGAATTTTTTTTTTTAATTTTTTTCTTATATAGTTCAAAACTTCTATTACCCATAAACTTAAAGCAGATTTACTATCATCAGATTCAAAAGAAATGGAGATTTCTGGGAAAACTCTATTCTTCAATATGATAGAGGCAACTTTTTCCATTTTAAACCACAATACATGTTACTATGCAAATACACATCTTCTAATTGTATTATTTATGTAACCCTAAATACAGATATATGCTGTAGTATAAATAACACACTACAATTGTAGTGCTCAAACAGTTCATAATTCTATTATTCTCTGGAATAATATGGTAATATGGTAATGTAGCCTCCAGGCTACATTTTGTTCCCATGCCCAGCCTGATCAAGCTGTAGGACACTTAAACATCAAGATGTCTGCTCTAAACACATAGAACACAGTTTGATTTCGTGGTCTTCCTTCCTTCCCAAGCACTCACTCTCACGATGCCCAACAGTCCCTATCCTGAACAAATGGTTACTCAGTGTAGACACCGTGTATTCAGGTTCAAGTTCAAACACAAACTGTGGTCGCCTTGGATCGCCCAAAAGTTAGTACCAAGTAATTCCCCTGAGACAAGGAAAGCAAGGATGTTCAGTTGTATCTTCATGGAGAAGCAGTAACTTCCAAAACGTCGGCCTGGCTTGCGATCAGTCACCCAAATGTGCTCACACATTCCTGAGCCCAGTCCTTGAGTGCATCTGGATGGTCATCACAGAACCTGCTGCACTAAATTTACCCTCTCACATCCGCACGCTCTCTCCCCCATGCTGCTAAATATTCTTGGGGCAGGACACCCTATGAAAATGTCATTTATTTTCCTCTGCTTCAAAAATTAAAATTTAGTTAGAACTCAAAAGAGGAGATAATCAAAAGCAGAACATATGAATATAGTTTCCACAACAGAGAAAAGGCATAAGATTTTTTTTTGCATATATATTCCTTTCATAATGCCTCAAATAAGTTCATGCATTGCAGAATATACTTAAAATTACCATTTTTGCAAGACGATTGCATATACATTTTGCTGAAGTTACACAGCCTATCTCAGAAAAACAGATTGAGGCTAGCATTTGGGAACATTTAATGTTATGTGAAGCATATATAGATATATATATACACATGTAGGTTTATAATCACGCGGGTGTTGGGGCAGGGAGAATAAATTAAAATTAACTTTAAGAATCTTACCAGGTCATTGCCAAGAACTGCAATATGCAGAATAACACCGCCAAACCTTTTTTATTCCACTAAGTAAAAATAAAGCAAGCATTGCAAGTTAGTTCATTTTGTACCAGTCTATACCGTAAACAATTGCAACAGGCTGTTTAGCCAAAAAATCTGTTAATTGACAATACCTAAATTTCCTTGTTTTAACTTAATTTGCTACTCTCTCCCACTCTAAGAACTTTCCACTCATTTTATCCATCACTCCATTTGCATCATGCTATGAAAACCTTCTTCTCTAGCTTTGAAGACACTTAACAGCATCAATGCTAACACTTTCACTTACATTCATGATACTGTGCTTCTACAAATATGGAAATTCACTTCAGCTACATATTTACTTCTATGGAACATAACTACAGCCAGTTTCAATCAAAATGCCTGAAGGTACTTGTTCTGTCTCCCTTCCTTTGTCTTAATGAGCTTAATATTCTGTACCTGTGGTTTTTAAAGACCACCACATATTCTCTGATATCCTCTGACATAACTGCACACCACTAAGATGAAAGTATACTTTAACTTGCTTTTTTTTAGTTCTTAGTCCAGAGGTCTGCAGATTGAATATGATGCTCTAGATTTTGTATTCTCATCTACATCACATGCAGGCAGAACACATGCAGGTTGAAAACAAATTACACACACACACAAGCTCATCTTTCCTCTACAACTGAGCTGTATGTTAAAGCTGTAATACAATTAACAAACTAACCAAGCTAGATTGCTCTTTAGAGGCAAAAAGTATTCTCACTTACCCAGAATACAGCACACAGAGTCAGTATTAGGAAAAGCTGGGGGGGGATGAAAGGAGAGACAAAACCAAGAATGAGTACTCAAATACACAAGGCAAATACAGTTAACTATTTTCAATGTGGAATCATCATTTTCAGAATTGACTCATGAAACAAGCAGAGCCAATGGCTGTCACACAGTTGACCATATGCTGAACTACACATAAAGAGGTGTTTTCCAAAGTACAGTATGATGTGCTCCATGGCCTGAAGGGCTGGAGCACACCAGAAGTCTTAGAAGAAAGAGGAACGGGAACTTACTTCAAGATCCATGAGGAGTATAAATAGGTGTGTGTAGCCTTTATATATTAGGTCTATAAAAAGGTGGGCTTAGATGATAAAGCTTGCTTGAAAGCAATCAAATAATCTGGGAACTGCTAATCCATTATTTCAATACACAGTATCATTTTCAATCTAGTATTCATAACATCAATATCTGACGAGAAAGGTATGTGCATCACCACAAAAAAAATTAAAAATATCCATTTACAATTACAGTATTTGGCAAACACAGGTTCTGCTTCTTCTGCTAGTGTTTTTTCCATCTGACAGTAATGAAGAGCCCAGTAGGGAGCAGCTGCCTCATACACAGTGAAAAAGCTCACAGGATGCTTTATTTCAAGCTACGCCTTTAATGGAACATTACAATGATATTGTTTACTACGCCAAATTGATCACACCATTTTGCAAGCTTAACCATCACTTTGAACTTTTCCTCTAAATCTCACCCACTCCCTCCATTTGTCAATACCCATAGTAGGAAACAGAACAAAACTCTAAATTAATTTTCACTGAAAAAAATTTGTTGGCGTTTCATTGAAAGAAATAAAAAATAACAGACTTTCTTGAAGTTTCCAAACATATTTGTGAGTCCTGAGTTGCCTATAATTCTCGCATTGTGTTAGGATGGGGAAGAAAACAGTCAGATACATAAAAAGTTTTCTATACTTTAAAAGTTCTCTAGTTCTTCTCTGTATTACTGAAATTTTCCATCTTAACAGTCTTAGCTCTCATCCAATGCTCCTGGTTCCCTTTAGAACTTCATTCATATTAGCATTTCATTCTGCCTTTTGCTACCTTTGTTGGTAGCTTCTCTCCACAGGTATGCAAGCAGGTCTGTGATGTTTCTTTTACTTTGTTATCCTTCCTTTTTCCTGACGTGTCTTGCTCCTGCACTCTTCAAAGCAAGTTATTTTCTTGGTCACCGTGTTTGAGTACAGTGGATGATAGAATCATCAGAGCAAATAATTTTTCTGCTGTCTGTTTTAGTGTCTGGTTTAGGCCCTCAGCTGAGCCCACAGCTGTAAAGAGTTACAGAATTCATGCTCAAGAGAATTGGAGATATTCTTGGATGGTTTTACTTCCCTAGGACTTTTAACTTGGTAAGATTTGGAAGAGATGGCAAAAGGTCAACTCTTTGACAAAGCCCGGAGTCCAAACAACGACTGTGACTTCTCCTAAAGATACAGGCAAACATGAGCTTCTCAAATGAGATTATAACTTTCTTTTCTTCCATGTGGGTGTATGATAGAAAGAATATACAACCCATATGACAGCCATTCAGAAAGAATTCAGCAAGTTTCTTATCCACATAAGCTGTAATCAACTAGAAAAGAAAGCTATATGATAGGGAGAACAAGACAGCCAACTACACTTCAAAAATAAAAGTTGAAACAAACCAGGAGGAACAAGAGAGAATATAAGTACAAAACAAAAAAGCAGTGAGGGCAGAAACTACCTAATACAGAGGGTTTGGGATAGGAATTCTGAATCTGGGGGCAAGGATGTTTTTCCCATCCTCTTGGAAGAAGAGATGATGGTCATGGAAGTAAAGGAGCCAAGGCCCCTCGCAGCAGAGAAGTGTGAAGCTCCGCAGACTTTAGGTAGAGAAAATTATTATCTCCATTGCTTTGAAAATGCTGAACCATTAAGCTACACAAACAGAGCTGAAGTCAACAAACAACTGTCAAGCTAGACTTGGTGACCACTGACTTTTCAGGGTAACTCAAAAGTCTCTCTCTAGCCTTGTTCTTGAAGGAATTGTTTGGAAAACAAATTAAAAGTAACCAACCTAATCTTAGCATTTAGTAAGAAATAATTAGTAAAGAATACTTAATTTCAAATGATTAATTAAAAAATAGTCATAAGCAACAAAACCATAGGCTCATAGAAAGGAGTTAGGCAATCTTTATGGTACACAGAGGTAATCAGCTTGACTGTTATTACATGGTTCAAAGAAGAGGTGGACTGAGAAATAATCTCCCTTTAGTAAAGCCTTGGATTTAGCTTTGAGGCTAAAGGAAAACTTTTTAGCAAAAGGAAGTAAAGATAGTATATTTACCAACATCACAATTGTAGCTATTAATCTTTTTGGCTCAAACATTGCTTTCAATTGCTTCAGTGGCCCCATCAGGAAACATGTACTAATAGGAGGGGAAAAAACAAAACAAATGGTAAATCACTTCCAAATAAATCATTGCAAAAGACAGTAGGTAATTAACCAGTTTTCCAACAGATGACTACAAAGGCTTTAAAAAGGGTATTTCAGTCTTTAGCAACAGCAACCTGCTAGATCAACAAGTGCAATATTCCACAAATTTAGTCTTTTCATGACTAAGGGTGACTTAATACATAATCTTTCTAAAACACTACCAGTTAGAGCAGACAGTTGTCAAGTTAAACTCCAGTGAATTTCACATTTAGGCTGTTCTAAGAACTGACCTGCCAAAAGAATGCAAAGAACACAAACCAAGCTTCTGTGAAAAATGTATTTAACAATAAACTTTTTACTCGGGCAGCATGCAAGTAGCTACAATCAATATTCCAGGGAAGCTTTAAGTCTTTGCCTGAATTCAGCAAGGAAAAAAAAAAAAAGAAGGAAAAAATTTGTATTAAATCCTCCTGCTTTATTCTGCTCTATAGTTAACTTGAAAGGAGAATGAAAAGCACCAGCAAAGCTATTCTGTACCTGGCCACATAAAGAAATGTGGTGTGAACCAAGAATTCACAACTATAGGAGTAATAATCTGGCTTCAAATATTCTGAGTCTTTTCCTTCCCTGTCACTGAAGTCATTCTGCTTTGTAGAAAATATTTAGTGAGACAGTGAGAATCCCTGTAACCTTGTGGTGGTCTGAATGCTTTACTACACAACAGAAAACCTAGTTAATGTTAAGTTAACCTAGTTGAGAACTTGACCCAGTTAAGTTCTAGTTATTATTTATTTATGTGAAATAAAACAATCAGTAGCAGGGAAGAGTTTGGTAGAGCTCCCTCCTGAAACTACTCATATGCCTGGTGAAGCATGCATCTTCTAACACAGAAGTAGAATGGGATTCCACATCCCAAACAGTAAAATGAACCCTCAGTCTCCCACACTCAGGTGTTCTCCCACCAGCAGCTTTCTTTGTATACCCCCTTCACTTCCCCCCACCCCCCCTTATTTAAGTTGCACAGACAGACCTCAAAAGGACATATTACATGGAAAAAAAGGTGTTCAAAATACTAAGAAAAAGTATTTTAAATTCACTGCAATCCAAACTAACTTTTTCTTAGTATTTTTTAATCTCGGATGCTGGGCCTTAGAATAAAATGAAGACCAAAAAAACCCACAGAGACCTGAAGAACTAGAATAAAAAAATTAGTTAGCTAGTGGAAGGATAGGGATGGTTTTACTACCGTAAAAATATGGTAGTAAAAATGAGGGAGGTTCAGGCCACATAAAATAGGCCCCAAAAAAGTACAGAAAGCAAAATGCACTGATGCTAGCCTAATTAGCATTGAAGAACAGACATCACAAGAGCTTCTCCAGAGATGAAGAGAATCCATAGGGAGTAGAAAGGCTGGAAAAAAATTCTAGAAATCCTCCACTTACACAAGATATTTCCTATATACAACACATTCTGTAGAAGGTACACTCATTATCCCAGAGAAGAATCAAATAAATATAATTGTTTTCATGCTTGTGGCTAGAAAATTATAGTAAAACCAAACTAGACAGGACTATGTATTAAGAGTGGTTATTGCATTTGTTTTAAATACAGACTTGCAAACCAATCTGAAAACCTTAAATCTCTTTTTTCAATTTATGACTTTAGTCTCCTTTCCTACTGTTCTTAGAACACAGCTGCCTATTTATATCTATCTAATAGGACTACTGAAGGGGAAAGGGGACTCTTTTTACTTCTAATTTTAGTTGGAATCCAGACTAAAATTTTTCAACATTCTCCCAAAAGAGATGCTAGTCTGTAAAAGCTTTCCTCTTAGTTCACTGATAATTAAGACTTGATTAGTACCACGTTTCTAAAATGCTAATTTAATTTGAAGCACTGAGAACACACCCAAAATTCTACATTAAAAAAAAATCCAAACAGAACTCCAACAATAAATAATAAAGAATAAGGTAAGGGACAAAAGGGGAAATACCTCCAGTATTAACTTTCTGTCTTGTTTTAGTATGAGACGGAACAGTTATAGAAACTCCATCCCAGTATAAACATCTTTGTCCCCTGAAAAATTGCTTGAGGAGATCACATTTCTCAAACACTAATGTCACATTGCCTGAGTTTTAACAGATTAACAATGCTTTGACTCAACAGTTAAATGTCCTGATTAAAGTCACAGAGTCCATAAAAGTCAAGATTAGACACCATTAGTTGGACCAATCCCATGACCGTGCTTCAACTATGCGAAGAGAGTAAGAGAAGGACAAACAGAAACTGAAAATACTTTATTCACGTTGTTTCTCACACATCTTTCATACAGTGAAAAAAAGTTTTTGATCTAGGAGGTCCTTTCTGCAAATCTTTTAAAACTGCTACAGGAACCAAGCACAGAGTTTTAAATACACTATGAATGATTTTTAGATTCTGCCTGGCCTTATGGTCAAAAAGAGGACCTTCTCAAAGATTTTTCCTAGAAATAAGATGACCTCTCTGCTGAAAGCAAAATGTTCCTGCCAGTAACAAAGCATACACACTGCAAGCAGACCAGTTTGTTCCTAAAACCAAGGTACCTCTGTACCTGGCAGAAGGATTAGTTGTAAGAAATACAAAACATTCAGCCAGCGATTTATTATTCATACTTCAGATAGCAGTTGTGATGTGTCTATAAAACAATCACATAAAACATTACAATAGGGCAATAACAAGCGAATAACATTCACTAATTCTTAATCTTAAAACTATCAAACAAGATTTTGTTATTAGCATTTCAATATGGAAATAATATTATTTATACATAAGCAGACAGCATTTTAGAATAAATACAAATGGAAACGCGTATGAAAAAGATAATTTTTCTAATAACAATAATTAAAAAATCGTACCTTGCTAATGCAGCAATATTTCCCAGGGTGTAAAACAATGCAAAAAGTTTGATCCCATTTGGGAGCCATAGCAATGCTGTTCCCTATAAAAGATAGGTTATTTGCATGTTTTTAATTAGTTAATTCAAATTATTTAGATCTTATAGTCGATGAATATATTTTCAGGCTATGAAGACTATGATTCCAACATACAGTAGCAGAGTACACTGTTCTCAGACCCGTAGCAGGCAATATTCACAATACTTCTATTGCCACCTAATGGCAAAATAAGGTATTGATTTACTATATTTCACCATATTTTCTACAACTCAGCAATGCTTATTTATATTGCTTATAACATTTATTTGTACTTTTATATTCTATAGGCAGAAAGATTAAGTACTAAAAAAAATAGCAGTAAAAAGCCCAGAAATAGGTGTTAAAGCACAAGCCTGGTATGCACTAAAATTTGTGATTCTATTGGTTAAATATTTCTTGTGGAAAAAAATGAAGGGAGAGGGATTCAAACAGATAATGTTTAAGAAACCCTAAGAAAGAGATATTCCAACCCAACCTAGAACTCCCTCCTTCTCTAACACAAGCATCTGGCCAGAGGTTGTATCACTGTACTGGCCATAGATATCAATATGGAGAATACCACTCTCCAGTTCCTTTATTGAACTGATTACTTAAATAAGACCTCTCATAGGTAAGACAACCAATTGTTCTGGTTTACCTCAGAGTCTGAGGGAGTCTAACAAACCACAAGTTTTGATAAAGAACCTCCACCTGCAGGAGAATCTAGCAAGTTCTGATCTCTAAATGAGTGCCTTAAGCAACAGGTTGCTCCTCCACAGCTGTTTCCTCCTGTCATTACATAAGCCTTCTTGGTTTAAAAGCTTTTCATGGTAAATGAAAGAGCAAAAGCAGTCATTTAAATAATGGCAAAACTAGAAACTAATGCACAGAGGACAAGTTGCTCCATCCTACCACCAGAATGCATTACAAGTCAAGGCAATCTG
>BJBW01002935.1:0-22306 GCA_004320125.1 Scolopax mira | reverse complement strand
AAAAAAAAAAAAAGAAAAAAAAAAAAGAAAAAAAACCACAAACCCAGGACTCTAGATACATCCCCAATGTTATTTCCCCTGCTCCTGAGACTTTCCATGCAGATGAACTGTGAGTTACCTGTGTCAATTTATGATAGACCCAATAAATTAATAGTTCTCAACTTTTAACTGCAGGTTTGAGTCTCCTGCCAATACCTCAACATCAAGAATGAGCAAATGATTTGCTGACCATAGGAGAGCAGCAGGTTTTTCAAGTGTCAACATGCTACCACAATCATCACCTATTGATTTGTGAGTGGGACAGGTTATACTTGTGGTTTCTTTGGCCTTTAAAGCTTCCCTTTCTTTTTCCTCTTTCATTGGAAAGAATAAAAATAAGATGAACAACAGCAAAAGCTCTTTCCTAGTACAGCACTCACAAATCTAGACTAAAAATACAGCATATTTTTTTATTGTTCAAAGCTTTTAGTAAGAAATTTTATTACACTGCAATAAAAATGCTCTGCTGCGAATGGCAGAAAGATGGTCAAAATGATAATTTACAGAACAATAGCCCCTACATTACACAGTTAATGTCCAGTTAAACTTATTAATATAAAATTTAGGATGCATGACTAAAACAAACAGATAATCACTTTACTTACAAGAATAGAACACACAATGCCAGCAACAAAACATATGGCAAACCATCTCACTCGAGTACCAAAGCTGAGTGTTGAGGCATCAAGGACCTTAATAGAAGGAGAGAAAAAAAAAAAAGGGACATTACAAACAACCTAAAGGACAATTTTCCTTTACTAGTGAAGTCCTTAATTTCAAATAAAATAATTTTTTAGCCAGAATCTATTATTTTACCTTGCTTAACAGTTGCTTGCATATTAGGTATTTCAGTTTAAGAAATGTTATTAGCTATTCGGAAACATATTTCCAAAACAAATAAACAAAGAAGATAAAACCTGTGAAGGTACATCCTGGCACTCAAGCAATACTGATCCACTTTCAAAAAGACTTTCTCCTCACCATACAATTACAATTGAAAATTCTTAGAATTGTGCCAAAGCAGAAGAATGAACAGACCTTCTAGCAATTTGCAGATGAACATATCTATTTGTGCAGCTCTCTATGTTCCTATAGGAATTACTGCCTTTTCCTGTTACTAGACAGAACCCTGTGCACACATCAGTACAAGTATCCACTGCAATCAGTATGATTCCAGTTCAATTACTGTTCTGTATAGGGTGAAGGTGTAGGCAGATGAACACAGTTTGTCTCCTCAGACAGGTAACTTGCTCAAAGAGGTAATGTTACTTCCTGCTTCTCCAGGGTGACTCCAGAATTTAATGAATTTAATTTTAATGAGCTGAGCTAGCTGACACAACTCATAAAGGGGAAAAGAACTAGTGTTTCTTCTGTTATGATGACTTAGTCCTATGCTAGACTAATGAGCTAAACCAGCTCAACAAGATGTTAGAAAAGCAGCAGGGCTGATATAAGGAAGCAGGCACAGCCAAAGCTGGCAGATAAGCCCCTTTCAGCAGAAGTGACTAGTTAGATATGCTCAGCTCATCTTCTCCACTCATGCTGCAAGAACGGTGTACTTGAGTTTACTCCAGGTCACTAAAATTAAACATACTATTTCAAACTGCTCTATTAAGTGAAGTGTTGCTTCAGCTTATGTAAGATGACTATACAAAGCTAACTTTCCTATTTGCTCAGATGACAAGCAAATTTGCCCTCTTGAAAATATCTGTAGGCTAGATAACAATCAAGTACTATTAATCAAATATACAAGCTAGGGATTCTCCAAACAGTGAGTTTCCTTTGGGAAATTTCTCTTTCAGGTAGTGGTAAGTGAATGAATGGAATTTGGTTACTGATTAAAATGATTTCACATCTCTGCAAACGAAGAACCCGTATCTAATTTATTAAAAATGGGCCACATAAAAGTACACATTTTTGTGCTGTGATGAATCAACATTTGAATGAATGTCAACAAGGAATAGCTTGAGTTACTTTCTACTTATAAAAAAATACTAACCTTGTTTAATCAAATGAAATACTTTGAATATTTACTTAAAAAGAGGGATCATAATAATAAAAATAATCTTTCACACTTGCATACTGTCTGAGCAGACACAGAGCTGGGATTCAGTATTGTCCTGAATTTTCTTTCCCCTTCTCTGTGTTTAGCAGTTAAGACAGAACTTCCCAAAGGTCAGAAGATGCAGCTTACCTTGTTAGGTCCAACTCTTTATCCTTATGTATGCATTAAAGAAATAAACAAAAAACAGTAACTGTAAGATGGTTCAGTATTTGAACTCATATTTGATAGTCATATTCCTGAACGCCTATACATGTAAGAAATGCAGGAATAGATTGCAGGATGTGACTGAAAATACCCATTTGAATCATGCTTTTAATTGCACCTATTCATGCAACTAATCACTAGAGAGGAAAAAAAAAAAAAAAGAAAAAAAGAGTAAAAATCATTTCCACCTCTGCTCAGAAATGAGCTGTGGATGGGCCAATACTATCAGTTCACCCAGTGCACGTGTTTCAGATTGTCTAGAAAACAGGGAAAGGATGAAGGTATCAGGCACATTGCTGTCACTTACCGCCATTCTACTTCAAGTCTTAATATCTGATGGTGTTCATGAAACAACTACCAGGAGCTTTCATTTTTCATATAAATTTAAAAATAGCTTTATCTTCATTTAAATCCCTGACAGTTATGAGGTAGAAAATTACCAACACCACAAATAAGTGAACCACACAAAAGCTTTGAACAAAAAATGCTCCAGGATTTTAAATATGGTTTTATGAGTATTTTAATACATTTTGTGGATTTGGTTTTTAAAAACTTAAACTGACAATAGATGCACATGAACTGCAAGAAGACAAGCTGGCATGAAAGCCACCAGACCACTACAACATCGTATTCTTTCCAATAATAAAACTAAATAGATTAATTTGCATCAAAATGAAGGCTGATCCTCCAACATTCCTGATGCCATCGCCATTTATGTTATCAAGCTGAACCTAGATAATGCAACGTATGAAATCTTGAAAGTGGAGGTCTGGTAATGAGTTTTCTTAGTCCCCGATACCTAAATACTTTTTGGGTTTCATGGAAGCGAGGGTACTAGATACCTTTCTGAGATGTCTGATTCACCCTTGCACTGAAGCACCTTGTTGCAGAAGTTGAGTAACAGGTACGTAGTTCAACTAGTTACACTACAGACTACAGCTTGTGCTGGAATGCCAGGCTACAAGCTGTAAAAATCGAGGACATGACACAGCGTCTGCCTATTCTTTCATGGTGCTGCAGGAGCAGTGATTGCTCTAAGAAGGGCCATGAGACACCATGAAGGAATAGCTCAGAGACTATGAACCAGAACCCTAAGAAAAAGTAAGTTAATAATTCTAAACTGCCTACACAACAAATGCAACAAACAACATAAGGGTGATTAGGACTTCTTTTGTTGTCTGAGATAAACCACACTGATAATCCTAGATTTCAGATAAAGAGTTTGCATTACACTCTACAATATTTGCACTGGCAGAAGTTTCTACTTAGAAGAGTGAAAAACCTGCCATGTAAATTCCACACCTGGGGATTTATATGGAGAGCTGTGCATTGCTGACAAGAGAGTTCCTGTAAAGCATACGCTTCTTGCTATACTGCTTATCAGCTTGTTTCTAAGCAATAAAAAGAAAAATGAAACAGAAATCAACAAAGAGAAACCCTAAGTTTCCTATAGTTAAGCTTTAATGCCAAACTCCTGGGCAAAAAGCAAAGATTTTTATTCGCAGGATATTCCAAGAAAACATTACATCAAATAATCGACCAAGACACCCAGAAATCAAGAGGAAACCCCAAGTAGAAACTGGAATCCGGAAGCAGACTTCCTGAAACATCAGGATCAGCCTTGCAATAGCCTAATCCACAAGTTGCAAGTGACAGATAACAGTCTTTGCTAAATAGCTTGCTATGGACACCCAATAAATCATATGAATAATCATCTTCAAGGCTGCCTTAGTTCAAATACATTAACTGTAGTTTTGAACATCCACCTAGGCTCCCCCCATACATTAATTATAAAATTTTTCCATGTTGGCAAACAAATAGAAGCACTTTCTTCTATGGGTTTTAAGAAGTTTCTAGAAGTTAGCAACTATATCTTTTCTGGCTAGTAAATTTAAGACTATGCAAATAATGGAGAAAACTCAATTTCAAAGAAATGTTGAGTACATTTGCAGAATTGAGTTCCTCAGCAATATTAAAAAAATATTTTTTAGATATATATTTTCATCTTTGCCTAACAGGCCTCCTCATAATATACTTTAGAGTAAAATATGAGAAATTTAAATATCTGTTCTATTCCTCCTTGCTAAAATCTTGTTGAAAGCTTTAAGCAGTTGTCAACCTGCAGTTATCACAAAACTACTGCCAGAAAACAAGCCACTGTGTCAAATTGATTGATTTTATATTAGTATTGGTGTTGAAAAACTAAGCAGCATAAGGCTGTCCTGAAAACATCATGAAAACGTCTGCCAGAAAACAAGTCAATTTGTCAAATTGAGTGATTTTATATTAGTTTTGGTGTTAATAAAAACTGTAACACTGTCCTGACAACATCACTACACTAGTATATTTGCAATTTGCTATTGATTATTTTTATTAATAAATTCCCTTTATTTTTTTATTATTTAGAATAATTGGTCAGGTCTCAGCAAGAGGCTGCAATCATCTGAAGTCAATCATCTGTTGGTCATCTGAAGAGTTTAGAAAGTACGCCGTTTGAATCATTACACAATCATCTCACTATATACTTTTCTTCCACTTAACAGGAATTACTTCTGACTTCATGGTAATGGTTCTGCTATAATCAAGGAGCAGAATAGAGAGACATCTATGAACATAAACCATATGATGACTATTACACAACTATCAGCTATTCCAAAGAGAGGGCCATTGTTTTTAAGCAAACATATGACTCTGTTCTGAAAAGGTCATTTAAACCAGTTGAAGATTTTTACACACAAAATGCATAACCATATATTTTCTTTCACAACCTTACCTCTTTAAAAGTGTCCTTCTCTGCATGGTTGCAGATACATTTTTGCTCTATTACACATACTTTAAAAATAGTCAACATCATTCAGCTGTAAAGCTATAGCTCTAGTTAATATCGCATGTGAATTTCCTCACTAAAAGAGGATTAATTTACTACTTTAAAAGAAACCTACAACAGAGGCATAGCCTAACCTAAACACTTGAATTTTTCTTCAGTGGATATTTATTTACATTAAAGATGATCTTTCTGGTTCATCTTCTGAGCATGAAGCTCCTTTGCACTATGCCACAGGCATACTTCTGTGTTTTCTTTGATCCTGTACTAAGTCTTACAAGTGAGCAGATTTTTCCTATTTAAAGGCTTTCCTGGCTATCAGTACAGGCAATAATCAATTCATATGTAGCTTAGTTTCTGACATTTAACAAACAACACATTCTTAGCTCAGTTCTCTCCTTCTCAGGATACACACCTCAAATATAAAATTATTAAATACTTAGGCATTTATCTATTGATTGCTGCCTTAAAACAAACATCACAGCATCAAGTAAAGAAGAACTCTATGCCACTATCATATGTCTCATATGAAACGTGCCTGGGGATGGTAGATTAATCAATTCTCTTGGATTTGAACTAAGATCACCAGGAATGTAAGTATTTCTTTGATATAATCTGGTGATAAGACCAGAAGGTGAAGCATCCCTCCTAAGCGCTGGCAGCCAGCTCTGGTATGAAAGGGCACAGACACTACACTGCTTCCAGAATCGGTCAGGTGTGGATACAATTTAGCTGCTTTACTGTGGCTAAGAGGCCAAGTTCATGAACCCTTAAGACCAGCAGCAACTCAGTGCAAAGACAAGTGAAGCATGTCAGCAGCAAGTGCTGGAACTCATATTACGCCACAGATGCCAACTATACTGAGGTTACACTGGTACACCACAGTTTATCAGCTGTAGCTCAGATTCAGGCTGCTCTACGTTCCAGTTTCCTCCACTATGCTCCAGCAGCATCCAGTAGCACGCAGCATCAAGATATTCCATGTTGTGGGGCACTTTGACCTGCAGCCACACCAATTAAAACGGAGCTGACGATACAAATGGTTCTTTACAAGCATGTTCAGCTTTGCTCCAACCTAGAAACGAAGCCTCAGAAATGTACGGTGTTCAAACCCAGTAAAAAAAAAAATCCCAACCTGATGATGAGGAAGCTAGTGAGGAGGAAATAGAAAAATTAAATTGTACTTGAGCAGTATGGGGCAAAAAAAAGGAACCTCAGCACAACATACACAAAACTATCTCTGTCTACAGAAAGCTTCTATACATTTCAGAGGCATAAGGAAATGAAAGAGAAATTTAGAAAGAAAACCTATTTAACTAATCAGCATCAGCAAGTACCAAAGCCATGCAGGAGGAAGACCACACACGAGAGACAAGAAGACCCCGCCATCTCAAAGGAGGACGTGGAAAATAAAACCAAACGTCCTCAAACCACCAACACAACACAGAGCTTCTCTGCACACCGAAAATCCGCCCCAGCCCTGACTCCCGCCAGGGCCTGGTGCCCACCAACCTCGTCCTGCGGCACACGCCGACAACTTTTCGCCTCTCCTTGCCTCCCCCCGCGCCCCCGTCTCTCCCGTTTACTGACACGGGCGGGCAGACACCGAGGGGCGGTGAGGGAGGGACAGTGCGGGAACACGGCGGCGCCTGAGCCCGCGGGCCTGAGGCACGGAGGCTTCAGCGATCCCCCGCCACGGCGCCGGTTCAGCCCCCCACGGGAGAGGGTGGGGGGACGGCCCAAGAGCCGCAGCTCGGCGGCCGTTAGCCGTGACTGTTACCGGCGGCGACTGGGCCACAAGTGCGAGGAGAGGGAAGAAGAACAGGTCCCCGCCGGGCGGTACCTGAGCTGTCAGTCCCTGCTCCTCGTCGTCTTGCCCAGTCAGTACCCGCCGCAGCTTCTCCATGCCGTCGATCGGGTAGCACCGGGCCTCGCCGGGCTGTGCCTGAGGGGACGGGACAGGACGAGACCACTCTCTCCTGCCGGGCCGCTGGCCCAACCGGAAGTGACGCGCACCCGCAGGCTTCACCCCCTGGCGGCGGCGGGTGGCGGGGCGCCTGCGCACTGCGGGGGTCGGCGGGGCGGGGCGGGGTGGAGCGGGACGGCTGTCACGAGGCGGGTGGCGGCGGCGGCGGCGGGGTGGCATCCCCCGGGGGCTCCGTGTCAGGCGGGCGTGGGCGAGGCGGGCGCAGGTCGCGCTGGGGAGGAAGAAGCGCTTCCCGGCGGAATTGGCTTGTTTCGGTGCGCGCGGAAACGTGATTTGCATGAGCTCCGCAGCGCGAGTGGATGGTTAAATAAGGTTTTTGGGGGTTTTTTTGGGGGGGTACGGAACGGTAACACCGTCATTATTATACCGCTCGAACCGCCGTTAGGGCATGATGGCGCTGCGGAGGGAAGGGGTCTGGGGCAGCGGCTGCCTCGCCCCCACAGAGTCTCTCGGTGGGCGGGCTGTGCCCGCTGTCACCCCCGGTTGTGCCCCAGACGCGGTACCGGCGGGCCGAGGGTTTGGGCATCCAGCTGCAAGCACCGCTGCAAACAGCCTCGGCGCCCCCTGAGCTGAGGGCGCCCCGCACGCCGCCCGTGTGTGATCAAGCCAGGCGCTTTTCCAGCTGCGAATGGCTGGGGCAGGGAGAAACGGGATTAGCTGTAAAGGCCGCCTTCCCCGAGTAAACGCAAACACGTATATTAACATGGCGATTTCCATCCTGACTTGTTGTGAACCTCTGCCCCTGGGAGGTTGGGAGGCCATTGCGCTGCCCTGTGTCCCAGCCTGCTCATTCCTAGCAGCGCCGCAACCACTACCTGCTCTGTGCAAACTGAGTCTCCCCTCTCCTGCTCTGTTCCCTCTATACCCTTTGGGGCCATTCCCGCATCTTGACACGTGGCTCAGCTATGTGGCTGCCCCCAGACAAGCACCACCGCTTTGGCTTGGGTGGTTTGCAGGGGAAACAAGGCTGGCGGCTAAGGAAAAAGGATCCGGCAATGGTGGGGTGTTCCCTGCCAGCTGCTTGGCTGCAAAATGACAGCAGGCACCAGCGTGGGGTGGGGTGGGAGAGGAAGGTAAGTGATAAGAGCTGTGTAACCCACTGCCGTGTGAGTGAAACGATAAAAGCCAGGGCAGCAGAGTCCTGGATGAGGCCTTTCAAGACAGAACCTATCCCTTAACTCTCTCCCCTGACATGAGAGGCAAGCTCCAACCCTATTCCCCTCCCCACACTTCTTTTAGGAACAGTTATCCATATTCCTTGTACATCGGCTTGTGGGTGAAATACTTGGACACAAAGTATACCTTTCCAGCCTGATGACAGGCCGTTGATATCTCAGGAAGCTTTAGGTAAGGCCAAAATTCTGAATGCAAGTAACACCTGCAGACACATCTGTGTGAAAATAATCAAACAGCAGCAAGATGTCACTCCCTGAGCTGGGTGGCGTGCCCATACCTTGCAACAACCTGAGCAGAGAGCAAAGCGTGTGTAAGGGAACAGCGTGCCCATGACAGGGAAAGAGAAATGAGAAAGGGATCAGGGTGTGTGTGCAAAAATCATCTTCCTGGCCTCTGACATGCCCAGAAGCCCAGCTGGTTGTGGCATCCCATCTGGAGCTTGCTGCTCTCTGCTTGGTTTGGGTGCTTTGAGAACTTTGCAGTTGACATGGGCAGGAGGTGGTGAACAGAGGACCTCTGCAGCTGGCCTAAAGGTGTCAACATGGGAGTGTCATTTGGTGGTGGCTCTGAAGGGAACTGGTTGCTGGCAGGAGCTGCTGTTCCTAAGCCCCCACACCCCAGACCACAAAGTGCTTCCTGGAGGATCCTGCCAGTGATTACATTTATGGGGTCCCTCTTCTCTCTTCCCACCTCCCTAGAGCCTCCCTGTGAAGGCAAGGCAGGGAGCAGGAAAACAGTGTTGTCCTGAATGACTGCCAGCTGCCTTCAGTTCCCAATATGCGTCCATGACCTGTTGATGGCTTCCAGAGTATTTGTATGTATAACACCACTGTGTCATCAGCCCACCATGTTCAGAGGGGGAGAGAGGACTGTGCAGCAGATGCTCCATGCAGAGGCTGAGGGTGGCTGTGTGTAAGATGTGCAGTTGACCAGGTGCTGGGACCCTACGGGCAGGCTCTGGGTACACGCTCTCTGCCTTTGGTAGCTGCTGGTAGCTGCTACATACCATGGTTCCTTCCCCAGGGAACATTTTTTTTTTAAGTCCTAACAGTCTCTGTGGTACTGCAAGTGATGTATGTCACCTCTCTATAGCTCTGAGACTCATGCAACAAGACTCACATGCCACTTCTTCCCCAGCTTGCCCTCCCCATCCATCTATAGAAAGGCAGTGCCTTTTTGTTTAAGTTGGATGCTGAAGTGCTGATACCAGGAATTGCTGTGGTAGGCTGTGGTGGGGAGCAGGCCAGAGGGGTGTTGCTGGTTGTGCCTCCACAAAAGTCATCTGCAAGGTCCAGGCGTGGAGATCTGGCATGATGCCAGAGAGCATGTTCTCTGGACTCGTCCTCATGGCACTTCTGGGACTCAGAGATGTCCAAACAGGGATTAGATCCCACCTGATGATCTGTTCAAGACCTTCGTAACAGGGGCACATCTCCTGTGCTACCTCCAATGAACAGTTGTTGAGTTTTTTTAAAATCACAGCTGCCTTCCTCAAGTCTTTCATTTTCACCTCTTTTATTAAATTTAACTAGATGTAGCCAAAAAATTAAGCCTAAAATTTAGAGAAATGTTCTGCATTGCTACAGTCTGGAGAGAGAGAATGGCACTTTCAGGGGGCAGCTCTTCTTATCTAAGGCAGTTATTTTAGTAAGGGAGAGATTGCCTTCTGCTCTCTGCAGAGGAAGCATGGATGACTAGGTCAGACGAGGCCCCTAGGTTTCAGTCTGATGAATTAGTGCGATGAACTTCACCATTAACTCTTTTTTTATAAATATAGGCAGGGCTAGCCTTTATATATATCTCTCACTAATTTGTATATATCCACATCTAAATTTGAAGCTAGAAAAATTTGTGATGTTTTCCTGAAAAATGCATGAATTTAGGCAACTTGCTGAATTGATGTAGTTGGTGGCACAGTTTTAATGAATGCAAAAGACAAGTGTCTGTACCCTTCAGTCTCATAGCTCTATCAGCTGTAAACCTTTATTCCACAAAAATCAGTCTCTGATGATTGCTCTGGTCACACTTTAGGGTTCTAATGTCCCGTGTTCCTCCTCACCTTTGCATTCTTCACCTTTGGAAATGGCATATTTGAATGAATATTGCTGAAAGGTGAAAGCCAAGAGTTACAAGGAATGCTAAGTAAAACTGAGTAAAGGATCTCTTACAGAGACCTACTGGGAGCATGGTAGAAAACGTAGAGCTGCTTTGGGGACTTGCCCATTCTACTTGATAAAACCCCCACCTCAGTCCTGCTGCTTGGTGCAAATATCTCACATCAAGCAAAGCAGCACCTTCTGAAGCCCACTGAAAGGAAGGGAGCTTACCAGTGGAGACAAATGTCCCTTGTGTCTTTTGAAAAGAACCTGTCCTCTTGAAAATGCGATTATGAACCTCCTTCAACAAGTCTGCATCGCTGACAACAACAGGGAATGGTGATCCAAAAACAAGGAGCAAGGAAGCAAAAGCTGGGAAATGCATCCCTTTTCTTATGCCTCAGTTCAGGAAACCCATTACTTCTAATTTGTCTGACACTTCCCTCCCACAACCCAGACTGACAGGCCTCTTCAGCAAGAGCACACGCTTGGCAGCTTGATTGCAGCTTCACAATCATTGTTTCTGCTGTGACTCAAACCTTTCCAGATCCAGTCATCGCTTCTTTAGTGTCATGAAGTGATCTCACTCCTGGGTCTCTGATATAGGGAGCTGAGGCACACAAAAACCAACTGCAGACATCCTGGCGTGCTTGGCCGGCACCTAGTCACTAGGAGTGTTTGGGGTTCACAGTAACACCGGGAGCTACTGCAAAGCTTTGGAGGTGAAGGTAATAGCCTTTACTGGCTCATCACGGCTAACACAGCAAATTAAAGGAAGTAAGAAATGGCCTCGTGAGCTCATCTCTGTCTGTAACATCACACACTCAGATCAGGTACCACGGAGGCTTGGTTAACTGATCTACTCTCAGTACCTTGCCAAACCTTTGAGCCCTTTCCTGTTCCTAACAATAATCTGGCTGAGAACTGATGCTGATGTTTATCCGTTTACAGTAGAAGAAAATCAAAGTATTAGAGAGGTTACTGATCACACTGCTGGCTTTTTGCTTTGCTCCCAGCTGACCCCTAACATCAAGCATGTACAAAAGTACCTTGTAACTGTTGCTTTGCATAGCTTCCTCACCAACAAATGCAGTAATTGTTTTAGGATTTTAAGTGATCTCAGGGGCAAGGAGACATGGTCCATCCTAAGGTGTAAGCAAGGACTGTTTGAGAAAATCTTGCTAGTCCCTTGCCATTGCTACAAGTTAAAATCTGTGATCTTTCTGTGTTTAAGCTGTGATCTTGGATCCGGGCAGACTGCCAAGTGACTGGTTAGAGGAGATTAATATCTTACCCTGCCAGGAGACAGCTTTAAGATTTCCACATGTCCATGTCCTCTTCAAAGAATGAGAGACTACTAGTCTCATTTACATCACTCAGTACCGCTCTGAGAAAGCATCTCTTCAGCTAATACATACCCCACGACAAGAGTCTATTCTAACCATCCTATAAGTCAACACCACTAGAAGCAAGTTATAGCATAGTTCTCTCCGGGTTAAGTTATGGGTTAAATGCTTTCAAAATTATTAAATGCTTTCAAAATTATTAAATACTTTCAAAATTGTAAGCGGCTTGCTTTGTTCCTTTATATATTTCTACACAGTGGACCAAATACAGCCATCATGTAAGTACTTGGAAGCACTGCTGTAACTGGCGCTGCTTTCTCTTGAACCAAGGGCTGAGTTTGGGCCAGTTATCCCCATACAATAGTTTCACTTAATGAGGAAGACATGACCCAGATTTCAGATGAAATGAATAAGCTGAGAATTCCCACGCTGGTTGCCATAGTTACTTGAAACCCACTCTTAAAAAAGGTGGGAAGAGAGGGGGAAGTAGGAAAAGAAGAGAGCAGTATCATGGTCAGGGTTAGGCCACGTGATAGAGAGGCGATGATCTTGAAGGAGCAGGACCCCAGTGTTGACACTCAGGGCAGGTTATCCAGTATGTCTGCTTCTGGTTGCTACTGGGTTGATTCTATGAACACTGGTTATTTGTAAGTGGTTACCACAGTGACTAAACACAATGCACTGGCAGCTGTTGTATCAGTCAAAGCAGAAAAGGATTGGGTGGGGGGAAACAGACTCAACAATTTATTTAATAAAGAAATTGCCTTATTTTAGAACACTGGGCTGCTTGCTTTTCTACTTTACAAAGACACTGAAACTTGCAGCAATGTCTTAGTCAATGGGAATTAACTTTTTTAACCTCTGCATGAGATGACAGCAGAAATACTCCAACTCTATAGAAGCAGAACTGCAGACATATTTGGCAGTCAGCACTGTTCTCCCTCAAATGCAGACAGAATCGAAGTATCCCGTGAGACACAGGCTGCAAAGCTAAGAGGGCTGGTAGTTGTGCTTGTGAATCTTTCCTGCATTACCATTTTATATTGCTGGTAGTCTGTGATGTAAGCATGAAGAAATAGACCTTATTCATAAAGTGCTTTGTGCTAAGCCCAGCAATGAACATAACATACTAGTAGGTTTTTTATTATTTTTTTCTATCTCATCTTTTTATTCCTGCTCTTCGTGGTTCAGTTCACTTCTTTATAACTGCCACGTGAAGCAATAACACGTGTCTGCACCTGCGGCAGTGTAAATGCTGCTAGTTTGCATACACAGTAAATTTTTTTGTGCACAAGCTTGAATATTGAGCACAAACTTGAGTATAAGTTGTTCCACCTAAACATGAGGAGGAACTTCTTTACTGTGAGAGTGGTAGAGCACTGGAACACGCTGCCCAGAGAGGTGGTGGAGTCTCCTTCTCTGGAGACACTCAAAACCCACCTGGATTCCTGTCTAACCTGCTCTAGGTGGACCCGCTCTGGCAGGGGGGCTGGACTAGATGATCTCCAGAGGCCCCATCCAACCCATATGATTCTATGAAATGCATTTGATCATTTGATGCCCTAGATATGAGTTGGACCATAATACAGTTCGTATCAGCATTCAAATGAGAGCTCAGGGAAGGCACTGGAATAGCTGGAAGAATATTCTAATCTGGAATTGAACTTTCTAAACACTTTACTTCGATGCCAAAAGCCTGTCTTGGTCCCACAGAGCAAACTCTCCCTTTCTTGCTGCCTTTTCTCAGTCTGTAAGCTTATTGAGTCTTTTTGTGTGTGTGTCCCTTTTTTCCCCCCCTCAATTCTTTACATTGCTGTCCTTGCTCAGATGGCACCATTGTGCTTTGTACAGAGAACAAAAGATAACTCACAATGCTATGGAGAACTACATTTTACTAAGCATGTGTTTCATACAAGAGCTGACAGACTGTATTTGCAGTACCACGGCTAAGAGTTTTTGCTGTTGTTAGAATAGGGAAAACTCACTTCTTCAAGTAGCCATAGAAGCAAAATGAAAAAAAAAAAACCAAAACAACCAAAAAAAAAACCCAAACCAAAACCAAACCACTATAAATAGCAGCATTAGCTGAAATGATTATATAACATGAGACAGCTGTGGGAAGCTGAACAAAATTCAGTACAGGTAGCTGTTACTACCCTCAGTTAAAGAAGCCTTGCAAGTAATTTCTTCTCTTATGACTCCACAATCACAGTTATTGTTTTCTGCCCATTTATTACTGTGCTACCAAATGACTTCTACATTTGAATCATTAATCAGGAAACCTCCAGATCAAGGACACTTAATCTTACAACAGCAGAAGAGGCTATTTTAATGCCACAGTAAGTTACAGTCTAAGTCTTCCTTTGAAGAAGTGGGTCAAGATATCTCGAGCTCAAACTGGGAAGAAAGCAGGAATCATAAAAGAAATGAGTGTTTAGCTAGTACTGTCTCCCCCCTGAATTCCTAAGGGTGTTGCATTCCTTAGCACTTGCTCAGAAAGGTGAGAAATTCTTTTTTGTCTGAAAACATGACAGAAGATGGCAGCTGACACTGCAGCAAGACAGGAAAGGCCATGTGATTACCAGTCTCACTGTGGCAGAACTGGAGCAGGACACACAAGACAGTGCATGGGACCAGAGCAGCACAGGCTTCTAGTGGCAGGCCATCTGAAGTTATTAGGATTAAAGCAAACCATGAAATTAATACCAAATAACTATTTCAGAATAGCTCATAGAGACAAGCCTTCTAATCTTGGAAACCAAATGCAAATACTGAGTTCAATTTTGGATTATTCTTAATTGGTTAGGCTGGTATAGCCCCATTTTTTTATCCAATGCTACATGAGGTGGGGGGTGTGTGGTGTGTGTGTGGGAGAATTCCATTAGCTCTATTAAGGTATTCAGAGTCAAAAAACTCACCAGTCTCTTTAAATTGTTCTTTTTGGATTATCCTAGACAGCACCATCTGAGAATGTTTATATTCCCACCTGTTTCAGTATTTTGTGAGAGGAAAAGGCTGCAGATTTTCCTCTTTAAGGTTCTCCCCAACACAACACTTTTTAAATGAAGAAAGAGTATGTAAATGGCTTGCTGAATAATGGTCTGAAGTGACACAGGTCACAAGCCACTTGGTGGCACTCTGCCCACATACATTTTTTTTGTCACTAGGTAGGCTGACAGGTTGCAGAACATCCACCTCAGGCCTGACCTCCCCATCCCAGACTGCATCCTGTCCCTTCAAGTCTCTTCCCCTTTTTGTAGGGGCCTCTATGGACTGCAGGAACCATCGCTGGTTTAAAACCTAATCAACGCAAGCACGGCAGGCACTGTAAGCCCCTTTCTCTTATGCTAGTTACAAAATTTAGCCATCATGCAACTGGGAACACAATACCACCCTAGGATTTAAGCAAGCCTTTTAATTGAACATCTTATAATTGCTTAAAGACAGTATGTAATATTTGCTCAGATGCACAGTAAAGGCTCCGTGAATTCAACCCTGCCTATGATGGCAGGAATACTCAGTCAAGTACCCAAGTATTAGGATCGTGAAAACACCTGCCTGAACTCAGGACATTCAAAGGATACATACATACATTTACTTTTCCATCCCACTTTTGCTTTGTGCTGTTACAGTCAAAGTGACATTCCATACCAAAATTTCACTTCAGGATCTGGTATCACAGTACGATAAACAAAACTTTTCAAAGTGTGGAAGGGATTTATTGCCATTTGGAACATGTTTATTGTTCAAAAACACTGCACCGAAATAAAACCCATCACATACATTCTTTGTCATCTGTATCTTTACAGCATTGTAACTTTCAGGCAGGTCATGAAGCCAAAAACTGCTGAAAGGCACCTTTTGTCCTTCATACTCCAAACCAGTTTTTGCTTATATAAGTATTACATACATCTAGAACAACTCAAACAGTAAGAAAAAAAAATAAAATTCATTTAGAACTTCTTAAAGAACAGTATCATATTTTGTTGCCTTCATTCATTCAGTGCTATGCTTTTGCTTTTCCAAGTCTTCTTTAAATAATGTGCGACTTAAAAATGTATGTTAATGAAGTCTCTTAACTGAGACAAGGCATGCAGTAAGGGAAGAGAGATAGCTGGTCACTTCCAGGCTGCTCATCTACACATTTGTTCTTGTAGATTAGCAAGCCACTGCTTAAGTTAAAAAAAAAAAAGACATAATAGGAATGAATGCACCCAAGTTAAATGGCTTTTAAGAATATGTTAATACATATGATGTTAAAACAGTGATACCACCTACAGTTCTGTTATACCAAACTCTGTTCATATTGATTTGAAAACAAATTTTGTCAAACCATCACAGGCCACTTTTGTAGACTTTGATAAAAAAGTTGGTTTTCAAATATTGCTTGTTATTTAGATGACTAACTTTATTAAAAGGGTAGTTATTAAGGACCTGTAAGGCAGCAAGACTTTAAATGCAATGGTTTACATTGCTGAAGAGTACTTTTTAAAAGGCATAATAAAAAAAAATTAGTAGAAGAATTCTTGGTGAGGTCATATTCGGCATAGGTGTTTTTGTTTTAACCCCATCATAATTGTCACAGCAACTGTAGATGGCAAATCTTCCTTAGTTGCAATTCGGGATGAACACATTCCCTGGCTTATTTCAAGTTAGATATTTAGTTCTTTTTCTCCATCCTGCCAAGAGAAGAACAGCTTTTATAAGAGTGAACACTGAACTGCAATTGCTATAAAAGAACCTGGACTTATTAGTAGAACTTTAGGAATGAAGAATATTTGGACCTGGCAAAGGCAGGTCCACTTGAAGTTTTGCTCAGTCTCACTTTTTAGTTTATAGTTCAAGAGGCTTCATCCTCCCATTGCTCCACATAGACTTCTTGGAGCAGAAGAGAGAAAAGCCATAATCCTGACTCATTGGGATTAGCTGGGGCAGTGTCTTCACTACTTGCTACACAGCAAGCATGAGACTGCTTGCAGTCTGTTCCCTGGTCACATTCAGTTGGATCTAACCCATATATAGAAGGTTTTGCATGATTTCTCATTCAGACATACAACCCCTTCACAGTTTTATGGATGTTTCCATCTCAGGAATTACTGAGACAGACACATGTAGATTAATCAACATTATACATGAAACGAACCCCAAAACAGCCAGCAGCTGCTGAAAGCGCCAAATACATCTATGGCCATAGGGGTTTTCAGCCTTTTCCACATTCACCTCTCAGAAGCCTCAAAGGAGTTGTAAGGCAACAAGTCATACTTCAGCCTACTGACAACAAACTTGTTAGGAGGTTTGCAAAAGGCAATAAAGTTAAAGTCGTCCAGAAACTACACAGGTGTTTGCACTATAGTTGAAAGCTACTAACAGTATTCCAAGAGCCATCAGGTTATGACTTTCCCTTTTTAAAGTGTGACTTGCCTGTATTTGATCAGTCGTCCTCCTTGAATAAGTTGTGCAACTTCATTAGTCAAGTGGCATGCAAAAAGCAGCCAGTTCCTTGGCTGCACTTTGTAGGCAAATCTCATGAAAGTCAAGGAGTAACAACACAGTGCTGCAAAACAAGACAGGTATCATTAATAGATTATTTTTTAATATCTGCATTTTGAGGCATAATTTTCATACTAGTGGAACATAATAGCAAGTAGAATGCTTCTCACTGCTTTGGAGTTTTCCAGTGCAGGAAAACATACAACAGTGCTCAATTTTGCTACACAAGAAGATCTACAGGGCTGCAGCTTTTCCCAAAAATTTATTTTCCTCCTACACTTCCCTGTGATGCAACTGAATCCTTTTTAGTTTAGGTCATAAGCTCTCTCAGCCAGAGAATAAGAATTAATTTCAATGAGACATGGCTTGTCCTATACAATAATTCTGACAATTCATAGGACAGAATATTTTTAAAAATACTTAAATTCAGTTCTTGCTGGGAACATTCTAAAATGGACTTTAAGAGAAGGTTTCCATCCCCAAGAAATCATGAACACTCAGAAGCATAAAGCTTAGTTACCTGCTTTCCAGTAAGACAAGAAACATTTTCTATCTATTCTCCTATCATAACTGCATTTAAATACAGGAAGTCATAATCCAGGAAGTCACTAGTTTTGTGAAGTTCTGACAGGATTAAAGACAATAAATTTAAAAAAGCTGTTTTCTTTGAACAATTAATTTCCTGAGTTGTTTTTTTAAAGTACAAAACCTAGAAAATAGAAAAATGTTTTTACACACCACCTTGTACTTGTTAAAATTAAAAAAGTATCTCAACTTTGCTGAGCTGTGTCAGCTGCCACCAAAACAATATTTGCAAAACAGTTTCACTATCAGAGACTATTTGAACTAGTCTTCCATCTTAAGGAAGCTGATAAAGCAACTGAATTTGTCTAAGCAGAACATAGTGAGCAGGAAGCTATAAATTCCCATAACCCAAAGGTATTTTTCTTTGGGAAAAATTACTCAGAGTTAAGTTAACTGAGTTAAGAGAAATCATGCCAGAATTAAGCAAATAAAGCTATCAGATTTATGATCCTAGAGAAGTATTTGAAGAAAATACAGAGACAGTCATCTAGGCAAAAACTACACATGCTCAAAAAAACTGTAAAAAACATTGCTTATGCATTTAAAAAGATGATCTCACAGTATTCCATTAAGAGCCACAGTACTCTTACACGGGTAATTGCTTTGTGAGGAGTTAACCTCCCTCAGCTGCTTTTTGCACTCTGCAGACCAAAAGCATTACTACTTCTTCACTTTGTCAGTGTTTATATTTAAGTCCCACAGTAACAACAAGGTATCATTGTTCTTCATACAAAGCATAATGTTGTGTAAAGAGATGCATTCTGCACCAGTGGGTAACATCTGGTTGTATAAGACACCAAAACAATTATACTTCAGGAGCCAGTCTGGTGATCAAAACTGCTAAGACTCAAGACTGCCTCCCTCCCCCCAAATTACTGAGATCTTAAAGAGATCTCTACAACTTTTTGGTACCTCATTTTTTTTAAGGGGTCTCTGAAGTTATATAGAAAGATACCTGACATCTTTATCTGCTTTGATCACAAGTTTGCAAGCAACTAATAATATATCTCTGCTTGAAGGTCTTACCAAATGTCATTCGGCCACTAATGATTTCTGGAGATTTCTTCATGTCATTAATAGCAGCAACAGGAAGTCCCCAGTTGGCAACTGGCCCCCAAAAGTGCTGTAAAGAGGGAAACAGAAAACAAAATTACATACAAACACAGACCTCCTTCAGTATTCTTATAGTTAATAATGTAGTTCATTCTTACAGTTCTTCCTTAGCCACAAAAACCTTCAGAGGACAGGGTTAAGGGTAAAATTTCAAGTTACTTTTGATGTAAGGGAGACAACTAAACCTTTCTTTTAGCAGGATCTAGTCTTCAGGAGGGAAGGATGGAGAACCCACTAAGAATCTTCTTGCAGGCTGGAAAGGAACTATTGCAAGGCTATGGAAATGCAGTTTTGTGTAATTATACCTCAGCCATCATTAAGCAGTCTGTTGGTATAGTCATATAATCTGAAATTTACAGCTCATTTCTGTGCAGGGAATTAGCATTCATCTCTTTCAAATAAGGCCCTATTTTCATGTTGTGCTCAGAATAAAGAAATGCTCAGCAACCATCTTCTTCCAAGTGCTAATACCATTTCTTTCAAAGAACAGCACCACACAACCAAATCAAATTGCTATCTAGAGCTTCATCTGCAATTGCTGAAACAACTTAGTGACTGCCTAGAGCTCAGCAATAAGATCGAAAAGTAAAGCAGTTGGCTACAGGTGTGTACACAGATAGAAAGACAGAGACAAGAATAGGAAAAAAATCAACTCAGAAAAACTGACAAGCTCAATTTGTTAAGTTTTGCCTAAAAGACTCCAAACTCCACGACAGGGGGTTGGAACTAAATGATCTTTAATGTCCCTTCCAATCATTCTATGATTCTATGAGACTGAGAAAAAACAGTGTCATAAGTCCAACTTACACTACCATTATAAGTAACAAGGTTTCAGTAGAATTCTTTCCACAGAAGATGCATGCAGTACTTACACCAGTTTCCTCTAATGGAAAACTGAGGATGCTTAGAAGTAACTTGGCTGGATGCAGCAAGAGAGATGCACCTTCCAAGAGAAAGCTTTGCAGGTACCAACTATACCCATTCTTTTGGCACTTTCCCTAATTGTAACACTGCAGATACTACACTAATTTGGAGTGGCATATTCAATCAAGGCATATTTAAGTTTTTTGCCAGTCTGGATACCAGCCTGTAACACTACAGTAAGATTAAAAGCCACATTTGCTTCCTGCAGATTGGGTTGCAACACACAAAAACAAAAAGTATAGAAGTGAGTTTAAGTTGTATATGCTATTTTGATAGTTTAACCTTACTGCAATGTGAAAAATAGTGTAGTATTTCTGCAAGTGTCTACAGAATGCGCATTGGTCAAAAGTCAGATTTATAAGAAGAGCATTTTGAAGAATGCAACAAATTCATTTACTAAGTTCCTAGTGAAGGGAAAATTGACATCTGTAATGGTTAAAGCCTCTCAAACATACCAGAAATAACATGGTGTAACTCAGAAGAGTTGTGTGGCTATGGTTTTTTACCTCTACAGCTATCGTTAGACAGTGGAAAGAAATATACCAATAATACCCTCTGCACACAAGATACACTGCAAGAGAAAAAGAACATCCCCAGGAAGTCAGCAGTGCACAGGATATTGTTTTAGAGGCTTTAATGTAGTTATTGAAACAGTTCTAAAGGACAATAAGAGGATCAGAAACAAACACCTAGTCACATAAAGACAATTATGTGCATAGTAAGGCAGCAAGACAACTTGTGTTAGCATGACTACGTGAAAGCAGACTGCAAAAGTTAACTGGACAGGCAGTACAAATATGTGGTGATATTTTTACAGTCACTTCAGGAATCTCATTTAAACAATTGTAGTTTCAGAAAAATAAGTCTTTAAGGCTCTAAATGTGTTGATATTTTTTGAATCTATGAAACAATTACAGCTTTAAGTGCCTCCAGGCAGGCAGGCTTTTGAAGTTTCCACACACAAGAACTAAACTACAACCTATACAGTTTGTCTTTGGTCTATGTAGAAGAGAAAGTCTTCCATAACATTATGACTCACAGCATAAAAGGCATAAAATATCCCCTCCCAGTTTCAGGAGTAACCTGAAGGGCTGTAAAGAAAAGTCTGTAGTGAGAGTTATATTGTGCCATTTATTATCTGAAGTAAAGCTAGTTAAAAATAAGCCAGGTAGTTCAGTTATGTACTGGTATTGTTGTTACGAACAAGAACAGCTCCAAATTAATCTGATCCCCTTAGCAAAGAACATGGGAGGAAAACACAGCTCCTTTAATTCTGTGGTGATTACTTTAGGAGACATTCTGAGGGAACTAACACTTAAACACCTTAACCTCAGACTTGTGAGTAAATATTACTACACATCACTCCTGGAAGCTCCCAGTATGCTTTTCCAGTACAGGCAAAGTCATAACAGTGCTAAGGCAAAAAGAAAGCAAATTACTGAAGCCAGGGAAAAAATGAAACCCCCTCCCTTTTCTTACCGTACTGTTCGAGGGGGCCATCATTGTTTTCCATTCAAAAAACCACATGGAAAAAGAAAAAAAATGTTAGTTTCTTTCATATTTGACATAAAGAAGTGTACCACAAAGAAAAGATACATAGAAGTCAGGAAATTGACGTAGCATTAACCTTGATTAACATAACAGCATTAAAAATCCTATTTCCCTCAAAAGCTGTCATTGTGACACTCATGTACCATTTTCCTAGCAAGATAAAATCCTATTATGGTCTGTGGAAGACATTCATTCCCTGTAGATTTTAAAGCATAAAATAGCCCACTCCAACTAATTTAAAAGTATGCCAAAAGCTGTCAAGGTTTGCCCATGACAAAGCTGAACAGCTACCATTCCTCGACAAAAGCTTCATACAAAGAATTCCAAGTGACTTCTTCAATCAAACAAGTAGGTCAGGCTAAATTATGCCAGAGATCTTACTGTCACTAAGCTCAGGCCAACTGTGGTTGTACTAAACATGAGCTATAAAACATCTTCAGTGATCTAATGTGCAATTACACTCCAGTCATGTATGTGGGTTCATTACAGTGACCATATCGGTACCAATTTTATTTATATTTTTATATAAATAAACTTGATGATCTTATGCATGAAACTTAGACTAGCATATATTTAAGATTGTTTGCTACTATACCTCTTAAAATGCTTCATAACTTTTAAACATTCTATTTCTAGCAAAGATACTGGTAGGACTCAGCTCTGAATTTTAAGAAATCAGCTACTAATAGAAGGCCTACTGCCGACTGATTGCTGCTCACCTACCACTGCCCCAAGCTGCACAAAGTCACTTCCCCTCATCCTGATTCCCATTTTCTTAGGGCACTGTATGGCAATGGAACAGGAAATCCCAATGAATGTGCACCTCATCGAGCCTTTGTTACAAGCTGCAGGCTGGTTCAAGATGCTTTGTAAAGGTGTCCTTCAGTAGTCTAACCACTTTTTTTT